>CM038675.1:364818099-365190599 GCA_021605145.1 Aegilops bicornis
TATGACCTAAATGGCAGTGCCACAAATAAGTTGCACTATCATTATTAAACTTATATCTTTTGGCTTCAATACTATGAATATGTGTATCACTACTATCGAGATTCAACAAAAATAGACCACTCATCAAGGGTGCATGACCATAAAAGATATTACTCATATAAATAGAACAACCATTATTCTCTGATTTAAATGAATAACCGTCTCGCATCAAACAAGATCCAGATATAATGTTCATGCTTAACACTGGCACCAAATAACAATTATTCAGGTCTAAAACTAATCCCGAACGTAGATGTAGAGGTAGCGTGCCGACGGCGATCACATCGAATTTGGAACCATTTCCTACGCGCATCGTCACCTCGTCCTTAGCCAATCTTCGCTTAATCCGTACCCCTGTTTCGAGTTGCAGATATGAGCAACAGAAGCAGTATCAAATACCCAGGTGCTACTACGACAAATAGTAAGGTACACATCAATAACATGTATATCAAATATACCTTTCACTTTGCCATCCTTCTTATCCACCAAATACTTGGGGCAGTTCTGCTTCCACTGACCAGTCCCTTTGCAGTAGAAGCACTCAGTTTCAGGCTTTGGTCCAGACTTGGGCTTCTTCACTTGAGTACCAACTTGCTTGCCGTTCTTCTTAAAGTTCCCCTTCTTCCCTTTGCCCTTTTTCTTGAAACTAGTGGTCTTGTTAACCATCAACACTTGATGCTCCTTCTTGATTTCTACCTCCGCAGCCTTTAGCATCGCAAAGAGCTCGGGAATTGTCGTATCCATCCCTTGCATATTATAGTTCATCACGAAGCTTTTGTAGCTTGGTGGTAGTGATTGAAGAACTCTGTCAATGACACTATCAACAGGAATATTAACTCCCAGTTGAGTCAAGTGGTTGTGGTACCTAGACATGATGAGTATGTGTTCACTGACAGAACTATTCACCTCCATTTTGCATCTGTAGAACTTATTGGAGACTTCATATCTCTCAATCCGGGCATTTGCTTGAAATATTAACTTCAACTCCTGGAACATCTCATATGCTCCATGACATTCAAAACATTGTTGAAGTCCCGGTTCTAAGCCGTAAAGCATGGCACACTGAACTATCGAGTAGTCAATAGCTTTGCTCTGCCAGACGTTCATAACATCTAGAGTTGCTCCTGCAGTGGGTGTTGCACCTAGCGGTGCTTCCAGGACGTAATTCCTCTGTGCAGCAATGAGGATAATCCTCAAGTTATGGACCCGGTCCGTGTAGTTGCTACTATCATCTTTCAACTTAGCTTTCTCTAGGAACGCAATAAAATTTAAAGGAATGGTAGCACGGGCCATTGATCTACAACAACATAGACATGCAAAATACTATCAGGTACTAAGTTTATGATAAATTAAAGTTCAATTAATCATATTACTTAAGAACTCCCACTTAGATAGACATCCCTCTAGTCATCTAAATGATCACGTGATCCAAATCAACTAAACCATGTCCGATCATCACGTGACATGGAGTATCTTTCAATGGTGAACATCACTATGTTGATCATATCTAATGTATGATTCACACTCGACCTTTTGGTCTCAGTGTTCCGAGGCCATATCTACAGATGCTAGGCTCGTCAGGTTTAACCCGAGTATTCTGCGTGTGCAAAACTGGCTTGCACCCGTTGTATGTGAACGTAGAGCTTATCACACCCTATCAAAACGTGGTGTCTTGGCACGACGAACTGTAGCAACTGTGCATAATCAGGGAGAACACTTGTACCTTGAAATTCGGTGAGAGATCATCTTATAATGCTACCGCCATACTAAGAAAAATAAGATGCATAAAGGATAAATATCACATGCAAACAAAATAAGTGATATGATATGGCCATCATCATCTTGTGCCTTTGATCTCCATCTCCAAAGCACCGTCAAGATCACCATCGTCACTGGCGTGACACCTTGATCTCCATCGTAGCATCGTTGTCGTCTCGCCAACTATTGCTTCTACGACTATTGCTACCGCTTAGTGATAAAGTAAAGCAATTACATGGCGATTGCATTTCATACAATAAAGCGACAACCATAAGGCTCCTGCCAGTTGCCGATAACTTTTAGAAAACATGATCATCTCATACAACAATTTATATATCATCACGTCTTGACCATATCACATCACAGCAAGCCCTGCAAAAACAAGTTAGACGTCCTCTACTTTGTTGTTGCAAGTTTTACGTGGCTGCTACGGGCTTCTAGTAAGAACCGTTCTTACCTACGCATCAAAACCACAACGATTTTTCGTCAAGTATGTTGTTTTAACCTTCAACAAGGACCGGGCGTAGTCAAACTCGATCCAACTAAAGTTGGAGAAACAAACATCCACTAGCCAACTGTGTGCGAAGCACGTCGGTAGAACCAGTCTCATGAATGCGGTCATGTAATGTCGGTCTGGGCCACTTCATCCAACAATGCCTCTGAATCAATGTAAGACATTGCTGGTAAGAAGAATGACTATTATCGCCCACAACTCATTGTGTTCTACTCGTGCATATAACATCTACGCATAGACCTAGCTCGGGTGCCACTGTTGGGAAACGTAGTATTTAAAAAAAATACCTACGGTCAAGCAAGATCTATCTAGGAGATGCATAGCAACGAGTGGGGGGAGTATGTCCATGTACCCTCATAGACCGAAAGCGGAAGCGTTTAGTAACGCGGTTGATGTAGTCGAACGTCTTCGCGATCCAACCGATCCAAGCACCGAACGTACGGCACCTCCACGTTCAGCACACGTTCAACTCGATGATGTCCCTCGAGCTCTTTATCCAGTTGAGGCCGAGGGAGAGTTCCGTCAGCACGACGATGTGGTGATGGTGATGATGAAGTTACCGGCGCAGGGCTTCGCCTAAGCACTACGACGATATGACCGAGGTGTGTAACTATGGAGGGGGCACCGCACATGGCTAAGAGATTGTCTTTTGTGCTATTGGGGTGCCCCTGGCCACGTATATAAAGGAGGGAGGGAGAGAGGAGGCCGGCCAGGTAGGGCGCGCCAAGGGGGGAGTCCTACTTGGACTCCTAGTCCAAGTAGGATTCGACCCCCCTTTTCCTTTCTTCCACCGGAGGGAAAGGGAAGGGAGAGATAGGGAGAAGGAAAGAGGGGGGACGGCCACCTCCCCTAGTCCAATTCGGTTTGGGAAAGAGGGGCACGCCCCTCTCACGTGGCCTCTCTCCTCTCCTCCAATAAGGCCCAATAGGCCCAATACTTCTCTCGGGGGGTTCCGGTAACCTCCCGGTACTCCGAAAAAATGCCCCAACCACTCGGAACCATTCTGATGTCCAAATGCAACCTTCCAATATATGAATCTTTACCTCTCGACCATTTCGAGACTCCTCGTCATGTCCGTGATCTCATCCGAGACTCCGACCAAACATCAGTCATCAAATCACATAACTCATAATATAAATCATCATCGAATGTTAAGTGTGCGGACCCTACGGGTTCGAGAACTATGTAGACATGACCGAGACACATCTCCGGTCAATAACCAATAGCGGAACCTGGATGCTCATATTGGCTCCTACATATTCTACGAAGATCTTTATCGGTCAAACCGCATAACAACATACGTTGTTCCTTTGTCATCAGTATGTTACTTGCCCGAGATTCGATCGTCGGTATCATCATACCTATTTCAATCTCGTTACCGGCAAGTCTCTTTACTCGTTCTGTAATGCATCATCCTGCAACTAACTCATTAGTCACGTTGCTTGCAAGGCTTATTATAGGATCTAAAGTATGTCCAGAGGGGGGTGATTAGACTACTTGACCAAATAAAAGTCTAGCCTTTTCCCAATTTTAAGTCTTGGCAGATTTTAGCAACTTAGCACAAGTCAAGCAATCAACCTACACATGCAAGTCTAAGAGTATATCAGCGGGATGTAAAACATTTTCATATGAAGGTAAAGGGAGGAGTTTGGAGGAAGCAAACGCAATGTAGACGCAGAGATTTTTTCCGTGGTTCCGATAGGTGGTGCTATCGTACATCCACGTTGATGGAGACATCAACCCACGAAGGGTAATGGCTGCGCGAGTCCACGGAGGGCTCCACCCATGAAGGGTCCATGAATAAGCAACCTTGTCTATCCCACCATGGCCATCGCCCACGAAGGACTTGCCTCACTCGGGTAGATCTTCACGAAGTAGGCGATCTTCACGAAGTAGACACCTAGCCAATCTAGGAGACACCACTCTCCAACAAGTAACAAATGGTGTGTTGATGATGAACTCCTTGCTCTTGTGCTTCAAATGATAGTCTCCCCGACACTCAACTCTTTCTCATGGATTTGGATTTGGTGGAAAGATGATTTGTGTGGAAAGCAACTTGGAGAAGGCTAGAGATCAAGATTCTTGTGGTTGGATTGGAATATCTTGGTCTCAACACATGAGTAGGTGGTTCTCTCTCAGAAAATGTATGCTGGAAGTGTAGGCACGTTCTGATGGCTCTCTTCACGAATGAACAGTGGGTGGAGGGGTATATATAGCCTCCACACAAAATCTAACCGTTACACGCATTTCACCAAACTCGGTGGGACCGAATCATGAAACTTGGTCAGACCAATTTAGTTCAAAATGTGAACGTTAGGCTTTTCGGTGGGACCGACATGTCAACTCGGTGGGACATATTTCATTAGGGTTAGGGCATAATGTAATCTTAGTGAGACTGATCACATAAAATCGGTAGGACCAATTTCTATAATAGGCCAACAGAGAGTTGGTCAGGCAAACTCGGTGGGACCGATTCGCTCATTTCGGTGAGACCGAAACATTACGAAAGGGAAACAGAGAGTTTGCATTGCGAACTCGGTGGGACCGATCGCTCATCTCGGTTGGACCGAAACTTTACGAAGGGAAACATTGAGTTTGCAATACCATCTCGGTGATACCGAGATCCCTATCGGTGAGACTGAAGTTACTAGCGTTTCTGGTAGTGGCTATGTCAAATGAACTCGGTGGTGCCGGATAGATCAAATCGTTAGGGCCGAGTTTGACTTTTGGTTTGGGACATATGTTGATATGAGAAAGTGGTAGAGGGCTTTTGGAGCATATCACTAATCATTTTGAGCAAGCAATCCATTAAGCAACACCTCATCCCCTTTTAATAGTATTGGCTTTTCCTATGGACTCAATGTGATCTTGGATTACTAAAATGAAAATGTGGAGTCTTGAGCTTGAGCCAATATGTGTCCTTAGCATTTTGAGGGGTCCACATTCCTAGTCCATGCCATGCCAATCATTGAACTTTCTGAAATGATCATCTTTAAAGAGCATTAGTTCAATGAGCTATATGTTGTTACGAATTACCTAAACCACCCAGGGATAGTTGCACTTTCAATCTCCCCCTTTTTGGTAATTGATGACAACATATAGATCAAAGCTTCGACAAATGATAATAAGATTTAAAATACATCGTCGCTTCGAGAAGTATGTCATTAGCAAAAGCTCCCCCTAAATTTGTGCATTATTTGAGATTTGCTTTTGAATGCAAATGCACAATCGATTAGGATTATGGGTTACTCTTTCGTGTCACATACATCTTGGTGGAGCGCTCAAAATGATAGAAAGTAAAAACAAGCACTCATCACCAAGGCAAAGTGTATGATCGTATATGAGGCATATAAGATAATATCATCCAAGCAAGCATTAAAGTATGATATGATCAAACACATGATCATATAAGTATCTCACACACATAGACATAGAGTATCAAGCAAGCACACAAAAAGTATCAACCAAAACAAAAAGACAAAAGAGGCGAAGCACTCTCTCTCGAAGCCTATGATCTATACATTTCTCCCCCTTTGGCAACAAGTTACCAAAAAGTTTGAAAATGCATAGTGCTATGCGTCTCTCTAGGCTTGATCTTCGGGAGGTGGTGTTGAGAGGACTCCAAGGACGAAAGCATCTGTAGAAGTTGTTGGAGCTGGTGGAGTTGCAACTGGAGGTGGCACTGAAGCTATGGCTGCTGGTGCTGATGTGGTAGCTCTATCGTCAGCCATGGGCACGGCAGCAGACCTCTGACCTCTGCACACTCTCTGAAAGCCATCCGTGGTAGCCTGCCCTTTCCTCTCCTCAGCTTCTTCCTGGAGCTACTCAACAGCTGTCTGCATCTCAGTCACTTTCAGATCAAGATCATAGAACTTTGTTTCTATGATCCTCTCCAGGCTCTCTTGGTTCTGAGTCAGGGTGGCCAAGCCCTTCTTAATCCTCAAGTTTGCTTGAATCAGATAAGCAAGTTGATCTTGTTTTCTCTTCAGAAACACTTGAGATGCCTCTTCAACACTTGGCATCTTTGCAGCCTTTTGAGCCTTAGCCTTCTCTCCCTTTTCTTGTACCTGCACAGATGTGGGATCTTCTTCATTCATGACAACAGTGTTGTCCTCAAAATCTGGTCTCAAAGGTAGATGCTCCTTGTCCAAAAGATAAGTGCTTGTGCCCATCTTGGAGTTGATGAGCATCTGAATATGTGGAGCATACCCACATGATCTCTTCTGATCTACAACAGTCCTCTTGATTGTTTCCACAATCAGGCTCATGACTTTGAATTTTGGGGCACATCAAATAGTTGCAGCAAGTTAACTGAATGACCTCTGATAATCTTGTGATCTCCAGATTTTGGCAACAATGTATGCCTCAGAATGGTGTTGATAGTAGCTAAGCTAGACAACAAATAATGAACAGATCCAAACTTATGTGTTTCCAAAGCTTTGTCTGGAATCTCTTTGTACATGTTGTCCATTGAGTTGTGGTCTTTCTTCTTCTTGGCATAGACATCCAAGTCATCTTCATGCTCTTCAGGGGCATTGATCAATTTGGCCCACTCGTCAACAGTAGATTGGTACCTTGTACCTTCAGACATCCAAACTATTCTTCCATCAGGATAGAAATGAGTTGTAGAATAGAATTGCATAATGAGCTCATCATTCCATTTGGTAAGCTTCTGTCTCACAAACTTGTCCACTCCACATGCTATCAATCTCTCATGCACACCTGGAAAATGGTCTTCATTCTCATCAATGTATTTCCAGTCTGCCCACTTCATATCATAGACTATGGGCTTCTTGTCAAGCAGAATGGTTTCATAGAAATCTTGCTGCTCTTTGGTATGGAAATTGTAGTCCACAGAAGTCTTTCTCCTCACAGCATATGGATCACTTTGTCTCCAAAGTCTGAGACCTGCATCCTTCCTGATGCTCATATCTTCTGCCACTGGATGGCTGTCATCATGATCTGGAATTTTTGGTTTGAGCTTCCTAAGCACTTGGGCTTCAACATCTTCTTGTTCATCCATCTCAGGCACTAGGGCCTTGTTCTTTTCAGCAGCTAGAATATTCCTTGTGCTCCTCTTGGGCTTTGAAGTCTTTGAAGCTTGAGAAGTAGCTTTGGGAACTGTCTTGGGCTTAGAAGGGGCAGCCCCAGACTTGATGGCATCTCCCATCAGCTTTTGAGACTTGGGTGCTGGTGCAGCATCCTCTTCCTCTTCTTCATCTTCATCGAATGAGTGATTTTCAAATTCTACCATTGGATCCACCTTCTTGCACCACCTTCCTCTCTTTCTTTCCTTCTTCTTGCCCTCACCAGCAGCCTCTCCTCCAGTTGATTTGGAAGGTTCGTGAGTGGAGGCTCTGGGCTTTTACATAGGAACTCTCTTGGCAGGTGCCTTCTTGTGCATACCAGGTTTTGTTGCAGCAGCAGTCCCATATTCTTTCCTCAGCACTCTCTTCTTGGAGCTCACTTCCTCCTCAGCAGCCACATAGTCCTAATCCTCTGAGTCTGAGTTTCTCTTCTTCCTAGTTCTTGTAGCTGCCTTGGGCAGATTGCTTGGAGTGCTCCTGCTGCCCTCATCATAGCTGCTAGAGGGACTAGTGCCCTCACTCATGTTCACCTACTCTTCTGACTTGTTCTGGCTATCACACTGGTCAGACATACTGGCAAAGCAAACTGACAATAGACCCTGTGAATAGATATAGATGAGGTAGAGTGGATAAGCATCACAAAGTGTAGAGATTTAGCAAAACAGATGATTCAAAAACTTAGTTTTAGTTTTCCACAGAAAGCATTTCGAAGCTATCGATTTGTTAAACTCGGTGACACCGAAGCAACTATTGGAGTCTAAACTAGTGAAATCGGTCAGACCGAGTGATAGTTCAGTGACTCCGAGATTGCTCGGGTTTCACAGAGAGTTGAACTCGGTCACACCGATTTGCAACTTTCGGTCAAACCGAAAAGTGCAAGTGCAATGGCCTAAGCCAAATCGGTGTCACCGATTTCCACAACTCGGTCGGTCCGAGATGAGTTTCGCGGAAACCTAACCCTAAATTTTCGAATCAAATCTAATCTAAGGGATGTTCTTGCTGGACAGGATGATTTCATACGTGGTAAAGAACATGGCATTTGCGTTGTATTGGGGAACGTATGTAGGATCTTGAGAAGAGGTATCTAGAGGGGGGTGATTAGACACTAAGTATCAAAGTTGCAGTTTTAACTTCTTTAGGTTTGAGTGGAGTTTAGGCACAAGTTTAACATTCACAATACATAACAAGCAAGCATGCAAAGAGTATATGAGCAGCGGAAAGTAAAGCATGCAACTTGCAAGAATGTAAAGGGAAGGGTTTGGAGGATTCAAAGCGCAATTGGAGACACGGATGTTTTTGTCGTGGTTCCGATAGCTGGTGCTATCGTACATCCACGTTGATGGAGACTTCAACCCACGAAGGGTAACGGTTGCGTGAGTCCACGGAGGGCTCCACCCACGAAGGGTCCACGAAGAAGCAACCTTTTCTATCCCACCATGGCCGTCGCCCACGAAGGACTTGCCTCACTAGCTGTAGATCTTCACGAAGTAGGCGATCTCCTTGCCCTTACAAACTCCTTGGTTCAACTCCACAATCTTGTCGGAGGCTCCCAAGTGACACCTAGCCAATCTAGGAGACACCACTCTCCAAGAAGTAACAAATGGTGTGTTGATGATGAACTCCTTGCTCTTGTGCTTCAAATGATAGTCTCCCCAACACTCAACTCTCTCTCATAGGATTTGGATCTGGTGGAAAGAAGATTTGAGTGGAAAGCAACTTGGGGAAGGCTAGAGATCAAGATTCATATGGTAGGAATGGAATATCTTGGCCTCAACACATGAGTAGGTGGTTCTCTCTCAGAACTGGTAAGTTGGAAGTGTAGGTTTGTTCTGATGTCTCTCTCCATGAATGAAGAGGAGGTGGAGGGGTATATATAGCCTCCACACAAAATATAACCGTTACACACAATTTACCAAACTCGGTGGGACCGAATCAACAAACTCGGTCGGACCGATTCAGTAAATCTAGTGACCGTTAGGGTTTTCGGTGGGACCGATATGCAACTCGGTAGGACCGATATGGTTAGGGTTAGGGCATAACGTAATCTCGGTGAGACCGATTACACAAACTCGGTGAGACCGATTTTGGTAATTAGCTAATCAGAGAGTTGGTCAGGCAAACTCGGTGGGACCGATTACTCAAACTCGGTGAGACCGATTTTGGTAATAATTTAACAAGAGAGATTGCATTGTAATCTCGGTAGTACCGATTACAGACTTCGGTGAGACCGATTTTGGTAACGGACATACACAGAGAGATTACAATCCCATCTCGGTGAGACCGAGATCCCTATCGGTGAAACCGATTTGCCTAGGGTTTGTGGCAGTGGCTATGACATTTGAACTCGGTGGCGCCGGATAGAAAGAATTGGTAGGACCGATTTTGACTTTAGGTTTAGGTCATATGTGGATGTGAGAAAGTAGTTGAGGGTTTTGGAGCATATCACTAAGCACATGAAGCAAGAGGCTCATTAAGCAACACCTCATCCCTCCTTGATAGTATTGGATTTTCCTATAGACTCAATGTGATCTTGGATCACTAAAATGTAAAATGTAGAGTCTTGAGCTTTAAGCTTGAGCCAATCCTTTGTCCTTAGCATCTTGAAGGGGTTCCCACATCCTTTAGTCCATGCCACTCCATTGTTAAACTTATGTGAAACATACTAGATAAAAGTGTTAGTCCAACAAGAGATATGTTGACATTAATTACCAAAACCACCTAGGGAGCACTTGTGCTTTCAATCTCCCCCTTTTTGGTAATTGATGGCAACATACATCAAAGCTTTAGATAAAGATATAAAGAGTAGCAAGTAAAGCTTCGGAAATACATGTAACAAGCATAGGCTCCCCCTATATGTATGCAATCATGTGAATATATAATATAGAAGCATGTGAGAGCATAACCATGATAGAGTAGGCAATGTGTTACATGTATCTTGGCCATATGCATCGGAGCAAAGAATATTAAGGAAAATACCTTCATGCTCATGAGTCCTTCTTGCAAACAGTATGTACATCAGCAAGAATTCCTCATACACATGATTGTGATGCATATACTTACCTTGTAGTCTTGACTTGGCTTAGGATGGAATGAACCTACGCAAACAAGGTTAGATAACACAGGTACATCTACTAGCCAGAGCAAACAGAAGAAACCACAAGAATACCAAGACTGGGATGACATGTAGAGAGTGAGTACTGAGTACCACATTAGATTAGACATGTCCCCAAGAGTAAATATATGCGATGAGTTTTAAATGATTTCTTTCCCTTAGATGTCTTGCTCCCCCCGAATCTAGCATGGGATACTGGGAGAAGATAGGGAACAGAAAATCAGGGCTGAAAGATATAAAGAACAGAGCAAATGCAACTAAGCACATATGAACATGTCTTTCCCCTCAAGAAGACATGTGGCATCTCTCCTCTTGAACATCAAGCATCTGGGATCCTTGAGAAATACTTTCTACTTGAGTATTCTCTCCCCCTGGAGACCTCTTTCTCCCCCGTGGAAGTAATACTCTCTCCTTTTGGAAGTGATAAGCTTTGATGTGATCTCTCTCTCCCCTTTGACATCAATTTCCAAGAAGGGCCTTCTGAATTTGTTGTGAATGGGTTTGGTCCTTGATTCACAACACAAATCACTGGATAAATATGTGATGCTTGTAGAGGACAAGATTCATTGAGTGGAGCTGGATCAGAAGAAACACAGAATAAGTGGCAAACTGTTTTTCCTGTTGTGAAATCGGTGGCACCGAGTGGTATGCTTCGGTTGTACCGAAAGGATTCGGGTGGACCGAAAACAACAAATCGGTGAAACCGAGTTCATCGCAGAGAGAACACTTGTCACCTCAGCTCACTAGACTAGTAAGATCTCACAAAGATTTGCAAGGAATTTCTGAATGATATGCAATGAATTGGATGCAGGAGATGCAAAGCAAACAGAAAAGAAAAGAAAGAAATCTAGATGAAGTTTTTTTTTTGAAATGGGAAACAAATATGCATGAGACAAATGCAAAAACACAGAAAAGAACTCGAGAGAACTTGATCTAGAGATGGTCGGCGACAAAGTCACCTATGTTAGAGTATATTGACTTAGGAGTCAAGTGAGATCACTTGATCATAGGTCATACTCATCGTTTAAGCTCAAAATGGGGTTACCATTTTTAGTTTAAGCATCTTGATGTATTCACATCTTGTCGAGTTGCTTTAGCTCATGACTTAGAGTAAAGCTTCTCTAAGATGGAATAACATACCTTGGTTGGTGGTGTTGACCATGTAGTTGAACTTGTGTGGGTTGCTCAAGGTTGATGTAGCTCATCAAGAGTTGGGAGCACCACTTGAAATTTGAGTCCATCTACCTACATGGGTTAGTTCTTGCAAGGAAGAGCACTTGTGTATCCAAAAATGACAATCATGAAGCTCAACATAGAATTTGTCAAAGGATATGTTTGAATGGTTCCGTGCTTCCTTGTCTTCAACCACCATAGCGTAGAGACTTGGTGATGTAGAGATTGCTCAAGATGTGAGTAGATTACAATCTCATGGAATTTGTTTCAACCACGTACCTACATGGGTTAGATAACATGCAAGATGCAAATATATCCAAGACATAAAATTTTCATCATAAGAGAGATATCATGGATTAGTCATAAGCTCATGTCTTGCATGTATCCAATGGAGTTTTTACTCCAAGTTTGAAGCATCAATGATGTTCAATTCTCCTCTCAACCTGCAAAACACTTTCTCATCAAGAGGTTTAGTGAATATATTCGCTAATTGCTTTTCGGGGCGAACATGTTTAAGATTAATGTCACCCTTAGCAACATGATCTCGAATGAAATGATGACGAACTTCAATATGCTTTGTTCGAGAATGTTTTACGGGATTATGACCAATTTTGATAGCACTTTCATTGTCACAAAGCAATGGAACATGTTTCACATATATCCCATAATCTTTAAGAGTTTGGGTCATCCAAAGTAATTGAGCACAACATGAACCCGGTGACAATGTATTCCGCTTCGGCGGTAGATAAGGATACCGAGTTTTGTTTCTTGGAGGACCAAGACACAAGAGATCTACCAAGAAATTGACAAGTACCCGAAGTGGACTTTCTATCAACCTTGTCTCTGGCATAGTCCAAGTCGGAGTAGCCAACAAGATCGAAAGAGGCCCTCTTAGGATACCAAATGCCAAAATTTGGTGTATGAATTAAGTATCTCACTATCCTTTTTACAGCCTTAAGATGACATTCTTTAGGAGCAGCTTGATATCTTGCACACATGCACACACTTAGCATAATATTGGGACCTGAAGCACATAGGTGTAACAATGAACCAATCATAGAACGATAAACCTTTTGGTCAACTGGTTTACCATCTTGGGTCAAATCAAGATGTCCACTAGTAGGCATTGGTGTAGACATACCTTTGCACTCTTGCATATTGAACTTCTTGAATAAGTCCTTAGTATACTTCGTTTGAGAAACAAAAGTACCTTCCTTAGTTTGCTTGATTTGCAACCCAAGAAAGAATTTGAGTTCACTCATCATTGACATCTCAAACTTCTCCGACATTAGCTTCCCAAACTTTTCACTAAAATGAGGGTTAGTTGAACCAAATATAATATCATCAACATAGATTTGGCACACAAATAGTTCTCCATTAACCATTTTAGTAAAAAGTGTGGAATCAATTTTCCCAATTTCAAAGCCTTTTTCAGTAAGGAACTTGGTCAAGCATTTATACCATGCTCTAGGAGCTTGTTTAAGACCATAAAGAGCTTTGTGAAGTTTGTAAACATGATTTGGTTTCTTAGGATTGACAAAGCCGGGAGGTTGTTTGACATAAACTTCCTCCTCTATTTCACCATTTAGAAAAGCACTTTTAATGTTCATTTGGTACAAGGTGATATCATGGTGATTAGCATAGGCAAGTAAGATGCGAATGGATTCAAGTCTAGCAACGGGAGCATAAGTCTCACCATAGTCCATACCTTCGACTTGTGTGTAGCCTTGGGCGACGAGACGTGCTTTGTTGCGAACTACTTGTCCATCTTCATATTGCTTGTTGTGAAACACCCATTTGGTACCGATGATGTTGTGGTTGTTGTCGGGCTTCTCAACCAATGTCCAAACTTCCGACAATCAGAGTGATAAATCCTAATCTCGATCTATGCCAACTCAACAAACACCATCGGAGACACCTATAGAGCATCTTTATAATCACCCAGATACGTTATGACGTTTGATAGAACACTAAGTGTTCCTTTGGTATTCAGGAGTTGCATAATCTCATAGTCAGAGGAACATGTATAAGTCATGAAGAAAGCAATAGCAATAAACTAAACGATCATAGTGCTAAGCTAATGGATGGGTCTTGTCCATCACATCATTCTCTAATGATGTGATCCCGTTCATCAAATGCCAACACATGTCTATGGCTAGGAAACTTAACCATCTTTGATTAACGAGCTAGTCTAGTAGAAGCATACTAGGGACACTCTGTTTGTCTATGTATTCACACATGTACTAAGTTTCCGGTTAATACAATTCTTGCATGAATAATAAATTTTTTATCATGATATAAGGAAATATAAATAACAACTTTATTATTACCTCTAGGGCATATTTCCTTCACTTTGTGTTAAGAATCGGAGTAAGGAACAACACAAAGTTTTGAACTCATACCCTAGTTCGGTGGTGAGTTCGCTACAGCGGCAACGGTGGGGTTGAATCCCGTTGACGGTGACGGAAACCAGCGGCTAGAGGTCGCTGGAGACGAGAAGACGATCCGGAGACCCGAGGCGGCAGAGCAGGACACGCGCGGGATGAAGGGTTTTGGAGAGATTTCCAAAATTCAACCCGTCGGTATATATATCCCGACCCAGTCGATGTGTCCGAGTGGAACAACTCGGTGGCACCAAGATGCAGAATCGCAAGCGGTTACTGCAACTCGGTGTGACCGAAAAGTTCTAATTGGTTGCACCGAGATTGAATACCTAGATCAACTCAGTGAACTTGGTCAGACCGAAAAGGATGAATCGGTCAGACCAAAATGCACAGAGAGGTTTTGGAAGTTTAAGTCTATGATGAATCGGGGACTCCTAGTGCTCCTCACACATAGTGCTCGAATCTGACTTGATCAAACTTTGTGATGTAGCATGAATAGAGTTTGAGACGAGAAAAGCATAGATAGCTAGAGGGAGTTCTTAGGCATTCTTGTCCATCCATTTGGCAAAATAAAATATAAACAATCAAAGCAACAAATGGATGTCCTTGAATGAATAAAATATGCAGTCAACATGCTCACACAATAAAATGGCAAATGAAATATGTGGCAAAGCATGCACAAACACTCTAGCATCTATCAAGCAATTGGCGATGACTAGGTCATCTATATATGAGTATACTGACTTAGGAGTCAAATGTGAACATTTGATCATAGGTCATACTCATGGTTTAAGCACAAGTGGGGTTACCACTTTTACATAAAGCATTGTTTTGTTCACACCATTAGGGTTGCTTTAGCTCAATATTTAGAGTAAAGCTTCCCCTAGATGTGATATCCCCCTAAGAGGGATGAACTAACCTTGGGTTTTGTCGATGTTGACTTCATGTAGATGTTGAAGATGTGGATGCTCAATGTTGATGTAGATCATTTGGAGCAATCCATTGGAGTGAGTTGCACTTTCAATACCTACACGGGTTAGTCCCACATGGAACAAACAAGGATATCCATAGACATCGAGTGATGTTCACACACGATGATGTCCATGAAAGCATTAGGTTACCTTGTCCCTTGTCTTGCCAACAAGAGGGTTTGTGACTCCTTGAACTAGTGCAAGATGTGGAAGTTGTTTGCACTTGTCCTCGCCAAAATGATACGAGTGAAGTATTTTGGCGGAGTCACCCTCAAGAACTCCCTAGTTCTTCTTCTTCGGGATCCACATCATCTTGATGGGAATCCTTGGAGTTGTAGTCGTACTTGATGAAGTAGAACTTGATGTAGTCTTGGGAACCCACTTGACCAAGGCCTTAGGAGCTTCTTCGAATGCATCAATCTCCTCTTGAAGCTTCTCCTTCCCTTTTGCTTGTGGTCTTGTGGTGGAAGATCATCTGGAGCTTGTTTCCCTTGGAAAGAAGTAGGATCATACTTCTCTTGTTGAGGAACAAACTTCGTCTTGGGGTATTGATCTTCTTCCCACTCAACTCCATTGGCATTGAACTTTCGTTCAAAATCAAAGCCTTGTTTCTTCCGGTGCCTTCCTTGCTTGCGTACAATTTCCTCAAATTGCTTACTTCCGACAATGCTCTTGTAAATACCTTTCTCTACAATTCCCTTCAATAAGGTATTTTCTTGCTCAAGTGTAACTTGGCTAAGAGAATCATTAGTGGAATCAAGAGAACTACTAGAAATATTGGATTTAACATGATTATTGTTACCACTAGAAGAAGAATCTTTCTTGCTCTTGTTGCTAGATTTAACTTGTGGCATGTAAGTAGACAAGAGTAAACGCTTGGCAATGTAAGAAGAACTTTTCTTGCGAAGATCATCATTGATTGCTTGTAAGAACCCATGCTCTTGCTCAAGGTTGAGCTTTTCAAAGCATAACTTCTCATGAGTCTTTAAAAGTTCTCGATGATCTTCCAAGGTAGTTTCATGAGCTAACTTAAGAGTGTTTAGCTCTTTAGTTAGACACTCAATCTCCTTCTTATCATCATCATTCATTTTATTTTGATTAGCATGATTAATAGCAAGTTCATCATAGTTTTCATCACTAGAGTTGTCAACAAGTAAAACATCATCACCTAGAAAATCATCTTCATCACTATTGAAATCAACATACTCGGGGTGTGATACCTTTGGGCTTTTAGCCATGAACCATCTTCCAGTTCCTTCATTTGGTGACTCAAATATGTCATAGGAGTTGGTTGACACAAGTGTTATACCGGCAACACCTTCATCTTGAGTATATTCGGAGTATGAGTGATAACTTCTTTCGGATTGATGGTCGGAGTCGGAGTCGGACCCATTCACCAACATGAGCTTGATGTCTTCATTTTGTGTAGCTCTTTGATGATTTGTCCTTCCTTTCCGAATCCTTGCTTCTCCGAGAGGTTCTTCGTTCATAATGATCATCTATACTCCTTCTCTCTCTTGGAGGTGATTCTTCTCTTCTACTTGTCCTTTTGGGCGAACCTTCTCTTCTTTTGTAGGGAGTCGTACACTCATTGGAGTAGTGTCTGGGTCTTCCACAATTGTAGCAATTACGCTCATGACTCGAAGATCTTTTGTCATTGTAGGACCTTGACTTGGAACTTCTTTCTTGCTTCTACTATTGTAGAACTTGTTGAAGTTCTTCACCATTAGGCTCAATTCCTCATTGAAGGCTTGTTTCTCACTTGGTGATGTAGGAGCATCACATGAGGCTTTGTAAGCACCACTTGACTTGTTGTGAAGCTCTTCCTTCTCCTTGAGTGACATCTCATGAGCAACAATTCTTCCAATGACTTCCGTTGGCTTGAGATCTTTGTAGTTGGGCATCATTTGGATCAATGTGCACACGGTATCGTATTTTCCATCCAAGGCTCTTAGGATCTTCTTGATGATGAATCTATCGGTCATCTCTTCACTTCCTAAGCCGGCAATCTCATATGTTATGAGAGCAAGCCTAGAGTACATTTCAGTGACACCTTCACCATCCTTCATTTTGAACTTGTTGTAACATCCCAAACTTTCAATTTGGAATGTTATACATTAGGTCATCATTGCATATCATATCTTATTGCATTTTGGCTTGATCCTAGAAATACTACGCAACTCAAGGACCCACGAAGAGAGTTGGGAATTTCGTCATTTTCATATTTGAGTTTTCTCGAATTTTGAAAGAGGATCGTTTGATTTTAATTATTTTCTCTTCGAATATTTTTTAAAAATAAATAAATGAGAGAGGATAAAATGACTTCCGCAAAATAAAGAAATATTGGAGATTTAATACTAAAATCAAATAAGAATTTTATTCGGAGTTTTATCGCTATTTTATTTGAATTAGGAAAAATATGGATTTTTCAAAATTTCATTAGAGTCCCAAATAAATGTTCACCTTGTCCGGTAGAATTTTAGAGGACGGGGTAAAATTATTTTAGGATTTTTGGAGTCCGTTTAGTATTTCTTTTCTTTGTTTTTCTCCGCAGAATAATTTTTTTAAAAAAAAGTCAACCGACTTACCGGGCCGTGTCCGAGGCACGGACCTTCTTGCGGCTTTTATAAGCCGAGGCCGTGACCTCATTGAGGCCCAAGTCGCCACTGAACCCTAGCCCCTTGGCGCCATGCCGCCGCGCCAGCAGGAGCCCGCCGCCCGCCCGCCACCCGCCGCCGTCATGGAGTTCACCAGAGTTCGCCGCCGGTTTTCTTTGCCGTTTCGGTTTTTCCGGTAAAAACCCTAGATGCATTTTTTTAGATTAGTTTTTTTCCGGTTTAGTTATTTAGCAAACGCCCGTTCGTATGTTCGTTTTAAAGAATGGTTTTCACCCGTTAACCGCAGATAGCGAACGTTCGCTCGTTAGTTTGTTCGTCAGTTTTTCTTTTTCTCGGATTTTTCATGATTATTTTCGGTCGCGATTTCTGATCCGATTTTCGTTTTAGTTTATCTTTTCGCTCGTTTATCGGAATCAGGCGATTCAAGTGCCTAGAATTTCGTCTTGAAGCCCTCTTTCTGTTTAATCAACTTAAAAAAAGTTTTTGCCACTGTAAAGTTTGACTTTAGTCTAGATTAGTAATCGAAGCTTGTTTCTTCCGTAGTTTGAGTTTCGTTGCTTCATTTGCTTTGATTCTTTTTGCAAATCGGAGTTCTTAAGTTGAACTTTCTGGTTAGATCTTCTTATTTGAGTTTTACCCGTGCATCTTTGCTTGATTGCTTATTGTATGCTTGTTTGTTTGTTTGTGATAGAGTACCCGGAGTGCAAAGCGTGCTACTACGAGTCTCTAGGTTTCTCGGATCATCAACAAGGCAAGTAAGACTATGACCATACCTCTTTACTACCCAGTTTTATTGCATTATATCAATCCTCAAACAATTGCATGGTTAGGATCTGATTAAATTGTGGGTTTGGGAAGTAGATGAGGTAATACCTATTCACCTGTTTATTATCAACCCTATGGGAGTTACTTCTACGTTGCTTATATTGCTATGCTATGCTTGTAGACGGGGTTGGGTTTGAGTGTATTCATGACAGATGTGAGTATTGTTAATTAATGGTTAACTTAAGGTGGCAACTTTAATACACATCTGGGTGGATTGAGGCACCTGGGGAACCCAGTGTTGCCTGTATTTTTGGAAATCCCGGGGTACCATGTGATTCTCCTATGGACTGCCACCCAGGCTCAAAGGGATCATAAGATTATTCATGCTAGAAACTTCCGTGTGCAGCCACATGCCATTATGGGCTCTGGCATAGTTGAGTAAGTTGTGGGAAACCTTTCCATGATGGGCTAGCAGATGTAGGGGATTGTAGGTGTACATGCCTATCTATCGGTTAAGGGGACCTCTTTGGAAAGACTGTGTCTCGGTCGTCCGTTTCTCAAACATTATGTAGTGCGAGAAAACCAACGGAAGAGATCGATTCTTGTGGGGAAAAGTGCGCAAACCTCTGCAGAGTGTACAAACTAATCATGGTTAGCCGTGTCCCCCGTTATGGACATCTTGAGTATCTAGTTCTTGGATTATCATGTGGATCTCATCACTCTTAATATAATTTTATTGGGTTTAATGATGATGCTTAATTGGGATTGAGTTGGGTGAACCTTCTCAATGTTTAACAACCACCATGATAGTTAAATAAAATATATTCCTTTGTTGTAGGAAAAAATTGGCTTTCCGCAAAACATATTAACCATACAGCCTCCACGAGCCATATATGCATGTAGTGATAGCTTTATTCTGTTCATTACTCTTTTGTGTTGCCTTGCCAGCATATTCCATGTGATGACCCATTTCGGGCTGCAACGTATCATGTTGCAGACTTTTCACATGACGAGTAAGGAGCCATAGGTCATTGTCTTTCACTCAGTGATGCCGTTGGAGTTGATGGACTCACTTTATCTTCCAAGCCTTCCGCTGTTATCGTATTAGATGGCCTTAAGCCATATTTATTGTAATAAGTTCTCTTATGAGACATTCAATGTAATAAGTGTGTGATTGCTACTCTGTTATAAATCCTCAAGTACTGTGTGTGTCAGCATTATCGATCCAGGGATGACACTGATGCATAGAGATAAGACTGTTTGAGGTCTGGTCGCTACACTTGTCAAGTTTACTTTGAAGCACATCCAATTTGTATTCCTTGACGGAGTTGGTACTCTCGTGCATATCAATCAAAGTATCCCAAATTTCCTTTGCATTCTCAAGACGACTGATTTTGTTGAATTCTTCGGGGCATAATCCGTTGAAGAGGATATCTCAAGCTTGAGCATTGTATTGCAACATCTTCAACTCTTCCACGGTTGCTTCACGGTTTGCTTCTCTCCCATCAAAGAATTCACCTTGCAAGCCAATACACACAATATCCCAAACGATGGGGTTATGTCCAAGAATTTGCATTTTCATCTTATACTTCCAACTAGCAAAATTAGTACCATCAAAGTAAGGACCTCTATGGTGGTACTTTCCCTCGCTAGACGCTATACTCTCCTAGGTTGTGAAACCAAGGGTACGATCACCAAAAGCTATGGAAATCAAGGAAAAGGGAGACCAAAGCTCTGATACCACTTGTAGGATCGAAAGTATGTCTAGAGGGGGGGTGATTAGACTACTTGACCAAATAAAAATCTAGCCTTTTCCCAATTTTAAGTCTTGGCAGATTTTAGCAACTTAGCACAAGTCAAGCAATCAACCTACACATGCAAGTCTAAGAGTATAGCAGCGGGATGTAAAAAATTTGCATATGAAGGTAAAGGGAGGAGTTTGGAGGAAGCAAACGCAATGTAGACGCGGAGATTTTTTCCGTGGTTCCGATAGGTAGTGCTATCGTACATCCACGTTGATGGAGACTTCAACCCACGAAGGGTAATGGCTGCGCGAGTCCACGGAGGGCTCCACCCACGAAGGGTCCATGAAGAAGCAACCTTGTCTATCCCACCATGGCCATCGCCCACGAAGGACTTTCCTCACTCGGGTAAATCTTCACGAAGTAGGTGATCTCCTTGCCCTTACAAGCTCCTTGGTTCAACTCCACAATCTTGACGGAGGCTCCCAAGTGACACTTAACAAATCTAAGAGACACCACTCTCCAAAAGGTAATAGATGGTGTGTTGATGATGAACTCCTTGCTCTTGTGCTTCAAATGATAGTCTCCCCAACACTCAACTCTTTCTCATGGATTTGGATTTGGTGGAAAGATGATTTGAGTGGAAAGCAACTTGGAGAAGTCTAGAGATCAAGATTCTTGTGGTTGGATTGGAATATCTTGGTCTCAACACATGATTAGGTGGTTCTCTCTCAGAAAATGTATGCTGGAAGTGTAGGCACGTTCTGATGGCTCTCTTCACGAATGAACAGTGTGTGGAGGGGTATATATAGCCTCCACACAAAATCTAACCGTTACACGCAATTCACCAAACTCGGTGGGACCGAATCATGAAACTCGGTCAGAACGATTTAGTTCAAAATGTGAACGTTGTGCTTTTCGGTGGGACCGACATGTCAACTCGGTGGGACGGATTTCATTAGGGTTAGGGCATAACGTAATCTCGGTGAGACCGATCACATAATATTGGTAGGACCGATTTCTGTAATAGGCAAACAGAGAGTTGGTTAGGCAAACTCGGTGGGACCAATTCTCTCATTTCGGTGAGATCGAAATGTTACGCAAGGGAAACAGAGAGTTTGCACTGCGAACACGGTGGGACCGATCGCTCATCTCGGTTGGACCGAAATGTTACGAAGGGAAACAGAGAGTTTACAATCCCATCTCGGTGAGACTGAGATCCCTATCGGTGAGACCGAAGTGACCAGGGTTTCGGCGTTGGCTATGTCAAATGAACTCGGTAGCGCCGGATAGATCAAATCGGTAGGGCCGAGTTTGACTTTTGGTTTGGGACATATGTGGATATGAGAAAGTGGTTGAGGGATTTTGGAGCATATCACTAAGCATTTTGAGCAAGCAAGACATTAAGCAACACCTCATCCCCTTTTAATAGTATTGGCTTTTCATATGGACTCAATGTGATCTTGGATCACTAAAATGAAAATGTAGAGTCTTGAGCTTGAGCCAATATGTCTCCTTAGCATTTTGAGGGGTCCACATTCCTAGTCATGCCATGCCAATCATTGAAATTTCTGAAATGATAATCTTGAAAGAGCATTAGTTCAATGAGCTATATGTTGTTAGGAATTGCCAAAACCACCCAGGGATAGTTGCTCTTTCACTTATAGTGATGAGCATTACTGAGAGGGCCCAGATATACCTCTTCGAAACACGGAGTGACAAATCCTAATCTTGATCTATGCCAACTCAACAAACACCATTGGAGACACCTGTAGAGCATCTTTATAATCACCCATTTACGTTGTGACGTTTGATAGCACACAAGGTGTTCCTCCGGTATTCGGGAGTTGCATAATCTCATGGTTAGAGGAACATGTATAAGTCATGATGAAAGCAGTAGCAATAAAACTAAACGATCATTAATGCTAAGCTAACGGGTGGGTCTTGTCCATCACATCATTCTCTAATGGTGTGATCCCGTTCATCAAATGACAACACATGTCTATGGCTAGGAAACTTAACCATCTTTGATTAACGAGCTAGTCTAGTAGAGGCATACTAGGGACACTCTGTTTGTCTATGTATTCACACATGTACTAAGTTTCCGGTTAATACAATTCTAGCATGAATAATAAACATTTATCATGATATAAGGAAATATAGATAACGACTTTATTATTGCCTCTAGGGCATATTTCCTTCACTCTCCACCAGAATACCCTCACTTTTGGTACCACATGCAGCTTCCAAAGGGCTGTCCACAACCGTTTGTTTGCCGATGAAGACGATCATTAATGCTAAGCTAACGGGTGGGTCTTGTCCATCACATCATTCTCTAATGGTGTGATCTCGTTCATCAAATGACAACACATGTCTATGGCTAGGAAACTTAACCATCTTTGATTAACGAGCTAGTCTAGTAGAGGCATACTAGGGACACTCTGTTTGTCTATGTATTCACACATGTACTAAGTTTCCGGTTAATACAATTCTAGCATGAATAATAAACATTTATCATGATATAAGGAAATATAGATAACGACTTTATTATTGCCTCTAGGGCATATTTCCTTCACTCTCCACCAGAATACCCTCACTTTTGGTACCACATGCAGCTTCCAAAGGGCTGTCCACAACCGTTTGTTTGCCGATGAAGATTCTGTAGTCGTCCCTTTCTCTAGAGCTTGATGCTCGTTGCGAGTCACAAGAGAGCGATACGCCGATTTAACAGTGTAGTTGCCCGATTTTTTCAGAGCCCAAGCAAGGCCGTCGTCCCCACCAGATGGGCTCAAAGGAATGTTGAGAATAGCTTCCGCATCTAGATGGAGGAAATTTTGCCTGACTAGCTCAGTATTCCAGGTTCTTGTGTAATGATCTATCAAATCTGAAACATGCGATAGTGGTGCAGTACCCAGTCGTCCCATAGGTTTCAGAGTTGTAGTGTTTGGGATCCATGGATCGGTCCAAGTTGAAGTGCTTGTACCATCGCCATTCCTATGGATAAGCCCCATCTCCAATGCTTCTCTGCCCTCTACAATGGCCTTCCGCGTCGCTGAGGCCTCGCCAGAAGAGTAGCATGGAGAAAGTCTGTGTTGGGGTAGTACTTCCCTTTCAACACTCGGGCACAAAGGGAATTTGGATGTGTCAGAAGGCACCACCCTTGCTTGCCAAGCATTGCCAGATTGAACAGTGGGAGGTCTTTGAAGCCCATCCCTCCTTTGATTTTTGGACACGCTAGTATGTCCCAAGACAACCAGTGGAGAGCTCTTTTGTCAGTCGAACTCACCCACCGGTACTTTGCCATGCAGGATGAAATATCCGTGCAGACCTTTTTTGTCAGTTGAAAGCAGCTCATACTATAAGTGGGAATTGATTGGACAACTGATTTCAATAGTACCTCTCGGCCAATGCATGCCAGAATTCGCTCAGACCATCCGCGGACCTTGTTGCGTATACGTTCATTTATATGCATGAATCTTCCGCCAGTAATTCTTCCAACCGCAGTCGGTAGCCCCAAATATCGTTCCGAGAAAGCTTCAACCGAGATCCCAAGAGCAAGCTTCAAGGATTCTCGTAGGGGTGCACCTGCATTTGCATTGAAGAAAATCTCCTTGTTTACCGCCTGGCCGGAGCACTCGGCGTATATTCGAAGAATTTCATTAAGCCTGTCTACACATTGGGTCTTTGCACTAATAAAAATGAGACTATCATCCGCGAATAATAAATGATTAACCCATGGTTCATGGATGCTCACCCGAATACCTCTGTCAATGTGTGCTCCACCATAATTATTCAGGAGAGACACTACAAAAAAAGACACATCCGTGACATTTTGGGCCGAACGAATTTTTTTTCTGTCATACATATGACACTTCTATGACGATAATTGTGACAAAACCCGGTATCATCATAGATGTGGTGGGCTCCTACTTCTATGACAAAAATCATGACAAAAAATGGGCTTTTCGTCCTGGGCGGGCCGGAGACGCAGCTGCATGACATTCTTTGGGCTGTCCATGACGGGAAAAACCGTGGTAGAAGCGAGGGTGAGGAAAATTTCGGGGAGTTCCTGGTTACGGTGGGAGGTCGGGGGCCGAGGCATTGGCTCTAACTGAACCCGAGCGAGGCGTTGGGCTCTAACTGAACCCGAGCAATTGCACTGCAGGCTACGCGTTACTGAACTCGAGCGGTCAATCGATGGCTGTTAATTGAACCCGATCGAGCGATTCCTTCGCTACTGCTGCTAACTGAAGCCGATCGATGCTGCCTCTGGGATGAACAGTGATTGTTGCCGGGGGGTTTGGATGAACAGTGAGCGGTGGCGTTGCCTCTGGATGAACAGGACCCCGTGGTGTGGTGGAGGGCTGGATGAACAGTAGACAGTGGAGGGGTGCCCGTGGAGGGGTGGTTGAACAGGACCCCGTGGTGTGGAGGGCTGGATGAGCGATGAAGCGGTGTAGGGGTGGTTGAACAGTAGCCGGTGGAGTAGCGCGCGGTGGAGGTTGGATAAACAGGAGCTCGTTGAGGCTGGAGGAGGTCGACAGTAGCCCGTGGAGGCTGGAGGAGGTCGACGGTGAAGATGAACAGTATCCTGCGGAGTCCCCTTTTGCGGTACGCCACACCCCTCCCGATGAACATGACCCCCGTTTCGACCGTAGGAGGTCCGTTTCATCCGTTTTGCGGTACGCCACACCTCTCCCGATCAACAGGACCCCGTTTCGACCGTAGGAGGTCCATTTCGTCCGTTTTGCGGTACGCCACACCCCTCCTGATCAACAGGACCCCCGTTTCGACCGTAGGAGGTCTGGTGCGTCCGTTTTGCGATGCGCGGACCCCTCCCGATGAACAGGATCCCGTTTCGAACGTGGCCGGTCGAACACAAGGCAGTTTCCTCCGTTGTGCGGTACGCCAGGCCTCGTTTCCATCGCATGTTCCGACCAAGCCCTCCCGATGAACATGACCACGCATTCCGTTCTGACTCACCCGATTGGCTCCCACGCGTTCCGTTGCCTCCCGATGAACACGACGCATTCTGTTGCCTCCCCATGAACACAACGCATTCCGTTGCCTCCCCATGAACACGACGACGACGCTGTTTCTCCATTCCGACCCAACCATGTACACGAGCCCTCGCCGTACGTATGCGCGAGTAGGCGTTCGAGACCCCGCCCGTATGTACACATATGTGGCCGTATTTTCTTTCTTGCACCCTGGCCGCTGTACGTACGTGTACATGCTACGTGCGCGCCTCTACTACGACACGTGCGCGACTTTACATGGACCAGTATGTACGTACACGTTCTCGACCAGAATGACAACGCTACGTACGCTTCGACCAGGTGGGTCCCGATTGTCAGGCACTTCCTTGCGTGCGAAGATGTAGCTGGTGGGTCCCAGCACGGTGGGGCGAATCGTTTTGTTTTTGCCGGAAGCACTTCCTTGCGCGAAGGTGTAGCTGGTGGGTCCCAAAGCAATGTGGGGAAACATTTTTTTCACAGAATACGGTGGCCCGGCCCAGGGTCCCCGCTGTCAGGTGGAGGAATAATTATTTTGCGCGTAATAAGGAGGCACTTCCTTGCTGTGGCCATGAACCCAGCTGTCAGCGTCTCCACGCACAGTACTCTTCCGATGGAAGTCGGTCGTTAACAACATTGACCACGCCGCGCCGAGAGCACCACGACGATGGACGACGGCGAGGCCTAGGAAGGGGACGACACGGAGGCAGGGAAGACTCGGCAGTTGTTTCCCACGCGGAGGGGAGTATGACTGTACGAGGGTTTACTGGTTCGTCTGTCGTCGCCGGAAAATAACAGCAGGTGTGGGTGAGTAGAGGGACGGCTAGGCCAGCGATGGGAATGCGGTGGGCGGTGAGGCTCTTGCGCCAACCTGACCCGGCCGCGGGGAGGAGGGAGCAGGCAGTCCCGCCGGCGCTTGTTTGAGCGGCTGGAGCGGGAAGAGCAGAGATTGAAGAAGCACGACGGCCGTTGGATGGTGTCACAGCCCCAGATCAACCCTAGAGCTTGTTTGTAGCTAGTAGCATCTCATCCATGCATCATGTTTAACTTCCATGAAAATTGAAATGGGGATGATCAAGCCCTAGCACTAAAACAATTCAATTAGGTTCAACTTCAAAAATATCTTCAAGAACCCAAAGTGGTTTGCAAAATGTTCATGATTAATGGAAAAAGGTGAAAACCATACCCGGAGGTGATGGATATTTTTCCAAGACATTTTGGATTTTTGAATAAACCATATTGTATTTGAATTGGGGCATTTAAATACTATTAATATTATTTTAAATGCTCCAACAATTACGAAAATAGTTAAGGGCCTCTGTAATAATTTAGTTAATGCCCACAATTATTTTCAGGATTTATTTAAATAGTTTAGTATTTTACTAAACTAAAACAAACAGAAAATAGAAAACAGAAATAATAAAAGAGAGAGAAGGACTACTGGCCATTTACCCGCAGCCCACCTACCAAAGCGTCCGATCCGCCCAACTTCTCCCCCCTCTCGCTCGCTGGCCGGTTGGTGGCCCAGCCCACCAACCGCCACGCCTGCTCTCCTACCTCTGCCCGATGGCGAGAGGAGGTTTCTGGCGACCAGCGCCCGAGCTCGCCACCTCCTCCCTCCCAGCCTGCCTGGCTCCCCCTCGACGTCCGGAGACGCCACGACGACGCCCCGTGCCCCCTCGGCCCTCTCCTCTCTCCAGAACGCCCTCCCTCTCCTCTGTCTCGCTCTCTCTGCCGAACCCGAGCAGGTTAAATGCCGCCGTTCGCCATACTCGCGGCCACCGCCACCCTTTCTCCTCCCGACATATCCCGAGCTCCATGAGCCCTCTCTTCCCTCCTCACCGAAGCCTCCGGCCGCCGGGCGCCCGAGGCGCCGCCCACCATTTTCCCCTTCCGGACCCGCTGGTCGCCGTCGACGAATTCGTCGGCTCCGGGCCGTCCCCGATCTCGCCGAGCATCCCATCGTCACCGCGGTGAGCTCCTGCGCCCTCGCCCTCTTCCCCGACTCGTTCCCCTCCTCTAACCACGGGCTCCGCCGAGCCCGAGAGCTTGTCGCCGCCGGCCACGAGGTCGCCGCGGCTAGAGGCCCCTGCGTCGCGTCCCGAGCACGCCGTCCTCGCGTTCCCGGAACCCGGAGCACCTACCCACTCCTCCTCCCGCCCCAAAACGCCGTGTCCGAAGGCGTGCGAGCTCGGCCAACAGATAGTACGTCGCCGGTGCCTCTACCGCCGCCGAGCTCAAACCCTCCACCAAGAACTTGGCTCCTCCCAGCTCCTCCTAGCTGCTTTCCGCGCCCCATTTGGTGGCGGAACAATCAAAACACTTTGCTCCGCCGCGTTCGGCGTCGCCGGCGTCAAGCGCCGGTGGATTAGCCCCGGGTTGACGGATTTGACCCCCAGGTCATCGACGAGTGGGCCCGGCCACTAACTAACCGGGTTAGCACTAACCGAACCTAGTTAGTTAAACTAACTACTGACCAGTGGGTCCCAGCGTCAGAGTTGACCTGGACAGCGACCCAGTTGACCCGCTGACGTCACATCGACGTCAGGCTGACGCAATAACTAGTTTTTTTAGATTTAATTTAATTCAGTAAATTCCAGAAAATACTCTAAACTTCTAAAAATCATATAAATTCAACCGTAACTCGGATGGAAATAATTTATATATGAAAATGATCAGAAAAATATGAAGAATCTGTTTATGCCATGATCATGCATGTTTGAACAAGTTAACATCACTGAATAGGATGAATCATGATTAGGGTAATTTATGAAATAGCATTTGGAGTTGGAATTCAACCTTGTTTGAATTCCACTTCAACTAACTTGGATTATTATTGCATTAGGTGAATTCAGTACCTTAAAATGATCATGCATCATATATGTGCATTGCATTGATTGTGTTCTTTCTCGATTCTTGCGGTGTTTGTTCCCTCCGGTAGGCGATGTACCGACGATGATTATTCGATGACACCGATGAAGAACTATTATCTTCGAAGTGCGAGCAAGCAAAACCCCTTGTTCATTCCGATACAATCCCACTCTCTCGCTCCTGCTCTATTTTATTGCATTAGGACAACAACGATTCAAGCTGTTACTTGCTGCGGTAGCTGAACCCCTTTATCCTCTGCATGACTGTCATTCCACAAAGAATTAGATGAAACCCACTAGCATGAGTAGGAATTGTTTGAGCCATGTTGTGCCTACTCATTTATGCTTGTTTGTCATGCCACTCTTGCTTAGAGTTGAGTCAGTCTGATTCATCGGGAATGAATTGGAAAGTGGTGAACATGTCCTATTGTGTGTGAGCTAAGTGTGTGAACACGATTTGGTAAAGGTAGCGGTGAGAGGCCATGTAGGAGTACATGGTGGGTTGTCTCATTGCAGCCGTCCTCGAGGAACTGAGTTACGTGTTTGTGATCCATGAACAGTTACTACCACACATTGGGTTCCGTAACTCGACCCCTCTCGACTTATTAATCAACTTGATCTCTGTCCGTGAGTTGCAACTAGTTTACGGTGTTTGTAGGTAGTGTTAGTAGTCTACCAAGTGGCACCCGATGCAGGTGGGCTTGGGACGAGACTAGGCACTGATGTACGGTGTACCAAGTGGCACCGGTTGGTGGGCTTGGGAACCCTGCTCACATCGTTTGGGGGCCGTGGCGACACCCCGGCGGATCTCCTTGCGGATGGAACCCGAATAGGCGATAAACACAGACGAGAGACTTGTGTGGTTAGTCGGTCGTGGCCGACTCCCTCGCCCGGCTTCCGCTTGAAGGTTGCCGAGGTACATGGCGATGTCTGAGGCGATAAGTGGCGAGAGCGTGTGTGAAGAAGTACACCCTGCGGGGTTATCATTATCTATTCGAATAGCCGGATTCCTCGGATATGGAAACTTGGACCCCTTGCATAGTTCATAGACAAGTGAAAGTGGATACTCTAAAATACGCAAGATAAGCGTGAGTGCTATGGATGGCGTTTCCCGTAGGTAGACGGGATCGGATCCATAGTGGTGTATTTGATATGGTGAATATGTGGACTCGTGTGCGCCACCTCAAAAGAGTTGCTTGCAGTCGTAGTTCAGGATAGCCACCGAGTCAAAGCTGGCTTGCTGTCATCAAACTCCACCACCCCTTTTGATAATGATGCATATGTAGTTAGTTACGATGTAAGTCTTCTTTGAGTACAATTGTACTCACGTTTGCTTATTTTATGTTTTGCGAGAGAGACTTTAGTCTCGCTAGTAGTTCCGCTTGGACTTGACGGTTAGCTTGATACCTCACCACGATCTTGTGCCTTCGGCAGATCTGGTAGATAGTCGGGCTTCTCAGCCTTTTCATTTTTAGTTATGCGTACTCGAGACATGATTAGCTTCCGCTTGTGCTTTGACTTGTATGCTCACGAGTGTTGGGTCATGAGACCCATGTTTGTAATATCTCGCTCCTCGGGCCTAATGAATAATATCTGAGTCGTAGAGTTATGTTGTGATGCCACGTCGTATTTACACATATTGAGCATATTGTGTGTATGTTTGAAATGCTTGGTATGTGTGGGATCCGACAAACTAGTTGTTTATCCTTGGCAGCCTCTCATATGGGGAAATGTAGTCTCGTGCTTACGGCGATAGTAGTCCGCTTCTGACCGGTTCACGAGTCCTGCTAGCCCAAAGACTACCGCTTGGACACTTGACTGGCGGCATGTGTTTCACTTCGTTCCTATGTCATCGCCTTCGGGAAATGTCACGCGGTGTTATTCGAGTCCTGCCTAGCACCTTTCTGACCGGGATACCGGAGTCCTGTTAGCCCAAATGCTACACCCGATTATATACGTTGATAACCGACATGCTCGATGTGATTCATGTATGCCTGTTCCCATAGGTTAGCGCCGCTTTGGGTTCACGACTAGCCATGTCGGCCCGGGTTCTTTGTCATATGGATGCTAGCGACACTATCATATACGTGAGCCAAAAGACGCAAACGGTCCCGGGCCATGGTAAGACGACACCCGTGGGAATACCGTGCGTGAGGCCACAAAGTGATATGATGTGTTATATGCTAGATCGGTGTGACTTAGGATCGGGGTCCTGACAGATGGACATCCAACAGTCAGTGCTTGTGCATCAACCTTTTTATTAGGAAAGCCTCAAATCTGTGGAAAATAGCGTACATGACATCTGCCATTATTTCTAATAATTTACAGCCCATTTGCTAATTCTTAAGGTTTTTTTTTGGAGCCCATATTCTTTTTGTTAGCATTACAGCCCATATTGTGGCCACGATTAAAAAATTATACGAATATTTGCATATTTCGGTGCGGTCCGAACTGTTTTTAATCCGGAAATTTCGACTCACATTCAAACTGATTTTAAAAATAAATGTATATCAATATAAAATCCAACAAATTCTCCACGCATAAAAATTAATGTAATTTAAAATTTTGAAATGCAAAAAAAGGATATTTGAAACTAATTGTCGGTTTGATGTGTTTTAAAAATGTACAACCCATTTCTCATTACTGATGGGCCATTTTCTCGGCCAGCCGAATGAAAGCTCTCCTCGTCTTGAAAGATTTACAGCCCAACAGGCCTGACAAAGCGACTTACTTGGCAAATCACAAAAAACTGGGCTGTGGCCATGGACCCAGCTATCAGCCTCTCCACGTACAGTACTCTTCCGATGGAAGTCGTTCCTTGACCATGTTGACCACGCCGCGCGGAGAGCACCACGGCGTGGACGACGGCGAGGCCTAGGAAGGGGATGACGTGGAGCCGGGGAAGATGCGGCAGTGGAAGCCCACGCGAGAGGAGTACGAGGGTTCACTAGTTCGGCTGCGGTGTGAGGCTGCCGTCGCCGCAGAGCCTGGCCAGCGGTGGGAATAGTAGGGGGCGGTGAGGCCTCTGCGGCAGCACAGCCGTCCACGGGAGGCAAGAGCATGCGGCATGACCGTGCGCTGCAGTCTGGTGGAGCAAGAAGACCAGAGGTTGAAGAAGCACTACGGTCGTTGGATGGACATCGTCGCAGTCCTTTGGAGCTAGAATCGTTCATATTTACTAAGTTGACAAAGCCCTTCGTCCCGTCAACTTAGTAGGCCTGGTCAGCCTCCCACCAAGGTGGTTCCCAGCTACCGGGGGAGTATTCATTTTTTTGTGCGTAATAAGGAGGCACTTCCGGTGGGTCCGAGCTGACAGCGGGGGGAACGTTTTTTCATGAAATACGGTGGCCCGTCCGGTGGGTCCCAGCAGTCAGGGGGAAATGATTTTTTTCGCAAAATACTAGTGGCCCGTCCGGTGGGTCCCCGCTGTCAGGTGGAGGAATAATTATTTTCCGCGTAAAAAGGAGGCACTTCCTTGCGGTTGCCGCGGACCCAGCTGTCAGCCTCTCCACTTACAGTACTCTTCCGATGCAAGTCGGTCGTTGACCACATTGACCACGCCGCGCCGAGAGCACCACGGCGGTGGACGACGGCAAGGCCTAGGAAGGGGATGACGCGGAGCCGGGAAAGACGCGGCAGTGGATGCCCACGCGGAGAGGAGTACGAGCATTCACTGGTTCGGCTGCGGTGTGAAATTTGGCGTCGCCCTTGAGAATAACGAGGGGTGTGGGTGAGTGGAGGGATAGCACGGCGATGGTGGGAGTAGTATGGGGCGGTAAGGCCTCCACGTTAACACTGACCGGCCACGGGAGGCGGGGAGCGGCGACCACGGCAAGCCTTTGCTTTGGGCAGCTGGAGCAAGAAGACCAGAGGTTGAAGAAGCACTATGGCCGTTGGATGGACATCATACGGTCGCTGGAGTATTGACTAAGTTGACAAAGCCCTCTGGCCCCGTCAACTTAGTAGGCCCTAAGTCAGCCCAACAATATGGTGGGTCCCAGCTAGCGAGGGGTATTCTTTTTGGGCGTAATAAGGAGGCACTTCCTTGCGTGCGAAGATATAGCTGGTGGGTCCGACCATCGGTGAGAGAACGTTTTTTTTAAGTGAAATACTGAGAGGCCCTTCCTGTGGGTCCTAGCCGCTGTGTGGAGGAATCATTATTTTCTTGGCGTAATAAGGAGGCATTTCCTTTAAATGCGGCCGTGGACCCGGTATCGACCTCTCCACGTCTGATCCACTTCCGATGGATGTCGTTCATTGACCACGTTGACCAGGCCGCGCCGAGAGCACCAGGGCGGTGGACGACGGCGAGGCCTAGGAAGGGAACGACACGGAGCCAGGGTATACTTGGCAGTTGTTTCACACGCGGAGGAGTACGAGCATTTATTGGTTCGTCTGCCGTCGCCGGAGAATAACAGCATGTGTGGGTGAGTAGAGGGATGGCTAGGCCAGCGATGGGAGTACGGTGGGGCCGTGAAACTGGCGGCAGCATAGCCCGGCAGCGGGAGGAGGAAGCGAGCAGTCCATGGCGCTTGTTTGAGCGGTGGAGCATGAAGAGCGAAGATTGAAGAAGACGACGGCCGTTGGATGGACATCCAACGATCCTTTGCTCTCGTGTGTTGACTAAGTTGACAGGGCGTTGCGTGTGCGTCAACCTTTTTTTTTTATGAAAGCATATGCGTCAACCTGTAGTAGGCGCACAAGTCAGCTTCAAATCTGTGGAAAATAGCATACAACCCATCTGCCATTATTTCTAATAATGTACAGCCCATTTGCTAATTCTTAAGAATTTTTTTGGAACCCATCTTCTTTTTGTTAGCATTACACCCCCATATTGAGGCCACGGTTAAAAAGTATACAAAATTTTGCATATTTCGGTGCGGTCAACTGTTTTTAATCCAGAAATATCGATTCACATTCAAACTATTTTGAAAAATAATTTATATAAATATAAAATCCAAATAATTGTCCACGCATAAAAATCAATGGAATTTAAGATCTTGTAATAAAAAAATGAAACTAATTCCCGGTTTGATGTGTTTTAAAATGTACAGCCCATTTACGGGCAAACCGAATGAAACTCTCCTCGTCTTGAAAGATTTGCAGCCAGAGAACGATAAAACAAGTAGGCCTTGTTTGGGTATTTCTTTAAAAATAGAACTGGCTAGCCATTTTCAGCAAGAAAAAAACACAACTGGGCTCATGATGTGGTAAACATAAATAAAACCACAGCTAGGCAGACCCACGGCCCCTTACAGCCCCGTTGTTACCCTGATCCGTCAGTAAAACTAGTATAAATAACAACTGCTTGTTTCTCAAAAAAAAGTTGCGCGACTTGCTGGGTCCCTGGTGTCAGCCGCTCGTAGTGTAATTCTCTCGTTTATTGACTATGTTGACAATGGCGTGAGCCCCAGATGTCCAACCATTAGGAGGAACCATATTTTTGGGCTTGTACTATAGAGGCACTTGTTTGCGTCGCCATGACGCTGGTGGGTCCCTCTTGTCATCCTCTCCACGTCTGATCATCTCCTTGTTCCTCTCGGTTGTTGACGACGTTGACAACGCAAGAGGCGGCGCACAAGACGGCAGCGATCGAACCAAGGCCGCAAGGCGGAGGGCGATGGCGAGGCCTCGGGCCAGGAAGCGAGGAGCCGTTGAAGATGTGCGGTCCAGTCGCATGCGGAGGGGAATCTGAGGTTGGCTGGTTCGGGCGTGCGTGTTGGGGCTGACGTCGGCTGGAGAATAACGGGGCGTGTGGGGAATAGAGGAGGGACTGGCCAACGTTGGAGAATGCGTCACGGTAGGGCGGCGGGCGCAGCCGACCATGGGAGGCGAGAGCAAAGCGGAGCCGACGGGTGGTTTGGTTTGGTAATTTGGAGGAAGAAGAAGACAAGAGATAGAAGATACACGACGGATGTTGGATGTCAATCCAACGGCTGGTAAGCGAAATCGTTTGTTGGTGGCTAGTAAGTCGACACCACCTTGGATAGGCTATTTCCTCGCGGGTCCCAAATGTCAGAATCCAAATCTGTCATGGTCATGCAGCCTTTCCTATGAAAATTTACAACCCATTTGATGTGCTAGTTCGAAATAAGTTTGTGGGTGCTGGTGGGGGCTAATCACTTGGCTTCTGTAATGCACAGTGAGCTCAAGCAGCCGACGAGAGTGTTGTTATTTCCCTTGGTTGGGATTTGTTACAATATTTCACTCTAAAATTAACGAATGGCAAGCCATTTGCCTTGTTTCAAAGAAAATATGACAGTCACAGCCGAGTTGAAAAGGGCAGGAACATCTAACTCTAGCTTACAAACTGTACAAAAGCACGAGGGTTAATTGTTCATCAGGTTTACAAAAAAACCCAGATTGAAAAGGGCAACAACATCTAACTCCAGCATTGTTTTCGGCAGTCACAGTCAAATGGATCGGTCAGGTCCATAGAATGAACATCCTGGGTCGTAAAATTTACTGGATTATGACCATAACTAGATCATTGATGGCGCGCGTTGCTGCGCCCGTCTATTTTGGCATTTAGTTATTAGGAATATAAAGCAACTTGTATACATTTCTTTAGTACTCCCTCTGTCCAAAAACAAGTGTCATGGTTTTAGTTAAAATTTGAACTAAAACTGCAACACTTATTTTGGGACGGATGGAGTATACTGCATTTTCTCGCACAATTTTGCAATTTAAGCGATATGCATCCTTCTACATTCATACCATAAAGGTTTATGAAATAGAAGTACATCGAATAGATAATAATCAAATCATATAACAATTGTTTTCATAGTTTCTTATCATGAGACTTTGTCCAAGAGTTATATTAACAATGTACCATTTTAGGCGAACTTAGAATTTTGTGTTAATTCCTTTCCACAAGAGAAGTTTAGATATTTTGCAAGAATACTATGCCTATAGAGAATAAGATATATAATTCACCATATCAACATTGAATTGTCAAGTTATAGAAAGGCTTGACAATAGGTAGATAGCTCTGCAGACCCTAATCTTTAAATAACACATGCTAGTACAATTTTGTTTTTTCAAAACAGAACGAAAGTGCCCAATTGCTCACATAGCCAAAGTACAAAGTTACTGGAAGAATGGAGAAAGGCCACACATTAGTACTACTGGAGTAAAAATATTTAATCATTTTCCATACCGAGTTGCCTTTGTCTTTGATCAAGTAGACTGAGAACCATAAACAAGAAAGCTATCTAATTTTAGCAGTTAAACAAATCCATAAATTCACCAAGCCAAATACACATAGGATGGGAGAGATAGCAGCAAACTTACCGTCAATAATTTCCTAAAAATAAGTTAGTAAACAGAAGCCATGAAGAGAAAATTAAATATAAAGTTCAGCACGATCTAACAAGTACTGATGCGTCAGCCACGTGAACAAAATCAGGTGAAATCCATTCCAGACTATGATCCTACAGGAAAGGAAAAAAGAAAAGATTATAAGTAAATAAGAAGAATTGTGTGCTAGCTAGTGGTAGCGAAGGATAAGCAAAACAACATAGGTAATACCCGTACATGAGCTCGTAGCTGTTGTGCCTGCCTACCCATGCAGAACTGTAGATGGACTATTGCGTCGGTGATGTTGGGCGTTGGTGCCAAAGTGAAATGTGGAGATGGGAGAGACATCAAGGGCAGTGATGATGTATCAGCGGGTGGGGAGGGGAGGCACGAGCAAGAGGGCTGTCGTGCCATTGACCTTTTACCCGTTCGAGCTCCCGTGATGTTTTGTTCATCGCCCTCCAGTCCGTTTTCCCTCACCGATCGCAGTCAGGGTCGTCCAGCGCACAGGCTCAAGCCCCATCGTCCACTATGTCCGCCGGCTGCGGCTTCCATCTCTGATTGTAAGTCATGTTCCTCTCTTTCGGCAATGCTATAGACGATGTAACTGGATGCAGACTAAGGGGAAGGGTCGGCAAGTATGGGTCGAGGAGACAGAACGCATACCTCCATTTAATCATCCATGATAAATGCCCTGCTGAAACGGATAATTGATTGTCCCCAATACCGGCGGACCAGTTCCACTCGCCCGCCTCTGAACAGACCACGACGCTTCGCCTCTATCCTGCATCGGCGTCCGGTCCGGGAGGCTCGAACCAGCTCGGCGTATGGTCTCGTCCCACGGCCAACGTCGCCACACCCGCAGCCTCGCATCCAAATAGACGGGCGGCTCTAGTGCTCGACCGATCCGCTCGATGGGAACGCAGGGTGGACTCCTTCCTTTTTTTACGGCGCACAACAGACACTCCTTGATGGAATGGCCCATCGGGCCCAATTTAACCCAGAACGTCCAAAAAAGCTACCCGAGCAGCGGCCCATGACGTTGAGCGATCTGAATTAGCGAACGACACGGGATTAGCCGTGATTCACAGCTTATCTGACGGCCGAAACTGGTTCAAATTGACGATCGGATGGCCGGGGGCGCTGATGGCCTAAGAAGGGAGGAAAAGTGCTCAGTTATAATGTATCTAAATATGTTGTAAATATAAGCCCGACACGTCCAGAAGCTCTTTTGCCCACCTGAAACTCCTTTTTTTGCTCTTCGACATACCCATCCGTCAAAACCATGCTGCTGATAAACTTAAGCCTGATGGACAATAGTAACCTCGCATTCAGCAGGAAGAATGTGACAAATCTTGTGTTTGCACGGTTGGCTACATATCGTTCTAGTGTTATTGTCTTCAATCGAATCTCATGAGAAGTGAGAAAATCCCGATGCTTATGAATCCACCGATTGGTTATAACTTTCTTACCCCGTCATGTTGCCTAAATAGACATGAAGATTGAAAACAGTTAAGGTCTAAAAGAAGATTGTCGAAAGAGCAACAGCTGAACGGTTAATTCTAGTACACTATATGTGGGCTTCCAATGTGCGTGAAATTATCACCTTTATATACAAATTCTCCAGACATGGAAAGTATTGCAGCATGCCAATAATCTTGTTCAGATCAAAACTATTCATTTGGATATATAAGATCTTGACAGAATCCAGCACCATTGATAGGCCATCCATGGAGAAACTCTTCATTGAGCATAGAACATAATATTAGTACAAAATGTGTACTCCAAGATGATATATAAATTATGCGCATAAATTTAAAATGCAGCTTATGGTTACAGTGTAGATGATAATATAATGTACCTGAAGAACTGTGGAGCCAAACACGATATTGAAATGAGCACAAAGATCATGTATTACACCCAAGGTCTCCAGTTTAGGCGCAAATAGGACGGTTATTTGCAACGGTGAATAACTAGAATCAAGGATCAACATTTGAAGTGAAGGGGCATCTTGGATGATGAGCTGCCTTCCGTCAAAAGAAATTCCAATTCTTAAAAGTTAGGCGACTTTATTTAGAGATAACCGATTCTAAATGCGAAAACAAGCACTAAGCACTCCAGCGCAGGGCAACTGGAGTGGATGATGATGTGCAATGAGGCCTCCGATATACGAACCCGCACAAGTGAAAGTTTCTTGAGAAATGGGAGTCGAAGGTTCGATGCAGATTATGCAGTAGGTAGCACAGCGCAAAGGTGGGGTGTGGAGAGAGGACGAAAACCGCGAGATGGACATCGGTGCTGAGGGCACAAGTTCATGGCGTTCGGTATGTGGTATGTGATTTCTAGGGGACTAGTAGAACTTAAGCAGCTGTAGTTACGTGAATTGAGGATTTCAGCCAAAGGCGTCCATCGTGCGGGGCATGGTATGCTTGCTCAAGAGCATGACAGGATGCGAGGCTTTGAGCGGATCCACGGTGGGAGGAGATGATGGCTCTGGGATTTCAAAATCAGTGGAGAGAGATAGCCGACGGTCGAGATTAAAGGGCACGGCACGCCATAGAGGGCGCCACGCAATTGAGAGGATTTGGAGTGCGGCAGCAATCCTTGGTGGGGAGAAGCGAGATGATCTCCCCAAGGGCGGTGTCTGGGAGATCGCTGATCACGGTCCACCGGGATTCTATGGGTTCTGGGATCCGGTGGGGGCGGGGTCGCCGCTTCTCTCCTTGTTGCGGGTGCGGGATCTACAGCAGCGTCGCCCGGGCAGAGCCTCATCTTCTTGGCGCCGGGTCAGCCGACTCCATTTTCCTCGAGGCGTCAGCGTCGCTCACGGATTTGAGCAGAGTAACGAATGACGAGCCTAGTTGTAGTCTTGACGAAGAAGAAGGGATCTGGGGTTTTCTTTAGGAGTGAGGAAGAAGGGGAGTTGGGGTTTTCTGTAGGAGTGAGGAGAGGAATTTGGGGAGTGCAGTGGGCGGTGACATGAGGTGGGTGGGAGCGAGGAGGAAGAAGAGCACCCAGGTTTTTTGGGGGCGGTGTCTTTGGGTGTGAGTAGCGCCTCTCATTCAGTAAATATATGGGCTTTTGAATTGATTTTACTATTTACTAGTGTGGATGGGCTGTTTTGTCTTTTGGGCCCAGAGAAACAATTACTACTAGTACAGTGGAGACACTCTACAGCTACCCAGAAAAACAATTACTACTAGTACAGTGGAGACACTCTACCGCTTCTGGCTCCTCCTAGGTCATTGAAACATCTCCCTCTACTGAATGCCGTTATACTTTTGTTCACCGACATGCGGGCCATGCTGTGTATGAGCCCAAATGCCATCCGCCAAATTAGAATGCAGTATGCAAAGCGGAGAGTCACCCCAGTCAGAAGCGCCGCAAGAACGAGCCGTCGTATCACAAAACCCCACCTCCCCGCAGTCTAAGTTTGACGGACGAAGCAACCATCATTTCACTCTTTGGTGAATCCCCTTCTCCCTCACCGTCTTCAAGAAAGGCAACACTCGCATCTACCACTATTCTTCTCTCCGAACGAAGGAAGGTAAGCGGATCCGTGATGTTGGTATATTTTCGTTTAGAGAAAAAAAAGAACTTTTGCAAAGCAGTAACAGATCCTCACTCTCTTTTTTGTTTCATTGTCATTGCGATTGTGTTTTCCTTTCAGTGGTCTCCTAGTATTAAATCAGTTTCATGATGGACCAAGGAGAACCAGGCAAAGATCTGCCGATATTGGAGCAGACGCGGGAGGCTGATCCCCACGAGACAGAGAGCTCCAAGAAGATGGAGGCAACCACCGAGCCGACCCAGATACGCTCACGACCACTACTGAGATGGTCAACGCCCCGTTTGAGGTTACAACCCCCGTGGCACTGCAGGAGCAGTTTTCCCCCTTCGAGGTTGGGCCCCCCCCCCCCCCCGCTGAGCTGCCCAAGGTGATTTCCTTCTTTGCCGATCTCGATTGTGGTTTTTCATATAAGTATGTGGTGATTTTTTAGAAAAGGAAGTATGTGGTGATTAATAATGCAAAATTTTATTAGCTTCGATGCCATGCTATACATAGTGGTTTAAATAACTTGTGTTTCTTATACTGAAAAGTAATATAGAATTTGTTTCTGTGTCAATTAGAACCATGATGCAGACAAGGATTGTGTGGTTGTACATGTCACTTGCTATGAGGCGGACGACCTGAATATATTTACTGGGAAAACAGAGTTCTTAGGCTGTTGGATCCTGGAATCCATTTGCGGTTATACCAATGAAGAGTTGTATTCCAGCCTCACTGTTGTCAGGCGTGTTTTCCAGGTGTCTTTGAAGCACAAGAAGTTCAAAGCTACTCCTTCGTTTGTGAGGCATATTGTTCTTGTCAAGCTTACGCTGGAAGATGACGTGGCATACCTCCACAAACAAGTTTATCAGTGGCAAGGCCACAAGGTTGTCTTCATGAAGGTTCACAGGATGGAGCTGCTGCGGGACATCATCAATGATGTTCATGGCAAGGTCTGTCTTGTGTCCAGCCCAAATTAGATCGAGGCATGAAATAGTTGCCCCAGCTAGTGTTTAATAGTAGTTTGGATTGTGTCTAATTATCCGAACCTTGCACATTATCGACCCCTCCGGGCTAGTACTCTGTTTGAATCCGTCTATGGGAACTGCTGCTACTTTTATGTGCCCGTGAATCATGTGAGAACCATCGTAATTGTTGCCGAAACAGATGCGTCCTCACTAGTTTTTTCATGAATATGGCATGGTAAGACATAAGTTGTCACGGTTTATCATACGAGCAGTGTGTGTTTTGATGAAATAGAGCACTCGTTCGAGAACCGTGCGCTGATGTATACATAAGTACTTGTAAACACTGTTGGTGCTACCCCACTTGTAAGCAGTTGTGCAAAACACGGCACATTGGCTCAGCTCGCTTCAACACTAGGCTATCGACCAGCTAACGATCAACAATTTGTTGTCTGACATATAAGCAACTATGTATATTGTTACAGTGGTTCATGCAGTTAATTGAGGCCACAATGTAATAAATTCCAAACATTCACAAGCTAGTTCAGCGCTCATGTGGAACAGTCACATTAAACTCGTCTTCATAAAAAACTTGAAAAGCATAAGTTAAGCAATTTTATACATCTCAATGATTCATAGAACATAACAAACATATACTAGTTCATAGCAAAAGACAAAGTTGTGAGAAGGTTTACGAATCAGGAAAAAAACAAGCAAGGCTTCTCTGAGCAAAGGGCCTCCGGCAGCTTAAATTTCCTGGAGTTCACTCTGGTTTTCTTGTTGCCACCATCCGAGTTAGGTTCTCTCATTCCGAATAACCAATTATAATTGTAGTCTCAATTTGGAATGCTGAACTGAACCATGCAGTGTACTGACCAGCTGAAATGCTTGTGCATTCCACTAAATTTAAGCACCGCTATTTGGAGAAATAAGCAGACCACGATGCCTCTTGTCCGCGCACCTGTCCAAAAAACCGCCATGCAGCCGTGCCAGCTAGTCCTCGGTCCATGGATGAACTGGTAGAAAGTGCATTCCGAACTAGGATGCAATTGTTTTTGCTCGTCCCTGCACTGCAATCAGGAAGTAAAACGTACGAATCAACTTCTTTTAGATTGCGTTGGTCATTCTACCTTAGTTACTACCATTGTAGGGATACCTTGAAGACGGGAGGTTAGGCAGCGGCAGCGAGGATAACCATCTCATTTCTTGCAGCTTGTACTAAAAGCTGAGGTGTGTGCTTTTGATTGCGCGGATAGAAATGATACGGAGACAGACATCCTGAAACGATATGGAGACATACATCCCTGTTTGTGCAAATACGAAATACGGTTATTTAAATAGTGACAGATATTACTACTTTCCCCTGTTTCCTCTTAGAACCAAGTCCTAGATTCATGCTACATCTTTCCCACTTTCTTCCCTGTTTGAACCAACACTTTGAGTCGACTGTATGAACTAGCTTTACTTCTAATAATAGTAGAAGTCTAGGTGGCTTTGGAACAAAGTGGACGGAAGTAGAAAAGGATCCACGAAGGGAGCCGGAGCGATGAGAGCAAGGCAGGTTTCAAGAAATATATACCTGAGGGTCGTCGGAATGTGGCAAAGATGGCGTCGGGAGGCCGCATCTTGGCCACAATACCGCAGGGAGGAAGAAGGGGTCGGAGGCCCTCCTGAGCCGGCGCTCTCTCGGAGAGAACGACATGGCCGCCGATCGGGACGCGCGGGCAGCCGTTGGTCTCCTCCCTCGCCGCCGACGACAGCGTGAAAGATGCACCTACACCCCTACCCCGGTAGAGGTTGTCCGGCCGGATTTGTGACCAGCCGTGAGTTGAGAGAGAGTGTGGCCACCTATGTGTTGCTTAGATCTGGAGAGCATGAGAGAGTGAACGAGAGGAACCCTAGTAAAGCAAGCGCTAAGGCTCCTGCTTTTATATATAGTGGAGTGATTTTGTTGTACCAGCTTCAAAAAATGCGCTCCTACGTGTACCCACGAGTGGGTGTGAGATAACTAGTGCGTGCTTCCACCGCTTCTCTTCGTGAGAGTACAATATACTATGCCCAAGAACGTTACGCGCAAGAGTAATAGTATAAGTGTGTGACGTGTGAGCTAAAATAAAATGTGCGCGCCGTCTTTTGTTTTTTAAAAGTTCTGAGGGTAGGGTGTGAAGAGCACATATGTGCGTGACGTCTACCTGCAGATAGACGGTGGGTGCAACGTGCGAGTCTGCGAGAGGACTCGGGAGAATCGTGACTCGTGAGGGTGCGTGTGCGTGAGAGAGAGGGGGGCACGTATCAATGCAATGCATGTTTCCGTAAATCATTATCCAACAAACGTTCACCACAAGCCTTTTCCTGATGAATGCCATAAGAACCATTAGATCGGCATCCGACAGTGTCAGTTTTGCCATGTCATTTAACAGAACAGCCACTCCTCCTACACAGAAATCTTCCACGTGAGTGTTAGCAACTGCCGTATGCTCCCTCCGTTCCGAAATGCAGTGCATATAGCTTTATTGAAAATTCGAACCTCGCAAACTTTTACCGAGTTTTCGTATACCAAATTGCACATGTAGAATACCATGTATATATCATTTCATTCATCTTCGAGAGGTAACTATAAATATGGGTGAGGAGTCTACAAAGAAAGACCATCGTATCACCCGCAGCAATTTCAAGCATCCTTTAGTATCAAGGAATATCATATGAACTCTATATGATATGATTTTTATAGGATTTTTTCCTTTAGAGCCAATTGGTTCATAGGAATAGATTCATATACTCCACATTTCAAAGTAAATAAACATGATAGCATTTCTATAGCTTTAGAGCCACTTGGTTCATATGAATGGATTCCTATACTCCCTTAATTTCAAAGGAAAATAAATATTAGCGTATATTCAATAGAAAAGTTCTATGATATGAACCAAATTACATCTCTTTTCTAATCCCACCTCATAGGAATTGAGATACATGTCATCTCTAGATTCCATATAAAAGTTCCTATGATGTGAACCAAATGACATCTCTTTTCCAATCCCTGCTCATAGGAATTGAGATGCTCCATGTCATCTCTTTCCCTACAACTTCCATGTATACATCTTCTATTCCTAAATAGATAGTACAACCCACTAGTAGCTTTTTTCCAAAACATGCAACTATGGCACAAGAACTATATAGTGTGCCAATAACTTTGAAAGATGGTCGCTGGATGAAGCTAACCCGACAAAGGTCGAGATAGGCAAATCCGAGCACTACGGGCCGTTGGATATCATCAACATTCCACCAGATCTGCCACATGTACAATTTAGAAGACTCCATGGTTGAACTTAAGCATAATGCACAAACCTCAAAACACAAGCACTTCTCCTTTGTTCTAGAATCTTCTGTATCATATTTGATTTTTTTTCTAAATGAATTGCCATTATTTGCTTTTTACTTTATGATTTACAATGCACAACCCCATGAATCTGAACATTTTTATAAAACTAATTGATTTTGAATGAGATGAACTATAAGAACTAAACGAACATCTACATCATGCATATATGACTCAAAGATTTACATGCTATAGTGTGTATTTATTCATAATTTGGTTTCGAAACCTCATGCGTTCAATACATGTGTACCTTACTAGTTTTGAGTAGAGTAGCAAATTTCACGCGGCCCCGGGTATATCAAAATGCAGGGCCCATGCATCATTGCCTTTCGGTCGAACATACGTCCACAATTTTTTGTACGTACTATATCTCCACTGGTCCGCGAACCCAAAATGTTGCCTCATTCCCGTAAAACCAAGCGGCCCACACATATTTAAGGCGTCGACTCGAACCCGTTTACTACGACGTGGCCCCGCACGCCGTTGTACTCCTACAAACCCTACCGCCGCACTCATCATCTGTTTTCTTCAAGAGGACGAGGGAGAAGTCAATTTGTAGTGGAGGCGCTTTCAAAAAAACAGGATCTGTAGTGGAGACCCCTACCCTAGGGTGCCCTAGGTAGCTACCGCACGCATCATTGTTTTCTCTTTTCTTTATGCTCTTGCGCCCTAGAGTGAAATGATGGTTGCTTCGTCTGGCCCAGCTTAATGCGGGAAAGGTGGGGCTTTGTGATTTGAACCCTCATCGCTCATTTTCTACTATCTTGGCGCTTCTGACCGGGTGCCTCCAATTCCAACCGCTGCTCCGAACTGTAATTTGGTGCATTGCACGTGGAACAAGACGGTGGATGAGCCACATGTCGGCCAAAGGGGTCATGTTAAGTGTGTTGCCATTTCGTGTGCGGACTAACCCCTGCTTGAGTTGCTACGCCAACACGACAGGAGCAGCCTACCACTTGGTTTTGCTCCGTGGTGAATCCTGACTATATTGATCTAAAAAGATACATGCTGAACTACCCTCTCCGTCTCTGTTTTTTTATTTTTAGGCGCCTCGGTTTATAGGGCCTGCACGTAGTTCTAGGTCATCCATTTGACTAACTAAATATGAGTTACTATATCACAAAAAGTATATCATTGGATTCTTAAGCGGATGTAGTTGTATTTAAAAGTCGAGGGCGGGGCTTTTCCTGTGCGGTAGGCGGGGCAGTTTCGCCTAGTCGGTTTGACAGAGACGCGAGAAGACGAGGGAGTAGGCTGCTACAAATCTAGGGCTGTGTGATTTGACAACGAGTTACTGCTGGACAGGTGGGGCCCCGTGATTTGACTTGCCATTATCATTTTAACTGCGGCGCTACGACCGGCGTGAGTCTCCCGATTCCTAACCACCTCCATAAGGTGCCTCTCCCAATGCTCCACCATGTAGTAGAGGCTGGCTCTTGCATGAGAACCCACTTCTCCGCTTTTTCCTTGCCTCTATTTCCTCCACATATGCAAAAATGCCATGTAAAGCGCATTATTGCACTTACTTTTACGTGCTCCTACAGGTGCTTAAGCTTGCCACATAGGCATAAAGTCTGATGTGGCAAGTTAATCAAGAAGAGAGAGACTAGTTTGGTGACCCAAGGAAGAAACGGCGCTAAGCGCGTGTACCTAGGTGAAAAGACAATTTTGAGTCTATAGCTAATTAAATGAAGCAAACTTAGCAACACCATTTCATTGGAAGAGCTCACTCCTTGGCAAATGCAATAAATACTAGTACTCCCTGTGTCCCATAATATAAGGACGTTTTTGGCACTACACTAGTGTCAAAAATGTTCTTATATTATGGGACGGAGGGAGTATGAAGAAAGAGATAGAGAGGAGTAAAAAAATACACTTATAGCCAACCTTATAGCCAACCTTGTTGTAGTATGAGTGACTAAGTGATGACTATGTATGACATGCCAACATCAGATAGCCTAACGCACCGTGTTAAATCTCCAAGGGTGCGACCGCGCGAGCGACGCGACGGTCGTGGTAGGCGCGACCATGATACGGGCTGCTGGCAGCCCTTGGATCTAAGATCAAATGGTCGCATGCTAAGTTGCTGAAAATTTGCAGAATAACCCTCCAGGATAGGATATTCACCCATAGGTCTAGAATCACGCCATGCAACCGTTTGATCTCAGATCCAAGGGCTCTCAGAAGCCCATATCATGGTAGAATGGAAAGCCACTACCCTGCCGTTCGCACGTTGGCAGTTCGCTCCTACTCGTCCCCGCACGTACTTCAATACTACGGCGGTTCGCCCCTAGTCGTCCCGTCCATTCACATTACAGCAGTTCCACTAATCCTAACCCTCCTCCCAAATCCATGGCGTCCCAAATCTCCACGATCGGCAGTGAGTACAAGGTTAGAACCATCGCCGGCGATGAGTTCGACGTCATCTACACCCGTTCTTCCGCGACGATGAAAGGATGCCTTTCTCGCTTCAGACGCATGTTGGAAAACTCAGATGATGAGTGGGTCGCTGGGCTAGATGTTGAGTACACCATAGTCCTGGGACGAGAGAAGGATCTAAAGGAAGAAGAGAGGAAGAAGCCCGCCGTGATCCAGGTTTGTGTACATAACGTTTTCTTGGTCTACCACATATGCCATGCCGACGTTGAGTGCCAGGATTTTAAGAACTTCATCAAGGACAAAACAGTGAAATTCGTTACTGTAGACTTTAAGAACAACGAAGAAGTCCTGGGTCGGATAGTCCTCGTTGTAGGCAACCCCTTCGACCTCCAGAAGAATCGGCCGGTACCCTCTCGTCAGCCTTCAATGCTGACCCTGGCAGGAGACATGGTTCATCCTTCGTACCGCAAACTGGAGAAACCTCATTACACATTTCATCGTCATGCATGGCAGCGGAATGTACTAGATATAGACCACATCCACTATGTTGCAATGGATGGCTACCTTTGTTTCAATATCTACAAGGGTTGGATGAAGAGCAACAGCCAAGTGTGCGGTTCAAGCAAAGAAGTATCGGCCAAGAGGAAGAGGGACAAGGACGAAGTCGAGGACGTGGACGAGGACTCCGAGTAAGGTGGCAGTGTCGTTGCTCATGGTGGTTCTAAACTTCTAATGCAGTGTCTACCGGATTAGTTGCACAGTTTAATTTTAGGTGTGCTTAGTTTAATTTGAGGGATGTGTTGTGCTGAGCCCCCAGCAGAACTATGTTATGTTTCTTCTCTTTACTTTAACTCTTCAGTATGTACATACTACTAGTATTTCTTCAATAGAATTTAGCACCCCAATTAAGCACGTACTAGCTTCTGTAATAGTACTATATTCATAATTTGGCGACGAGCGCTCTCTATATGTACCACCTTTTTTTAATTTCAATTTTTGCTCCATGGCGCAATCCATCGATAGTACTACTGTACAAAAGTATACATTTTTTAAAAGGCTAGAGTACTGTTCATCACATATATAGCCAGTTAAATTCTCAACCTAGAACGACGCGTGCATGCCATGTAGTAAACCGACACGGAGGAAGTATAGTAAAAATGAGGTGATTTTACCGAGCGATTGGCGGGGAGCATGGCCTGTCATGCGGTCCCACGTGTCATGATGTACCAAGGCGATGCGTGTGTCCCTCTTGAGGCAGAAGCAATACTAGTACGTGGTTTGAGATGATGGCGAACCGAAGTGTGAAATAATGGTTGCTTCGTCCGTCTGGGAAGGTGTGGCATTGTGATTTGACGTCTCATTGCTCATTACTACTACTGGGCAGGCACGAGTGGGGTGCGTCCCCCCTGCTGTTCTGCACTATTATTTGGTGCTTGACACGTCGACCCGGTTGCTATATGTCCCACATGTCGGCGACAGGAAGTACAGAATTCATGAAAGGGAGCGTCGACGGAGGAGTATACTACAGAATTCATGAAAGGGAGCGACTTAGTTTTGGAAAAATCTGTTTTTACGGAGTAATGCACCCACTAGGGTTTATAGGGCTCATCTAAAAACATTCGCTTTTCCGCTTGATAAGTCTCAATTCTACTATACTAGTAGTAGTACCATTACATGTTGGATTTCGAGGTGCGTTAGATCACCCGACGCATAGCGATGTCAAGAGGAAACTAACCAATGCATGTACAAGTTCATGGAAATTTAGTGGTCATTCATGCATTCATTCTAATTAATGCCTCGGTAAACATAACTTCTTGAGAAAAACGAGCGTACTAATTACTTGTGCAAACTACGAAATTAATTCGACCACTCACCGTCTACCTTGGTTGGAGAGATTTTGAAATTGAGCCATAAGCTGGAAAGGAGGGAGTAGTAACTTTTGTCTCGATTACTATTTGTGGCCTTGTATAGATGCAAAATGTTTTTATAGTGGCCTTGTATAAGTAAATGGAGGGAGTACTAACCAAAGTACGTAGTAGGGACGAGGAGTAAACGGAGGGAGTAGTAAAATTTTCTCCTCGTCATGAGCCACCACAAGGTGGGCGAGGCGGGCATAAAGGCGTACAGTAGTAGTAGTAGTAGTAGTAGTAGTAGTAGTAGTAGTAGTAGTAGTAGTAGTAGTAGTAGTAGTACTACTACTACTACTACTACTACTACTACTCGTAAGCAAGCTTCACCTTATCCTGCGAGCCACCATGCCCGTGGGCGGGGGAGACGGCGTACTAAGCAAGCTTCTCCTCGTTCTGCGAGTTGACGAGACACATCAAAAGTACTCCAATGTATAGAACCTTGCCTCTAAGGTTGGCCCCACATGGTTTGCCTCTTTTTTTAATTTAACATAATGCGTCAAGTCACAATTTGTTTGTTCACCCGTGGTAGACGATCCTCCCTCCACCAAGTGGACAACCAAAGACACGTGCCAAATTACCACGTGGGCTGCCTTTTTAAATGCATGAAATGAGCTCCACCGTGTACCCGCGCGGGTGTGGTTGGGAAAGAGACGGGAGTACGTGCGCCGTGCATGCACCTCTTCTCTTCGTGCACGTCCCCCACCTACGTGGGTGTGTGTGAGAGAGATACAAACCTAGACATAATGTGCCGTCCATCCCCATGCCTCCGCCCACCCGACCACCACCACCACCACCACGCCCCTCCTCCTCACCTTATCTCTCATCTTTCTCCCTCCATTTTTATATATAAGGGCCACTATCAAAATTACAATTTGCAGATATACAAGGCCACTAACACTAATCGATGCAATATTAATGGTGTTTGCCTCATGGTACTAGCAAAGGAGGACATTAATTATCCCTTGCATGCAAGCGGGAGTTTGTAAAAAAATGCATCTTGATGTACCGTGCAATGCACGGGCATCTTGCTAGTCCATGAAAACAACACATGGCAAAATTCCACGGCGAACGAGGGATTTGAATCTGTTGGGAGGGGCTATTTGGATCTTGCCCGGGGTAGCCAAAATATTGGCGACCCTTTTGTCCATCGGGTGCCTTTGCCACCGATGAACGAGGAATGGCTCGGATGCTCATGCGTCATGCATCCTCCGGTAGCGCACGTTGGAGACGAGGTCGCATTTAGCTGTGTTCTTTTGTCCCATTAACGCCGCCGCGCCGCCTGAGACCGACCGGCGACCCGCAAATTACGCCATCCAACCGTAGCCGCACACATTATGACAACAACTCAACCAACCGGACGAAATTCACGCAAACACGTAGACAAACTGATATTTCATATAAACAACGGCGGAAATCATATAAAATACCAGATTTTCATACAAACATGACGGATTTCTTTACATTCAATGAACTATGCGGTGCTAGTTCTGGACAGCACAGGTATATAATACCTGGCCTAAATGGTTGCCCGCCGATCGATTTGTGTTCCTCATGTCCGGCAGCACGATCACCGGACTGCCGGGAGCCCCGGAGGTATATGCTTCAGCGCAAATGACGGCTCGCTTCCCCACTGCCCCACTGATATCATTGGCTGGTGCCGAAGATGATGGTGGCCCGCACTGGTTCGAGTTCATCACCGGCCACTACTTCGCCATGGTCGGCACCAGCTCGAGTTCATCCTAACATTCCCCTCTTCCGTGGAGCCAATGCGGGGTCGACGAAGGTCCTCGCAACAAAAGGATCCGGCAAGACACCTGTTGTGTACACCGGCGTCGCCTCCTCGGTGGCCTTCATGGGACCCAAGCGGTGGCGGCCTCCCGTGTTCTACTTCTCCTCGATGATGGTGGCGGACGCGGAGGCGCTGGCCACCGACTCGTCGCTCTCCGCGCACCCGGCTTCTGTCGCTGCTTGCATGGCGCGACCGCCGGCATCGGAGTCTCGGCCACAGAAATGGGAGACGCGGTACGAGACGGCGGCGTGGACGGAAGCAACGACACCCGTGCGCTGCTCCTCGTCGAGCTGGCCTGGAGCGGCGAGTTGCTGAACCGCACGCCGGCTTGGGGCGGCAACTGGCTCTGTCGGGCGAGGGGAGGGAGGTGGATCAGCGAGCTGCATAGCTCGTATCCGGAGGGCTACCCAGCCGGCTTGGATGCGGAATAACTACTCTTCGTAAGCCATTGTAAGAGTGGACAAAATGGTGGAGGAGATAGGGGAGCGGCGGAGGTGTGCGATTCTTGGCCGGCGTTTGGCCTCGTTTAAATAGGAGATTAAATAGACGGCGGACAGGAGGAGCTCTGCCTGCGTTGCATTTAACGCCGGCCCGGTCATGAACGGACGTGTGTACAGAGTGGGTTTCTCGGCTTCCACACGTGCGGGTTTCATGGAGGCGTTTGAATGCGGCACGGAGGCGTGTTCAGCCGGGCGTTCCGCGAGTGGCGCCCTCGACTCTGACCTAGGACACTGCACTGTTCTTCCGCTGACGTGTGGGCTCTTTGGGTGCATGGCCTGCATGTCAGTGACCCAACACAGGCAGCGCACAGCAGAGGAACCTTTGGTGGGCCAGGGCGGTCAGAAGCAGGCATTTCATAAACCGATGATTGTTCATTGAGTGTGATGTCATCTTTTTCATGTAGATAAGCCTACTATGTTGATAGACCGTTCGATACGTTGTGATTCATAAAGATCGCTGCAAACATCAATGTTCTGCTTATCACAGATAAGATTGATTAATACCCGTAACAATCCATGTCCTTAACAAAGGGTGCATGCACGTATAGGTTGAGTGTGTGTCTTGCGTCGTGTCTTTGTGTGTATGCAGCGTGCGAGTGTTGCGTGCGTGCAAAGTGCGTTTCAGAGTTGCATGCATGGGTGCGTGCGTGCGTGTGTTCGTGAGTGCATGTATGCGTGTCGGTGTTGCACGCCAAAGATGCATGCGTGTATCGCGTGTCAGTGTCGCACGCCTACATGCGTGTGTGTCTTGCGTGCGTGCATGTGTATGTGCGGGGTGAGGCTACACATCAGTCGACTGACTTCTTCATCTCTGGTCATTAGATTTTCTAGCCGTTGGATACGAAATCAAGGGCCTCCAGTTTATCATCAAACTCCACCCCCCCTGAGCTGCCAGCCACCACCGACCGAATCACAGCCTCGCCGCCCACGGCCGCCCGCCTCCCAAAATCACTCCCCATCGCCGGTTCGCCGCTGCACCGCCATCCTCTAGCCCCCGCCCGAGCTTTTTCTCCGGGATCCCCAACCCACCACCCAATGAACGCCCCAACCGCCAAAGGATCGCCAACCGTGAGGTCTCACGACTTGAATACCCACCGAGCACTAATTTATTACCAATTTTGTCCTTCATATACTGTACCGTGGTGGGCCCTATGGTAATGTCGCTGCTGAATGTGGACCGTTTGACCGGTCAATTGATCGTGTTATCAACAAATTACGGAGCTGTATGGTGAGCCGGTGACCGTATGATCACCCTAAAATGTACTCCTATTTTATTAACACAGTCTGCACTCAAACTACCATTTCTTTCTTTCATATCACGGGCTGACAGTGTGGGCCCCACGGTTCACGTGCCCGATGGTGCAACACTAGTTGCGCCGCGTGGAAACGCTTGACTAGTCAATTGATTGTGTCATCAACAAAATACGGAGTTGTACGGGTGAGCCAAAGGACCGTATAATCATGATATGTATTTGTTTAACACGCAGACAGACGCAAGGGCTCATATATACGCGCAAGCACTCACCGCTATAAGCGCACACACGCGAACCCTACCCCTATGAGCACCTTTGAGAGAGTGGGCCAGCATATATGATCTTGAGATTTTACGAAGTCACCATAGGTGCCTCGTAGTCGAGTGGAACGTCTCCTCCCACTGAACGTATATCGCCGGAAAATACTGAAATTAACACAAGATAAATGCGAGCACCGGTAATTTAACCTTGGTGGGCTCGAGAACCCACTGTCCTCTAACCATCCAACCACATGTTGGCTAGCACGACAAAATGTATGTGGTGACCGTGATGAGCTTATTCTGAAGTCCAGTGACCATATCATGCTTTCGCTTCAAATACAATGACCGTAAGTGTCGTCAACAAAATACGGAGCACGCATCAAATGCAAAGTCCGTTAGTGTCATCAACAAAATATGGAGACGTATCGTGAGCTAGATACCGTTGTACTATTGTACTATGCTTATTTTCTTAGTGGCCGGTTGCATGTGTGGTGTGGTGGGCACATCATTTCTAGTTGTGGTGGGTCAACATGAAGACTCATGGGTCGGTTCCATCCTGCGCCACATATAGGTTGGACCAAGTGTGTTATACGAAGACCCATGTGGAGGACTCGGCGTACAAAACGAAGCTACCAGAGTTGCGGAGGAATCTATCCCCACTGGTGATAAGGCGACTATATATGATTTGTAACCCTAGGCCCTTAGAAAGTTATACAAGCTTGGGGGCTAGTTCGTCGATATTATACATACATGCACAATGCCTGGTATTCACGTGTACTTTGTACACACCCCAATCACTAATATACAGTACCAGGAGTAGGCTCTTTCTTCAACTGCAAGGGTCCGATCTGAACTAGGGTTAAACTTTGCCTCGTATTAGCATCCAGCCTAATAGCCGGGGATATCCTACCGAATGATATGATGAAATCATATCTGCCAACTACTAAGAGAGAGGTGTGTCGGGGGGGCAATGTGTGCGAGAGAGGCCTAAAGATAATGTGCATGCGGGAGACACGTAGGCACATATATGTGCGTATAGAGGGCTAGTAGAGACCGTGCATGTGTATATATGCATGTGATAGAAATAGTGTTTTCCAACCGAGATTAGTGAAAAGAGTGGTACATAGTAGTCATAAAGAGAGAGAGAGAGAGAGAGAGAGAGAGAGAGAGAGAGAGAGAAACAGAGAGAGCATGTGCGTGAGACACGCCGACACCCTGAGAGAGATTGTGAGCATGTGTGAAAGAGAAATGGCGATGCATATAAAGTGTGTGCACTTATGCGTTAGATAGAGAGATATATAACGCGTTTGTGAGAACGGGGCGAGGCATAGTGCATCTACATGTAAAAGGCGGTTCTACGCATTAAATTAAAATATAAATGACATTATTATTTTTGAATGAGATCATGAATTTTGCAAATTGTGTATGGACGAAAATCGGTCTATGACACACCCATACTCTATTGAATTCTAGCATGTGCATGTGTTTATTTCATATTATCGATCCATAGAGTGAGAGCGATTTGAAATACAGGCAATGGATGCCTTTGCAATTCATATATAAACATTAATTAGTGCACTCCATGTTGTTAGTGTGAGGCACTTTGTACATTTGTCACTTGCATGGATACATTCCAAATTGCTAGCTACGAAATAGAATACATGTCGAATTCAACATAAATGGGGTTTCGAAGATTCAAATTCATAGGAAGTGCATTCATCTATTTGAACCCGAGATAATGGCATTTGTAAGTCAGATGTAAAAGGGGGCATCAATCTTTGTTGTGAGTTTAAACATGCTATATATATTCATACGCATATCTAACTTTTGTTTTTGCAACCAAGGAGATTATATCTGGAACCATGCATGAACTGAGGTAAGTTGCATATTTTTTAATATATACTCATGTACAATGTATATTCAAATGTACCCCCTCCATTCCAAAATAATCGTAGCTTTAGGATTTTCCAGAGTAAAGATTTGTGAAGTTTGACAAATCTAGAAAGTTCAATTCAAGAGAACCGAAAACATTAATGCTTATGCTCCCAAATATTGAACGAAGCGCCAAATAGGCCTCTGGTCACCCGAAACCGCGCGAGACTAATGTTTTGGTGGTAGGAAATTACTGTCCCGACTGGCCCGTGTAGCCTATCGGCTTGATGTCCAAAGGTCTAAACCGGGGTAGGTTTGTAACTTCACCAAGACGCCAGTCTCAACCGCCTCGAGAAGCATTCATACGCCGTGGGCGCCTACCCATCTTTCGGCCGAAATCTATCCCGCCCACATTTGGGACACCTGACATGACTGTCCTACTCCCAACCCGCAATATGTCCGAAATTTTAGATGGGGGCAAAGTTTGTAACTTTCCCCAAATTTCAAACAAGCGCGTCTCAAACCGAAAAATTGTTCCCCCTTAGTTCCCCGCCTCCCTCCGTTTCCCCATTCATACTCCGTGGGCGCGAAAACGTCCTCCCCACCAGCCGTGAAACCCCATCCTCCTCCGTCCTCCACCCCATAGCGGCCAATCCACCGCCGCCCTCCTCCATCATGCCGGAGCCGGTACCCCGACGTCGTCGTCCAACGCAAACGCAACCGCAATGCCCTCAAGGACTTAGCGGTGAAGCCGTGAGCTGCCTCCACGACGCCGACGCCGACGTGCGCCGTACCAGAACCACTCCGACCACGCCGTCCTATGCCTCACTGCTGCGGCTCCACTGTCGCAACCGTCCACCACACTAGAGTTGTTCCCGCTACGCCATCGTTCGCCGCCTCGGATCTGCTTCCCCGCCACCGACAGACGGCCACCGCACCACACTCAACAACTTGGCCATGGGTTCGTCCAAGGTTGCACCATCCTCCACAACTTCTGGTTTCCAGCGAACAACAAGAAGATCGTCGGAAAAACAGAAGGAGGACACATCACTGCCAGCAGAAAGAGGTACTCCTCTTCCCTTATTCATGCAAATCTTACGTCTCCGCTCACACCGTATTCATCCCACGAAAGAAACTAGTTGAGCGCTTCTTACTGCATCTTGTTCATGATACTAAATGCACAAGGTTTCCTCCCCTTTACTATTTCACCTTTGCTAGAGGTCAGTAGCCCGCCTGGATTTCAATCCAGGGTCAGTCAAACCGCAATTAAAAGAAGCAGCACCCGCTTAGGCACGCGGAGCACCTAGTCCGCCTGTTCCCCAGGAAGCGGTGCATCGGTGTCTATCATAGGGGTGTGGGGCGCAGGAGCTGCTTGCGCCTGATCTGGAGGTTGGCGGGGCTTGAATGGATGGCCGGGGGGGCGGTGCCAAGCACGGCGGTGCGGTGAGGTCGAGGGAGGCGCGAGCAGGGGAGAATCTTTGGGCGGTGGTCGTGGCGTTCGAGGAAGATCGTCAACACCGACTGGCCGGAGGTAGATGAAGGCGATCTGCCGTTCTTTGTACATCGGACGGTGCGAGAAAAAATGGGTGACCTATTTGCTTTCGATCATTGTTATTTTCATAGAATCCTGTAGTAATTTAGTGTGCCATGCATGTTGTAGAGCTATCATATTTCTCCCGTCATTTATTTCTCACCGACCTGCTATCTCGCTACCTTTACATTTGTACTAATTGTGCACACACTTCACCCATACTCACACTATTTTTTTATGCATGGGTATTTCATACTCACGCAGTGTTGATGAATGCGTAAAAGAAAAGACAGAAGTCGCTCCAGTAATTCAAGATAAGCACTAAGCGTTCAAAGGTTTCTAATGGGTGCAGCGTCGACAATTGGAGACGATAACGAGCTCTGCGAGCTTGATGATCTCAATTGCCACACACAACCATCCTGTGTGCTTGCTTTAACTTCGCTGTCAAATGTGGTTGCATGTTGCATATGGTGTCTAGCTTGTATTGCTTCCAATTTGGTTAAATTGCATCTGCTTACTTTACACATTATACCTTTGATAATGACATGCCTTCCTGTTTTTGATACATACTACATATGTCTATTAACCATGTGCGTACATTAAACTAATGCTCTTTTGTATCCCTCGTCAATCACTTATGATGAGACAGTCACCCGAGTGGGTTACTGTGAGACGCCCTACTCGTTTAAAGAGTGCAATGTCATCCTCCCCACATGATTCTCAAGAAACAGCAAGGCTAAATGAAGATAGTCAACGTAGCTCTCTAGTTGATCACCGCAATTCTCCCACACCACCATCGTAGGTGCTTGCTCTTACTTGGCAGTGTGATATGTGGTTGCATGTTGCATATGGTGTCTACCTTGTAATGCTTCTAATTAGGGTAAATTGCATCTGCTTAGTTAACACATTATACTTGTGAATATGACATGCCTTCCTGTTTTTGGTACATACTACGTCTTTATATTAACCATGTTCTTACATCAAACTACTTTTCTTGTGTATCCCTCATCAATGCTCCTAATTTGTTAAATTGCACCTCCTTAGCTTACACATTATACATGTGAATATGACACGCCTTCCTGTTTTTGGTACATACTACATCTGCCTCTCACACCATGTTTTTACATCAAACTATTGTTCTTGTGTATCCTGCGTCTATCGCTTATGATGAGACAGTCACGCGCGTTGGTTAATATGAGACGCAATACTCTTATAAAGAATGCAATTTCATCCTCTCCACATGATTCTCAAGAAATAGCACGCCTAAATGAAGATATTGAACGTAGCTCAGACGAAGACCGCACTTCCCCTACACCACCATCACAGGTGCTTGCTCTAACTTCGTGATATGTGGTTGCATGTTGCATACGGTGTCTAGCTTGTAATGCTTCTAATTAGGGTAAATTGCATCTGCTTAGTTTACACACTATACCTGTGAATATGACATGCCTTCCTATTTTTGGTACACACTACATCTATGTGTTAACCTTGTTCTTACATGAAACTACCTATCTTCTGTATCCTGCATCAATTACTTACGATGAGTTACCTTTATTCGTTGCATATTGCATATTATTTCTAGCCTGTTGCCATGTATTGCTTCTAATTTGGTCAAATACATTTGTTAGGTCACCCTTTTAATTTGGCAGAGTGATACTGGTTTCATATTTCATATTGTTTCTAGCTTGCATCGATTCTAACAAGTTCAAGCACCTTGTGCTTAGTTTACACTTTATACATCATACATGTCAATATGTCACGCCGTCCTGTTTTTCATACATATTCCATCCTCCTATCATGCGGCTGCCTAACATGAAAGTAGTTTTCGTCAGTATCATGCATCAATGAGTTCTTAAGAGCAAATTTCATTCCTTTTTCTTGTGGGTTTGACTTGACAAGGCAAAATCAAGAAAGAGGAAGTAAAAGAGTAAGGAAGGCGATGATGGTGGTCCTCTCTGACAACGTAAACGGAGCATCTGTACCGATTCTCCTTGTACTGATAGTGCATTACAAGGTCCAAGTCTCCGCTCCCCTACTCCACCATCCAAGGTGCTTACTCTAACTTGGCAGTGTGATATATAGTTGCATGTTGCATATGGTGTCTAGCTCGTATTGCTCCTAATTAGTGTAAACTGCATCTGCTTAGCTTACACATGATACATGTGAATATGACACGCTTTCTTTTTCTTGGTACATACTATATCTGTCTATCACACCATGTTCTTACATGAAACTACTCTTCTTGTGTATCCTGCATCAGTCACTTATGATGGGACACCTTTAAGTTGGCAGTGTGATATTGGTTTGCGTCTTGAATATGATTTCTAGCATGTATTGCTTCTAGTTTGATGAACGCCACCTATGACGAGACAGTTTTAACTTGGTAGAGTGATATTGATTGCACCTTCCATATGGTGTCTTGCAGTGTTTCTAATTTGTTGAAGTGCCTTCTGCTTAGTTACCACATCATAGGTGTGAATATGTCAAGCCGTCCATTTTTCGTACATATTCTATCCTCGTATCATGACTTTGCCTTTCATCAGAGTAGTGTTGTCAGTATCATGCATGAATGAGTTCTGAAGAGTGAATGATATTACTTTTTCTTGTCGGTATGACCTCACAATGCAAAATCAATAAAGCTGAAGGAAATTGGCAAGGCATTGGATGATGGTGGTCCTTCCGAGCAACTGAAACGGAGGTTCTCTACAGATTCTACTCTGCCATCCTCCCAACAAGATTCGCAAGACAATGCAAGGCTAGACAGTCAACGTAGTTGTGTAGATGATGAGCACATCTCCCCTACTCCACCATCACAGGTGCTTGCTCTAACTTGGCACTATTATATGTGGTTGCATGTTGCGTATGATGTCTAGCTTGTATTGCTTCTAACTTTGTTGAATTGCATCTGCTTACTTTACACATAATGCCTGTGAATATGACATGTGTTCCTGTTTCTACATCAAACTACTATTCTTGCATATCCCTCATCAGTCACTTATGGCAAGGCACCTTTAAGTCGCCACTGTGATATTGGTTGTGTCTTGCATATGATTTCTAGCATGTACTGCTTCTAATTTGTTGAAACGCCATACAGTTTGAACTTGGCCGAGTGATATTGGTTGCATCTTTCATATGGTGTCTAGCTTGCAGTGCTTCTAATTTGTTGAAATGCCTTCTGCTTAGTTACCACATCATAGGTGTGAATATGTCACACCATCCTATTTTTCATACATATTCCATACTCGCATCATGTGTTTGCCTTTCATCCGAGTACTGTTCGTCGGTATCATGCATGAATGAGTTCTGAAGAGCGAATTTTATTCCTTTTTCTTATCGGTTTGACTTCACAATGCAAAAATCATTAAAGCTGAAGGAAATTAGTCCCAAGAAGGATGATGGTGGTCCTTCGGAGCAACTCAAACAGTGGGTCTCTACAGATTCTACTCCGCCATCCTCCCAACAAGATTCGCAAGACAACACAAGGCTGGACAATCAACGTAGTTGTGTAGATGATGAGCACATCTCCCCTACTCCACCATCACAGGTGCTTGCTCTAACTTGACACTATTATATGTGGTTGCATGTTGCGTATGATGTCTAGCTTGTATTGCTTCTAACTTGAATTGCATCTACTTACTTTACACATAATACCTGTGAATATGACACGTGTTCCTGTTTCTAGAACATACGTGTACATGATGAGCACATCTCCCCTACTCCACCATCACAGGTGTTTGCTCTTACTTGGAACTGTTGTACGTGGTTGCGTTTTCCATATGATGTCTAGTTTGTATTCCTTCTGATTATGTTGAATTGCATCTGCGTAGCTTACAACTTATACCTGCAACGATCACTTACCCATAAGACACATTTAACTTGGGACTGTGATGTAGGTTGCATCTTGCATTGTCTTCTAGCTTGTACTGCTTCTAATTTCTTGAAATGGCACTTACGATGAGACACTTTTTACCTGATAGAGTGATATTGGTTGCATGTTCATAGGGTGCCTAGCTTTCATTTCTTCTAATTTTGTTGAAATGCCTTCCGCTTCATCGTTTTTTCATACATATTCCATCCTCCTATCGTACGTGTGAATATGAAATCGCTGTCTTTTTTTGTATATATTCCATCCTCCTATCCTGCGCCTGCCTTACAACAAAGTAGTGTTCATTTGTATCATGCATCAACCAGTTATGCAGAGCTAGTTTTATTCATCTTCTTGTGGTTTTGACTTCATAAGGCAATATCAGAAAATAGGAAGGAAAAGAGTAAGTTAGAGGATGTTGGTGATCCTCCGCACCGACGCAAACAGATACTCTCTAGATTTGCCACTGCTACTGCTAATGAAGTTGAAGTCCCAAGTCTACATGATGAGTTCATCTCCCGTACTCCACCATCGCAGGTGCTTGCTCTAAGTTGACAGTGTGATAATTGGTTTCATGTTGCATATGTTGTCTAGCCTGTATTTCTTCTATTTTGATTAAATTGCACCTTTGAGTTTATATGTTATACATGTACATATGGCATGGCTTTCTCGTGTCTAGAATACATCGCATCTATCTATCATACCATGTTCTTACATCAAAATCTTGTTGTTGTGTATCCCGCATCACCACTCATGATTGGACGCTTTTAACATGGCAGTTTGATAGTGGTTGCATCTTGCATTGATTTCTATGTTGTAATCGCTTCTAATTTTTCAATTGCCACTTATGACAAGACACTTTTAACTTGGCAGAGTAATATTGGTTGCATCTTTCATATGGTGTCTAGCTTGCATTACTTCTATTTTCTTGAAAATCCTTCTGCTTAGTTTGCACATCGTAGCTGTGAATATGTCATGTCGTCCTGTTTTTCTTACATCTTCCATCCTCATACGGTTATCTTACATCAAAGTATTGCTTGTCTGTATCATGCATCAATGAGTTCTGAAGAGTGGTTTTATTCTTTTGTGTTGTGGGTACATCTTGACATGGCAAAGTCAAAAAAGAGCAAGGAAAATAATATAGTAGGGAGTGCTGTTACTCGTCGGGTGAAACGGAAAAGGTTCTACCATCGAGATTCTGCTGGTACTTATAGTGCAGTAGAAGGTCCAAATCCACTGGCTAAATCTACAAACACAGTATCACTTGCTCCACCACCGCAGATCCGCTTCAACTGCATTTCAGATCTCAACCAGCCATTACTCGCTTGTCTCCGGAATCGCCGTTCCCAAGCTGCCTTCACACCTAACACTACTTCAAGCTAATCACGACACAAATGTGACTTGGCAAGATCAGATGAACCTCATGAGCATCAACACCAAGACGGTACCTGACCGAGTCAAGTTGCAGTTGCATGCTCCTTTATATGTACTCTCACAGTTTGATGTACACTAACACTTTCCATATTTGTTGTTGAACTAGCACCACGGCGCAAGCGGAAACAGACATCAGGGATAATGCTTGACAGATTAACAAAATCTAAAGGAGGAAGAATGGAGATCCATTTTGAGGCAGGTTTAAAAGGCCACGTGATGCTACAGAGTCAGCCAAGTTAGTATCAGAGGCAGCCGTTGCCGTTAGGTGTCATGCACGTATCCTCCCAACGTGGATCCAGTATAGGAATGAGAAAGACAATACCCAGTTTAACACTTTCCTTGACCATTTATCCGTAAGTAATGTTATTCATCGCAATTAGTAATATTGTCTTGCTCTGTCCCATACTTTCTAGCTTCCTCCTAATAAGACTCACATTCTTTTTCAACAGATGAGGTTCAAGTTGGATCCGAAAGATGATGCAACTAAACAAGCATGCACTCATGTTTTTCATGCCTTTCTGCGACGATGTCGGTACCACCTTAGAAAATCTCACTTTGAAGGCAAGGCTAACAATGAAATCGCCCAAACATCTCCAAAGTGGAATATATTACAGATGAAGACCGGACAGCCCTTGTTAAACACCAGTGCGATTCAAAGTATCGTAGGCTATATGTATTTGATCGCACCACATATTGAACTTGTATTTATGTATGTGCATTACAAGTGTATCTTCTTCTAGGCTAACTGTTTGAAGAAGAAAACCAACCGTTCTAAAGTGAAATTCCAACAGACAATGTGATCTCGTTGCTATATTGCACAATCGCGAGGCTCTTGTAAATAGCTGCTACTTCCTTCTTTTTTTTTGTTCCATATTATCGTATCTATATTGACTTGTTCCAAATACAGGAAAGTCCGTGCGGACCAAAAAGAACCTGAACCGAATGCAAGGCAAATCTTCAAGGATTGCCACACTAGCAAGATGAAGGGCATGAGCACACCAGTTCAAGCCGCTGTTGTAAGTCCTTACTCCTCCTGCCTTGAACTGATTGGTACTGTGATGTGTTCATTTAACTACTTGGTTTGCAGCCAATGTCAGTTACTCTATTCACTTCTATTCATAGTTGTCTTAACGTATCATTTCACCTTACATGGTTTAAAAGAGATGAAGGATATTCTTTTGGTCTTGATCTGTAATCTAGTTGTTATGGTCACGTGCGCACACAATGATAAATAGCCTGTTTGTTTTATATCTGTTTGCCCATGATATGAATGATGTCATACTATGTTCATCCTACTTTAAACCATGTCTCTTTATCCTTAGATGTCAATGAATGTGAGGAAATAGACAATACAGTAGGCATGCTACATGGACATATGTTCCGAAAGTGATTTTATTATGTAGTTGGCACTACAATACATCCTAATGTATTACAGTAGTTCACCAAAACAAGTTATGTACGTTTAACCTACTTTGTTTGTTTTTGTCTCATTAGTAACTTATCTGGTACACTAATCTACAAGTTCAAACTTTCAGGAAGCAATGGAACAAATGATTGAACAGCCACAACCACCTGAAGGTGATGAGGCTACTACAGGCACAATGTCACCTCTTGCTGCAGTGCGTCAGTATCTCTCCACTAACAGTGAAAAAGCACCTTCCTGCGTAATTCTAGGTTGGTTGTCAAGGTAAACTCGTCCAAATCGCCTACTGAACAAAATCTTCCTGCTAGACAAAGTGATATATCTGTGCTCCAGACACAAGTCCAATCCCTAATGGACGTTGTTTCAGAAACAAGAATAATGGTTGAGAAATGTCGTCAAGATATGAATGGTTTTGAAACCAGACTATCAGACATTAAACCGTTGTTCAAGAGCAATGGCGGAAAAAAGGTGGAGATCGTCTTTGCTCCATTAGATTCTACAAACGAAACATTAGCACTCGTGTCAAATGATCCGTGCTTCTATACATCCGATGGTGCTTTTATCCGAAGGATCAGTAAACTTTATGCCAACATGCCTTTTGTTGTATGGTTGGAATTTATTTTGTTGTGATACAACATTTATGATGCTGCCTCAGGCTGCAGTAATTACGACGCTATTTTTGTATAGTGTAAGTTTATCTTAGTAATGTATTCGGTCGAAAGCTTCGTAGGAGCCCAACATGCCAACATTCATCGGGCCCATTCCAATTGAGCTAAAAATGATTATGGGCCAAAATTGGCATGTAGCCCACTAAAAATACCTGGGCCTAAATCAGCATAAGCTTTCATATTTTTCTTGTAGGCATGTGCCCATAGTGGGCCTTTAGCAGGCCTAGACATAATTTGGGGCCTCAGTAAAAATAGGCCGTTTACAGGTGTAAATATCTCGAGCCCATAAAAACATGGGCCTTTAATAGACCGAAAGTGAGATTGGGCCCTGATTGTGCCAAATAACCCACTGGACTTAGCAAGCCGAAATGGTGGCCCATTTACGATGCGGATCTTTGACAGGCCGAAATTCGGACGGGCCGTAAATGCTGTGACCTAATACACGGGCCTTTAACGGTAGGAACTTGGTCGAGCTAGATTATCGTCATTTTATATGGGCCGTTAATGGGCCCGATATGACGTTGGGCCACATATGGCCCATGGTTTACGTCCGGCGTTAACAGGCCGAAAATGACAACAGGCCGAAAGTGGCCCAAAGCTATAGTGGGCCTCTAACAGGCCGAATGTCAGACATGGCCGAATATGACCCAAATCCTGCACGGTCGTTTATGGGCTGAAAGTTTTGATGGCCTGTAAATGGGACCAAATGAAGCCGGACCTTTAATGTGCCGTAAATACACCGGGCCGTAATTCGGCCCAATTACTTAGCGGACTGTTAACGGGCCAAAAGTGACCATGGGCCGCGTTGATGACAAGTTTAGGACAGGCCGTTGACGGGCCGATTTGATAGAGAATGTTGGGCCTTTAGCTAGGCCGGCCCATTATGGTCTGCAGAATCTTGTGGGCTTTTAGCTGGGCCGGCCCATTGTGGTCCGCAAAATCTTGTGGGCCTTTAGCTGGGCCGACCCATTATGGTCTGCAAAATTGTGTGGGCCTTTAGCTGGGCCGGCCCATTATGGTTTGCTAAATTTTGTGGGCCTTTAGCTGGGCCGGCCCATTATGGTCTGCCAAATCTTATGGGCCTTCGGTTGGGCCGGCCCATTTAAACTTTGTGGGCCACTTTTGGGCCGGTCCACGTGTCAACGCGGAGCTGACGCGTGGATCCATCAGCCAATGAGAATTTTACACGTGGAAAATCGGCATTGGTCGTGGCTGTTAACGGGTTATCGGATCCAAAATCCAACCCGATAGCTTAACGCCGTTCCTTTACGGTGGATGACACGTGTCGGTCACCCTTGACGAAAGCGCTTCTGTGACGCGCGATTTATCGTCATGGAAGTGGACACTTCCGTGGTGATAATTTTGGCAATGTCATGGAACACTTCTACGACAGCACAGGTATGACTATCTTGATTCTGTCATAAATTTGTCATGGATGTACATGCATGACAAAAAACGCGACCTACTATGACAAACACATATCATCACGGAAGTGTATTTTTTTGTAGTGAGATGTTGGACCTTGAGCACAGATGAGGAAAAGATATGGTGAGATAGGGAATCCCTGGCGCAACCCTCTCGTGGGGTTAAAGAAAGGGAGGAGTTCACCATTGACCTTGAACATGAAACGCACCGAAGTAACACATTTCATGATCAACCTTATAATACGATCACCAAAACCCAATCTGGTTAACGTTGCTTCGAGATAATGCCATTCCACCCTATCATAGGCCTTGAGAATGTCAAGTTTGATTGCACAACAACCGTTGTTGCCCCTCTTTCTTATCTTGATAGCATGGATAGTCTCATAGGCCACAAGCACATTGTCCATAATCAAGCGACCGGGGACAAAAGCGCTTTGTTCTTCTCCAATGACTTCATCAAGAATAGTCCGGGCCCTGTTAGCTATTACTTTAACAATGATCTTATAGAGCACCGGACATAGCGCGATAGGCATGTGCTGTGAGATTTTTTGTGGGTGGCGGACTTTGGGGATCAATGTTATCGATGTGTCGTTCAGTCCAAGGGTAGCTCACCATCATTAAGGAAACCCAGTACTGCCATCGTTACATCCTCACCAACGACATCCCAATGTCGTTGATAGAAACCAGCTGTGAAACCGTCCACGCCCGGAGACTTGGACGGCGCCATATCAAAAGGTGCCTTCCTGGCATCTTCGGCCACAAAATCCTTCTCAATGAACTCATTCATCGCCTCAGATACACAAGGTTGCACACATTCCAATAGTTCCTTGATACGTCTCCAACGTATCTATAATTTTTTTATTGTTCCATGATATTATATATATTCTGTTTTGGACGTTCAATGGGCTTTATTATACACTTTTATATTATTTTTGGACTAATCTATTAATCGGAGGCCCAGCCCAAATTGTTGTTTTTTTTTCCTATTGTAGTGTTTCGAAGGAAAAGGATATCAAACGGAGTCCAAACAGAATGAAACCTTCGGGAACGTGATTTTCGGAACAAACGTGATCCAGAGGACTTGGAGTGGACATCAAGCAATCAACGAGGAGGCCACGAGGTAGGGGGCGCGCCTACCCCCTGGGGGCGCCCTCCACCCTCGTGGGCCCCTCGTAGCTCCACCGACCTACTTCTTCTTCCTATATATACCTACATACCCCGAGAACATCAGAATAGGAGCCAAAACCCTATTTCCACCACCACAACCTTCTGTACCCGTGAGATCCCATCTTGGGGCCTTTTCCGGCGCTCCGCCGGAGGGGGCATTAATCACAGAGGGCTTCTACATCAACACCATAGCCTCTCCGATGATGTGTGAGTAGTTTACCTCGAGACCTTCGGGTCCATAGTTATTAGCTAGATGGCTTCTTCTCTCTCTTTGGATCTCAATACAAAGTTCTCCTCAATTCTCTTGGAGATCTATTCGATGTAATCTTCTTTTGCGGTGTGTTTGTCGAGATCCAATGAATTGTGGGTTTATGATCAAGTTTATCTATGAACAATATTTGAATCTCCTCTGAATTCTTTTATGTATGATTGCTTATCTTTGCAAGTCTGTTCGAATTATCAGTTTGGTTTGGCCAACTAGATTGATCTTTCTTGCAATAGGAGAAGTGCTTAGCTTTGGGTTCAATCTTGCGGTGCTCGATCCCGATGTGATGAGGGGAAGCATACGTATTGTATTGTTGCCATCGAGGATAAAAAGATGGGGTTTATATCATATTGCATGAGTTTATCCCTCTACATCATGTCATCTTGCATAAAGCGTTATTCCGTTCTTATGAACTTAATACTCTAGATGCATGCTGGATAGCGGTCGATGTGTGGAGTAATAGTACTAGATGCAGGCAGGAGTCGGTCTACTTGTCGTGGACGTGATGCCTATATACATGATCATACCTAGATATTCTCATAACTATGCTCAATTCTATCAATTGCTCGACAGTAATTTTTTTACCCACCATAATACTTATGCTATCTTGAGAGAAGCCACTAGTGAAACCTATGGCCCCCGGGTTTATTTTACATCATATCATTCTCCCATCAACTAGCTATTTCTATTACCGTTTATTTTGCAATCTTTACTTTTAGTCTTTATCATAAAAATACCAAAAATATTATCTTATCATATCTATCATATCTCACTTTTGCAAGTGGCCATGAAGGGATTGACAACCCCTTTATCACGTTGGTTGCAAGGTTCTTATTTGTTTGTGTAGGTACGAGGGACTTGCATGTGGCCTCCTACTAGATTGATACCTTGGTTCTCAAAAACTGAGGGAAATACTTACGCTACTTTCCTGCATCACCCTTTCTCTTCAAGGGGAAACCAACGCAGTGCTCAAGAGGTAGCATTCTTCCATATTACTATACCCTTGGGATTGGTACAGTGTCGAAACTCAATATTTCTTGTTTTACCTCCCTGGGTCACTACATATCCGGCCATCAGCTCGCTCTAGAGATGTTATTCGGTTTATGCGCTTAAAATGAGCAGCCTGGGCCTGGAAGTATCCGGTGTTCCAGTCACCCTCCTTAAACCATGTCATGCGGGATCGCTGTTTAAGCCATATTTCCTCCTGCCAAAGGGCTTCTCGTAGCTGTGATTCAACCGCTTTCTCTTCCTCCGTTGGTCCATGACCCAACGAGGCACTTCTTAGACGATGCTGCTAGAGCTTGTGTACTTTCTTCGCTAAGTTACCAAACTCATCCTGTCCCAGGAGCCCAAGTCATTCTAGAACACTGAGAGAGCGTTGACAAGACCTTATAGTCCATTGTGTCAAGCTCCTATCTGCCACAGTCTCCTGACCATATCATCATATTTAGGATGAGATTGACATACATTTTCATATTGGAAGGATCGCTGTGCACGTGACCATCCAGATTCCATTGTGGCCTTTAATTCCATGAGTACCAAGCAATGATAAGATTCTACACTGAACAAATCAAGAAACCTTTGGTTGACAAGAGCTCGATCCAGTCTGGCCTTGACGTTCCTATCTCCTTGTTGTTTATTATCCCATGTGAAAGGAACTCCACGCCACCCCAGCTCCTGGAGTGCACAGTCCGCTACCATGTCCCAAAAAGCGCACATTTTCCCTTCTGGTCTTGGATTAACCCCAAACTGCTCGTCCGCCTGAAGTATTTCATTAAAATCTCCATGCATATCCATGCTTCATGAGGGACATCAAATAAAGTCCTCATAAAGCGCCAGCTATGGTGTCTATTTTCCACCCATGGCTCGCCATAAAAGCCCATGAATTACCAAGATTTATTTCCTTGTCTCATGGTTACATCAATATGGGAAGCACTATGGTTTTGCAAAGTTACATTAACATCACTAGACCAAAAGAGGCCAATACCTCCACTAAGCCCGTCGCTATCGACGGCAAAATATCCTGAAAAACCAAGTGTATTCTTCAAACCCTCAATTCGCTTGCCCCAGACTTTTGTCTCCATGACAAATAGCAGGGCGGGCCCTTCTTGCTTCACAACTTTGTGAAGCTCTCGAACTGTCTAGGGGTCCCCAAGCCCCTAGAAGTTCCAAGATAGAGTGCTCGTTGGTTCGGGTAGGGCTAACTCACAACCACTGCGGAAGATTCAGATGATGGGGGGTTGGCTTCTTTTTGTTTTGCTCCCTCTCGCGGAAGGCCTCCCCAAAGTCTCCCGTTTCTAGCCCTGCTATAGTAGCCACCACTGCCCTGACACCCTGGTCCGTGTGTGCCTCCCCATGCTCAGTAATGGCCAGATGTGTGGGGAGCACCTTGCGGTAGACTTGAATGGCCTGAGGCCCTCCTTTGCGCTTGTTCTACTGGTTATTCTTGACAGGAGAGTTAACCTCCATACCATTCTGCTGCTTGGTGTTGGACGAGCGAGACTCGTGTGTACTTGATAATACCCAAGTGCAGGGAATCATCATAGCAATTCCCAAAGGTGGAAGTGATAAGTATGGAGTGTCGAACCCACAAGGAGCTAAAGGTAAGATCAATATTCTCTCAAGTCCTATCTGCCATTGATACGGCTCTACGTACACCGAACGTTTGCGTCCAACTAGAAACGAGAAATTAAACTACGTTGTGGGTATGAAGAGGATAACTTTGCATGATATCGGAGAGGTAAAATATAAAAGTAGGTGATGTTATCATAAAGTTAGAACATATTACTAAATATTATAAATAGCGAGTGTGGAATAATGATGGATCGGTGTGCGGAATTATCCTAGGCAATTGTTAACAAGACCGGTAGTCACTATTGCAATTTCATATGAGGGAGAGGCATAAGCTAGCATACTTTCTCTTCTTGGGTCACATGTACTTATGATTGGAACTCTAGCAAGCATCCGCAACTACTAAAGATCATTAAGGTAAAACCCAACCATAGCATTAAAGCATCAAGTCCCATTTATCCTACACGCAACAACCCCCTTACTAGGGTTTATGCTTCTGTCACTCAAGCAACCCACTATAAGCGAATCATGAATGTATTGCAACACCCTACAGCGGGAATCCCTCACGCTATGCGACACGGAGGGCACCATAGGACAGCACCAAAATAAAACATACAACTCGTACCAATCTAGATCATCAATCAACCCGAAGACAAAGGATATCTACTCAAAACATCATAGGATGGCAACACATCATTGGATCATAATATGTGGCATAAAGCACCATGTTCAAGTAGGGATTACAACGGGGTGTGGGAGAGTGGACCACATAAAAGAGATGAGGATGGTGATGATGGTGGTGATGGTGGTGATGTTGATGAAGACGATCACTAAAGCGATGATTCCCCTCCCGATGGCACTCCGGCACCACCAAGAGAGAGGAGGAGAGGTTCTCCCCCTTGTGCTTCCTCCTCCATGGCCTCCCCTCTAGATGGGGAGAGGTTCTCCCTCTGGTCCTTGGCCTTCATGGCGATGATGGCCCCTCCGAGATCCTCCTCCATGGCCTCCGATGATGATGGCCCCCTCTGGCAGGGTGCCAGAGAGGGCCTAGATTGATTTCTCGTGGCTACAGAGGCTTGCGGCAACGGAACTTCCGATCTAGGTTAATTTCTGGAGGTTTCTGTATTTATAGGAGAGGTTGGCGTCGAGAAAAAGTCAGGGGGCCCCACGGGTAGTCCACGAGGCACAGGGGCGCGCCCCCCACCCTCGTGGGTCCCCCGGGACTCCCCTACGGTAGATTTTTGTTCTGTAATTTTTTATATTTTCTAGAGAAATTCTCCGTTGATTTTCAGCGCATTCTGAGAACTTTTATTTCTGCACAAAAACAACACCACGGTAGTTTTGGTGAAAATAGCATCAGTCCGGGTTAGTTCTAATCAAATCATACCAAGATCATATAAAACAATAGTAAACATGGCATGAATACTTCATAAATTATCGATATGTTGGAGACATATCAGCATCCCCAAGCTTAATTCCTGCTCGTCCTCGAGTAGGTAAATGATAAAAGAAATAATTTATGAAGTATGAATGCTAGCAAGTGCACAAGTTTGATCAATGATAATTTCAATCACCTTTTCTAGCATCATTATATGTCATAACAGTAGCTCATCTCATAAAACTTTTCATGATCAAGTAACAAGCTATTCACATGTTAAAGTATAGATCATAAACTTTCTTGAAACTAACAAACTATATTCCCAGTCATCAAACAACTGCAATTCATCTTATTTTTAGGAAGGGTCTATGTCAGAGCTTTGATTCAGCAAACTCCACATACTCAACTATCATTTAATCTTTTGCAATTGCTAACACTCACGTGATATTTATGGGTTGAAAGTTTTAATCGGACACAGAGAAATATAGGGGCTTATAGATTCGCCTCCCAACCTTTTACCTCAAGGGTAAAGTCAACAATAATAGTTCATGATAACTTACATCCAATTGGATATATATATCAGGATCTTTCCAACACAATGCGCTTGCCAAAGGATAAAATGTAAAAAGGAAAGGTGAAGATCACCATGACTCTTGTATAAGATATAAGACAAGAATAAAAGATAGGCCCTTCGTAGAGGGAAGCAGAGGTTATCATGTGATTTTAAGGTTGGATGCACAAAATCTTAATGCAAAAGAACGTCACTTTATGTTGCCTCTTGTGATAGAGACCTTTATTATGCAGTCTGTCGCTTTTATTTCTTCCCTATCACAAGTTCATTTAAAGCTTATTTTCTTCGCACTAATCGATCATACATATTTAGAGAGCAATTTTTATTGCATGCACCGATGACAACTTACTTGAAGTATCTTACTCAATCCATAGGTAGGTATGGTGGACTCTCATGGCAAAACTAGTTTAAGGGATATTCGGAAGCACAAGTAGTATATCTACTTGGTGCAAAGAATTTGGCTAGCATGAGGGGGAAAGGCAAGCTCAGCATGTTGGATGATCCATGACAATATACTTTATTTCGGGTATAAGAAAACATAACCCATTGCATTGTCTTCCTTGTCCAACATCAACCTTTTAGCATGTCATATTTTAATGAGTGCTCACAATTACAAAAGATGTCCAAGATAGTATATTTGTATGTGAAATCTCTCTTCCTTCAATATTCTTTCATGAATTGTTCAAGTGACCAATTCCGCGTTTGCTAACTTTCAATAAGTTTACTACCTATACTCATTATGTGTGAAGTCATTACTCCCCATGTCATAAGCATATGAAACGTATATAAATTCAGATTTATTGATATTCAATTCAATCAACCATTTACTCATAGGATATATGTGAAGCACGTCAGCAAATGACAAACTATTCCAAAAAGATATATAAGTGAAGAACACTGAGTAGTCAAATAATTAACTAGCCATGGGAGGATTCTTTTTCATTCAGGATTTCATATCCAATGATTTTATTCAAACAGCAAGTAAAATTGAAAATACGCTCCAAGCAAAACACATATAATGTGACGAATAAAAATATAGCTCCGAGTAAGGTATACCGATAGTTTTGAAGACGAAAGAGGGGATGCCTTCCGGGGCATCCCCAAGCTTAGGCGCTTGAGTCTTCCTTGAATATTATCTTGGGGTGCCTTGGGCATCCCCAAGATTAGGGTGTTTTCACTCCTTATTCTCCTCATATCGATATCTCACCCAAAGCTTGAAAACTTCAATCACACAAAACTTGACGGAACTTCGTGAGATAGGTTAGTATGATAAAGAGTAAACCATTCACTTTGGTACTGTCAAAGACAAGGTTAATAATTGTTATCACACAATGCCTACTGTACCATATCATTTATACAATTTATATTGAGAAATATAGTAAATAGAAACTAGAAAACAAGCAAACTATGCAATGAAAACAGAATCTGTCAGAAACAGAACAGTCTGTAATGATCTGAACAGCAACCATACTTCTGCTACTCCAAAAATTATGAAATAAATTGGTGGACGTGAGGAATTCGTCTATTAATCTTCTGCAAAAAGAATCAACTCAAAAGCACTCTTCTGTAAAAAAATGGCAGCTAGTCTCGTGAGTGCAAAGTTTCTGTTTTTTACAGCAAGATCACATTAACTTTCAACCAAGTCTTCCCAAAGGTCTTACTTGGCACTTTATTGAAACAAAAGCTATAAAACATGATTACTACAGTAGCTTAATCATGTAAAGACACAAAAACAGTAAGGTTAAATATTAGGTTGTCTCCCAACAAGCGCTTTTCTTTAGTGCCTTTTAGCTAGGCATGATGATTTCAATGATGCTCACATAAAAGAAAAGAATTGAAACATAAAGAGAGCATCATGAAGAATATGACTAGCATATTTAAATATAACCCACTTCCTATGCCTAGGGATTTTGTGAGCACAATAATCAACTAGCATAGGAAGGCAACACAAGTATAACTTCAAAACTTTAAGCACCTAGAGAGGAAACTTGATATTATTGCAACTCCTACAAGCATATATTCCTCCCTCATAATAATTTTCAGTAGCATCATGAATGAATTCAACTATATAACCATCACATAAAGCATTCTTTTCATGATCTACAAGCATAGAAATTTTTCCACTCTCCACATAAGCAAAATTCTTCTCATTCGGAATAGTGGGATCACTAATTCCTAGAGTTGACACTTTTCCAAACCCGCTTTAGATGATAGTATTATTCATACTCCAAAAGATATAAGTGAAGTTCATGGAGCATTCTACAATTAATATAGACTAACCAATATCCAAGCTCAAAATATGTAAGTGAAGCACACGAAGCATTCTATAAAATCATACTCAAAAGATTTTAGTGAAGCACAAAGAGCAATTATATAAGATCATACTTAAGAGATATAAGTGAAGCACATGAAGTATTCTATAAATCAATGAAGCGCTATCTCATACTAGCATGGTTCTTAAAGAAAAGGAAAAACACAAAGGACACAAATCATGTGAACAAAACAAAAACCAAGATATACCGATAATTGTCGAAGAAGAAAAATGGGATGCCAACCGGGGCTCCCCAAGCTTAGATGATTGAGTATCCTTGGAATATTTACTTGGGGTGCCTTGGGAATCCCAAAGCTTGAACTCTTGCCTCTCTTTATTCTTCTCACATCGGTAACTCCTCGTTCTTCGAACACTTCATCCACAGAAACTTGACAAAAACTTTGTGAGATCCGTTAGTATACTAAAGCAAATCACTACCTTTAGGTACTGTTGAAAACTCATTAAAATTTCATATTAGCACTTTATCTACTGTATTCCAACTTCACCATGGTTCATACCCCCCGATACTACCCATAGATTCATCAAAATAAGCGATCAACACATAGAAAACAGAATCTGTCAAAAACAGGACAGTCTGTAGTAATCTGGAAGTTTACTAAACTTCTGTAACTCCAAAAAATTCTAAAAAAATATGAAAATTTAAAAACTTTGTACATAAGTAATGTGCAAAAAGTTTCAGACCCATTTTACTTTCCAGTAAAAAATGTAAATTCACGCGCTACAGCCAAAGTTTCTGTTTTTGTTCTGCACATAGTAAACAAGCAATCTAATCATCGTAAAACCAAAGCTTGGCACATTATTTTTATAATACAATGGATATACACAAGGGGATAATTATTTACAGAGAAACTTCCATGAAAATTTCTACCTTGTTTCCGTGAGCATGAACACAAGTGCTCAAGGTCGACCCTCACTTCTTCAATGCATAACTTTCCAATCACTTCTCTCTTTGAAAGACTTTTTAGGCATGATATGCAAGTAATTTTTTTGTATTTTCATTCTTTAAAAAAATTGTATGTTTCACCCACAAATAAACAGAAACAAAAAGGAAAAACAAAATCTACTTAGTGAAGAAAGCAAACAAGCACACACGAGAATATCAACCCCACGCTATTGCTCCCCGGCAACGGCACCAGAAAAGAGCTTGATAATCCCCAAGTGCAGGGAATCATTGTAGCAATTCCCAAAGGTGTAAGTGATAAGTATGGAGTGTCAAAACCACAAGGAGCTAAAGGTAAGATCAATATTCTCTCAAGTCCTATCTGCCACTGATACGACTCTACGTATACCGAACGTTTGCTTCCAACTAGAAACGAGAAATAAAACTACGTTGTGGGTATGAAGAGGATAACTTTGCACGATATCGGAGAGCTAAAATATAAAAGTAGGTGTTGTTATCATAAAGTTAGAATATATTACTAAATATTATAAATAGCGAGTGTGGAATAATGATGGATCGGTGTGCGGAATTATCCTAGGCAATTGTTAACAAGACCGGTAGTCACTATTGCAATTTCATATGAGGGAGAGGCATAAGCTAACATACTTTCTCTTCTTGGATCACATGCACTTATGATTGGAACTCTAGCAAGCATCCGCAACTACTAAAGATCATTAAGGTAAAACCCAACCATAGCATTAAAGCATCAAGTCCCCTTTATCCCATACGCAACAACCCCCTTGCTCGGGTTTATGCTTCTGTCACTCAAGCAACCCACTATAAGAGAATCATGAACTTATTGCAACACCCTACAGCGGGAATCCCTCACGCTTGCGCGGCACGGGGGGCACCATAGGACAGCACCAAAATAAAACATACAACTCGTACCAATCTAGATCATCAATCAACCCAAAGACAAAGGATATCTACTCAAAGCATCATAGGATGGCAACACATCATTGGATCCTAATATGTGGCATAAAGTGCTACCTCTTGAGCACTGCGTTGGTTTTCCCTTGAAGAGGAAAGGGTGATGCAGCAAAGTAGCGTAAGTATTTCCCTTAGTTTTTGAGAACCAAGGTATCAATCCAGTAGGAAGCTACGCGCGAGTCCCTCGCACCTACACAAAACAAATAAATCCTCACAACCAACGCGATAAGGGGTTGTCAATCCATACACGGTCACTTACGAGAGTGAGATCTGATAGATATGATAGGATAATATTTTTGGTATTTTTTTGATAGAGATGCAAAGTAAAATAAAAAGCAAAGTAAAAAAGCAAAGGAAATAACTAAGTGTTGGGAGATTAATATGATGAAGATAGACCGGGGGCCATAGGTTTCACTAGTGGCTTCTCTCAAGAGCATAAGTATTTTACGGTGGGTGAATGAATTACTGTTGAGCAATTGATGTAATTGAGCATAGTTATGAGAATATCTAGGTATGATCATGTATATAGACATCACGTCCGAGACAAGTAGACCGACTCACCTGCATCTACTACTATTACTCCACTCATCGACCGCTATCCAAAGATGCATCTAGAGTATTAAGTTCATGAAAACAGAGTAACGCCTTAAGCAACATGACATGATGTAGAGGGATAAATTCATGCAATATGATAAAACCCCATCTTGTTATCCTCGATGACAACAATACTATACGTGCATTGCTGCCCCATCTGTCATTGGGAAAGGACACCGCAAGATTGAACCCAAAGCTAAGCACTTCTCCCATTGCAAGAAAGATCAATCTAGTAGGCCAAACCAAACTGATAATTCGAAGAGACTTGCAAAGATAACCAATCATACATAAAAGATTTCAGAGAAGATTCAAATATTGTTCATAGATAATCTTGATCATAAACCCACAATTCATCGGTCTCAACAAACACACCGCAAAAAGAAGATTACTCGAATAGATCTCCACGAGAGAGGGGGAGAACATTGTATTGAGATCCAAAAGAGAGAAGAAGCCATCTAGCTACTAACTATGGACCCGAAGGTCCTGAGGTAAACTACTCACTCTTCATCGGAGAGGCTATGGTGTTGATGTAGAAGCCCTCCGTGGTGGATGCCCCCTCCGTGAGCTCCTAACAGGCCCCAAGATGGGATCTCATGGGTACGTAAGGTTGCGGTGGTGGAATTAGGTTTTGGCTCCATATCGATCGTTTGAAGTGCGTAGGTATATATAGGAGGAAGGAGTACGTCGGTGGAGCAACAGGGGGCCCACGAGGGTGGAGGGCGTGCCCTGGGGGGTAGACGCGTCCCCCTACCTCGTGGCCTCCTCCTTTGTTTCTTGTCGTAGGGTCCAAGTCTCCCGGATCATATTCTTCCTAAAAATCACGTTCCCGAAGGTTTCATTCCCTTTGGACTCCGTTTGATATTCCTTTTCTGCGAAACTCTGAAATAGGCAAAAAACAGCTATTCTGGGTTGGGCCTCCGGTTAATAGGTTAGTCCCAAAAATAATATAAAAGTGAATAATAAAGCCCAATAATGTTCAAAACTGTAGATAATATAGCATGGAGCAATAAAAAATTATAGATACGTTGGAGACGTATCAAGCATCCCCAAGCTTAATTCCTGCTCGTCCTCGAGTAGGTAAATGATAAAAACAGAATTTTTGATGCGGAGTGCTACTTGGCATAATTTCAATGTAATTCTTCTTAATTGTGGTATGAATATTCAGATCCGAAAGATTCAAGACAAAAGTTCATATTGACATAAAAAATAATGATACTTCAAGCATACTAACTAAGCAATCATGTTTTCACAAAATAACATGGCCAAAGAAAGTTATCCCTACAAAATCATATAGTCTGGCTATGCTCTATCTTCACCACACAACCTATTTAAATCATGCAGAACCCCGATGACAAGCCAAGCAATTGTTTCATACTTTTGACATTCTCAAACTTTTTCAATCTTCACGCAATACATGAGCGTGATCCATGGACATAGCACTATATGTGGAATAGAATGGTGGTTGTGGAGAAGACAAAAAGGGAGAAGATAGTCTCACATCAACTAGGTGTATCAACGGGCTAAGGAGATGCCCATCAATAGATATCAATGCGAGTGAGTAGGGATTGCCATGCAACGGATGCACTAGAGCTATAAGTATATGAAAGCTCAACAAAAGAAACTAAGTGGGTGTGCATCCAACTCGCTTGCTCACGAAGACCTAGGGCATTTTGAGGAAGCCCATCATTGGAATATACAAGCCAAGTTCTATAACGAAAAATTCCCACTAGTATATGAAAGTGACAAAATGAGAGACTCTCTATCATGAAGATTATGGTGCTACTTTGAAGCACAAGTGTGGTAAAAGGATAGTAACATTGTCCCTTCTATCTTTTTCTCTCATTTTTTGGGCCTTTTTCTCTCTTTTTTATGGCCTCTTTTTTTATATATTTTTCGTCCGGAGTCTCATCCCGACTTGTGGGGGAATCATAGTCTCCATCATCCTTTTCCTCACCTGGGACAATGCTCTAAAAATGAAGATCATCACACTTTTATTTTCTTACAACTCAACAATTACAACTCAATACTTAGAACAAGATATGACTCTATGTGAATGCCTCCGACGGTGTACCGGGATATGCAATGAATCAAGAGTGACATGTATGAAAGAATTATGAACGGTGGCTTTGCCACAAATACAATGTCAACTACATGATCATGCAAAGCAATATGACAATAATGGAGCGTGTCATAATAAATGAAACGGTGGAAAGTTGGATGGCAATATATCTCAGAATGGCTATGGAAATGCCATGATAGTTAGGTATGGTGGCTGTTTTGAGGAAGGTATATGGTGGGTGTAAGATACCGGCGAAAAATGCGCGGTATTAGAGAGGCTAGCAATGGTGGAAGGAGGAAAAGTGCGTATAATCCATGGACTCAACATTAGTCATAAAGAACTCATATACTTATTGCAAAAATCTACAAGTTATCAAAGCAAAGTATTACGCACATGCTCCTAAGGGGATAGATTGGTAAGAAAAGACAATCGCTCGTCCCCTACCGCCACTCATAAGGAAGACAATCAATAAATAAATTATGCTCCGACTTCATCACATAACGGTTCACCATACGTGCATGCTATGGGAATCACAAACTTTAACACAAGTATCTATCAAATTCACAACTACTCAACTAGCATGACTCTAATATCACCATCTTTATATCTCAAAACAATCATCAAGCATCAAACTTCTCATAATATTCAACACACTCATAAGAAAGTTTTTACTAATCTTGAATACCAAGCATAATAGGATTATTTAAGAAAATTACCATGCTATTTAAGACTCTCAAAATAATCTAAGTGAAGCATGAGAGATCAATAGTTTCTATAAAACAAATCCACCACCGTGCTCTAAAAGATATAAGTGAAGTACTAGAGCAAAAACTATATAACTCAAAAGATATAAGTGAAGCACATAGAGTATTCTAATAATTTCCAAATCATGTATGGCTCTCTTAAAAGGTGTGTACAGCAAGGATGATTGTGGTAAAATAAAAATCAAAGACTCAAATCATACAAGACGCTCCAAGCAAAACACATATCATGTGGTGAATATAAATATAGCTCCAAGTAAAGTTACCGATGGAAGTAGACGAAAGAGGGGATGCCTTCCGGGGCATCCCCAAGCTTTGGATTTTTGGTGTCCTTAGATTATCTTGGGGGTGCCATGGGAATCCCCAAGCTTAGGCTCTTGCCACTCCTTGTTCCATAATCCATCAAATCTTTCACCCAAAACTTGAAAACTTCACAACACAAAACTCAACAGAAAATCTCGTGAGCTCCGTTAGCGAAAGAAAACAAAAGACACTTCAAGGTACTGTAATTAAATTATTCTTTATTTATATTGGTGTTAAATCTACTTTATTCCAACTTCTCTATGGTTTATAAACTATTTTACTAGCCATAGATTCATCAAAATAAGCAAACAACACACGAAAAACAGAATCTGTCAAAAACAGAACAGTCTGTAGTAATCTGTAACTAACGCAAACTTCTGGAACTCCAAAAAATCAGCCAAAATAGGACGAACTAGGCAATTTGTTTTTTGATCAGCAGAAATTGGAATCAGTATTTTATCACGTTCTGGTGATTTTTAACAATTGTTTTCGTGAACAGAAAGTTTCTGGAAATTACAGCAAGATCAAATAACTATCATCCAAGAAGATCATATAGGTTTAACTTGGCACAAACACTAATTAAAACATAAAAACACATCTAACCAGAGTCTAGATCAAAGATTTATTGCTAAACAGAAAGGATAAATATTGGTTTGTCTCCCAACAAGCGCTTTTCTTTAAAGCTTTTTAGCTAGGCATTGATAATTTTAATGATGCTCACATGAAACATAGCAATGGAAACACAAAGAGAGCATCATATAGCATGTGAAAAACACATCTAAGTCTAACATACTTCCTATGCATAGGCATCTTATAGGCAAAAAAATTATCATAGCAAGCAAAAACTAGCATATGCAAGGAAGAGGAAAGAAACAATAACAATCTCAACATAACGAGAGGTAATTTAGCAACATGAAAATTTCTACAACCATATTTTCCTCTCTCATAATAATTACATGTGGGATCATAAGAAAATTCAACAAAATAGCTATCACATAAAATATTTTCAACACAATCCACATGCATGCGAAGTTGACACTCTTCCAAAATAGTGGGATTAACATTAACTAAAGTCATGACCTCTCCAGACCCACTTTTTATCAAAAATGTCATAAGTTTGAACATACTACAAATATGTGGGATCTAAAGTTGACACTCTTCCAATCCCACTTTCAATATTATTGCAAACACTATTATCAATCTCATATTCATCATGAGGCTTAAATAAATTTTCAAGATCATAAGAAGAATCACCCCAATCATGATCATTGCAACAAGTAGTGGACATAGCAAAACTAGCATCCCCAAGCTTAGGGTTTTGCATATTATTAGCACAATTGACATCAATAGAATTTATAGTAAAATCATTGCAATCATGCTTTCCGTCGAAGGAACTACCAAGTATGTGTGCAATAGCAACGATCTCATGTTTAACATAAGGAACTATAGCAAATTCATCTTCATAAATATTGGCATCATGGCCACAAGAATAGCAAGCATCATGTTCATCAAGGGATATTTCAACCAAATCATCGGAATCATCATTATCTATAGATTCATGCATATCATTATTTTCTTCCAAAGCAACGGTCATTCTTTCAATAAATTCTCGGACATAGACATTATGAGCAAGGTTTTCATTGCAATATTTAAGTATGACGGATTTTTCAGATTTGTTGAGAGTAAAATCATACTTTTAAATCAAAGAAGCAACTTCATGAGCACCCTTAAAAACGACAAATTCTTCAATTTGTTCGATATCATAGTAACTATAAACACCCTTTGCATAAGAAGATAAGATTTCATTATCATTGAACTCACATAGGTAGGGAAGGTGTTTTTAGGGTTCTTAGAGCAACAGGTAAAATCACACATTTCACAAAGATTCCAAGCATAGCATAGCAAACTATTTATATGATACCATAAGAGCTTCCCTTTTTCAGACAAACGATGACGCACAAAATGAGCATGCTCATCTAAAGATTTTCCATCAACTAAGCTAGTTGGGGTTTCAGCACGAGCGCATAAGGATCGAAGAGGATCCAAGTAGAACACTTTAAGTGGATCCATATCAATAGATTTTCAACAAGCGAAGATGCAAGCATATAGAAGGCACAAGGAAACACAAACAAAGATACATACGGGAAGAAGGCAAACGAAAAAGAGGGGGCGAATAAAACGGCAAGGGTGAAGTGGGGGAGAGGAAAAGGAGAGGCAAATGGCAAATAATGTAATGCGGGAGATAAGGGTTTGTGATGGGTACTTGGTATGTTGACTTTTGCGTAGACTTCCCCGGCAACGGCGCCAGAAATCCTTCTTGCTACCTCTTGAGCACTGTGTTGGTTTTCCCTTGAAGAGGAAAGGGTGATGCAGCAAAGTAGCGTAAGTATTTCCCTCAGTTTTTGAGAACCAAGGTATCAATCCAAGAGAAGCTACGCCATGAAGTCCCTCGCACCTACACAAAACAAATAAATCCTCGCAACCAACGCGATAAGGGGTTGTCAATCCCTACACGGTCACTTACGCGAGTGAGATCTGATAGATATGATAGGATAATATTTTTGGTATTTTTGTGATAGAGATGCAAAGTAAAATAAAAAGCAAAGTAAAAAGGCAAAGGAAATAACTAAGTGTTGGGAGATTAATATGATGAAGATAGACTCGGGGGCATAGGTTTCACTAGTGGCTTCTCTCGAGAGCATAAGTATTTTATGGCGGGTGAACGAATTACTGTTGAGCAATTGACAGAATTGAGCATAGTTATGAGAATATCTAGGTATGATCATGTATATAGACATCACGTCCGAGACAAGTAGACCAACTCCTGCCTGCATCTACTACTAACGTCCGAGACAAGTAGACCAACTCTTGCCTGCATCTACTACTATTACTCCACTCATCGACCGCTATCCAGCATGCATCTAGAGTATTAATTACATGAAAATAGAGTAACGCCTTAAGCAAGATGACATGATGTAGAGGGATAAATTCATGCAATATGATAAAAACTCCATCTTGTTATCCTCGATGGCAACAATAGAATACGTGCCTTGCTGCCCCTCATCACCGGGAAAGGACACCGCAAGATTGAACCCAAAGCTAAGCACTTCTCCCATTGCAAGAAAGATCAATCTAGTAGGCCAAACCAAACTGATAATTCCGAAGAGACTTGCAAAGATAACCAATCATACATAAAAGAATTCAGAGAAGATTCAAATATTGTTCATAGATAATTCTTGATCATAAACCCACAATTCGTCGGTCTCAACAAACACACCGCAAAAACAAGATTACATCGAATAGATCTCTACGAGAAAGGGGGAGAACATTGTATTGAGATCCAAAAAGAGACAAGAAGCCATCTAGCTACTAACTATGGACCCAAGGTCTCGAGGTAAACTACTCACACTTCATCGGAGAGGCTATGGTGTTGATGTAGAAGCCCTCCGTGGTGGATGCCCCCTCCGTGAGCTCGAGCAGGCCCCAATATGGGATCTCGTGGGTACAGAAGGTTGCGGCGGTGGAATTAGGTTTTTGGCTCTGTATCTGATCGTTTGTGGGTACGTAGGTATATGTAGGAGGAAGGAGTACGTCGGTGGAGCAACAGGGGGCCCTCGAGGGTGGAGGGCGCGCCCGGGGGGGGGGGGGTAGACGCGCCCCCCTACCTCGTGGCCTCCTCCTTTGTTTCTTGTCGTAGGGTCCAAGTCTCCCGTATCATATTCTTCCTAAAATCACGTTCCCGAAGGTTTCATTCCGTTTGGACTCCGTTTAATATTCCTTTTCTGCAAAACTCTGGAATAGGCAAAAAACAGCAATTCTGGGTTGGGCCTCTGGTCAATAGGTTAGTCCCAAGAATAATATAAAAGTGAATAATAAAGCCCAATAATGTCCAAAACAGTAGATAATATAGCATGGAGCAATCAAAGTTTATAGACACGTTGGAGACGTATCATAGGATGGCAACACATCATTGGATCATAATATGTGGCATAAAGCACCATGTTCAAGTAGGGATTACAACGGGGTGCGGGAGAGTGGACCGTGTAAAAGGGATGAGGATGGTGATGATGGTGGTGATGTTGATGAAGACGATCACCGCGGCGATGATTCCTCCCGATGGCACTCCAGCGCCCGAGAGAGAGGAGGAGAGGTTCTCCCCCTTGTGCTTCCTCCTCCATGGCCTCCCCCTAGATGGGGAGAGGTTCTCCCTCTGGTCCTTGGCCTTCATGGCGATGATGGCCCCTCCGTGATCCTCCTCCATGGCCTCCGGTGATGATGGACACCTCCGGCAGGGTGCCAGAGGGCCTAGATTGATTTCTCGTGGCTACATAGGCTTGCGGCGGCGGAACTTCCGATCTAGGTTAATTTCTGGAGGTTTCTGTATTTATAGGAGAGGTTGGCGTGGAGAACAAGTCAGGGGGCCCCACGGTTAGTCCATGAGGCACAGGGGCGCGCCCAGGGGGGTGGGCGGGGAGCAGCCTAAACCGTGAAAACGGGTTGTGGGAGAGGCGCGCCCCCACCCTCGTGGGGCCCCCGGGACCCCCTCCGGTAGATTTTTGTTCCATTATTTTTTATATTTTCCAGAAAAAATCTCCGTTGATTTTCAGCGCATTCCGAGAACTTTTATTTCTGCACAAAAACAACACCATGGTAGTTCTGCTGAAAACAGCGTCAGTCCGGGTTAGTTCTAATCAAATCATACCAATATCATATAAAACAATAGTAAACATGGCATGAATACTTCATAAATTATCGATACGTTGGAGACGTATCAGTACTGTGTTGTGTGTCTTGCTTCTCCTTCTTCGTATACTCCCCCGAGTTTGCTTTCTTTCTGCATCTGGAGCCCGGAGGCTCAGTTTGAAGGGTAGATCCCCCTTCTCATCACGAGTGCCCAACATAGGGAAGAATAAATCTGAATGTCCCAAGCGGCCACAAGAGAAGCAAAAGTGCGGGATGTTTTCATATTGGATGTCATAGCAATCCATTCTTTTCCTCTTGGCCGACTCAATCAAGATCCATCTACATAGGGGTTTATGCACATCAATGGTTACTCGAGCTCTAAGGAATCCCCCTACAGGATCAATCTCCACGACGGTAGCCTTCTGATCAATCTGTTTTGCAATGGCCAGGCCCCATGTGTTATTCTTTAGGTTGTGAGGGAGATTTACAACCCTAGCCCACACCATTAGTCGATCGAATTTGAGTTCTGATGGCTGCATGTGTGACTCGAAATCCTCTAGGATCAGTGCATGTTTAATGATGTGCCATGGGGATCCCTCCCAGATACGATCCCGATCTCTCTTGGATTCAAACTCCGCAGCGAACATGTTTTTCCCCAATGGACGAGATGCCAAGCCCCTAGGGTTACCCCATGCTGGACGTAGGGTGTTGGATATGGTCTGGATGTGGAGCAGATTCCGGTACAGGACCTTGCCTGCTAATAGCCACTTGGGTGTTGCACCGTCGTCCGTGTTGTCGATCACCAGAGGCATCACCTCCTCTTCAGAGACGTCAAGCTTGCCGAGCACCTCCTCCATCTGCGCGCGAGTCGAGCACAAAGAGAGAGCGCCTGATGTTGCCATCGTCACCAGGAACACACGCACACCCCGTCGATGAGATCTGCGGGCGCCGTTAGAGTCGCCCAGCCCTAGTCGTCATGAGGGTCTTAGGGTTTCGGGAAAACTCAAATAACTAGACCCTTATGCAGATAGATATGTGGTTATCTAACTTGTTGTTTGATGCAACCACGATATATACTTTCTACTATCCAGGCATACACGTTGCCTTGCCAGTATGGCAGTGGTCCAGATGAATAGAGTTAAGCACCATCAGACTGATTCCTGTATGTGTTCTATATGTGGTGTAGAAGACATTTCATGCTCTAGTAAGTTGTTCTAAATCTCGTCTCTGCGACTGGCTTTGAGAGAGTTGTGTAATATTCTGGATGAAGAGCTCTTCAAGTGCTCGGGACTAGATTGGTTATTGATTTTGCTGGCTAGGTTGAACAGGCAGCAGAGGGAGCAAATCCTGTTTCTTTTCTGGCGAGCATGTCATTTGAGAAATGATTTAATTTTTGGGAAGGGGCAAGAATCCAACAATGCTTCCGCATGTTTTATGGATAGTTATTGGGCCACCTTCATGTCCTGTCATGACACTATTCCGTTGGATGCTAGCAATAAAGGTAAGGAGAAGGTGAGTGGTGTTGTAGTTGATTATGCACCGTTAAAAGATCATGTGGTGTGGGCACCTCCCCCTAATGACCATATCAAGATCAATGTTGATGCCAGTTTCGTGGAGAGTACTAATGCAGCCAGTGTGGGGATTGTAGCTCGTAATTCTTCTGGAGAAATAATTGTTTCTTCCTGGGATTTTATTGATCGGTGTACCAGTGTGAATGAAGCTGAGCTCCGCGCCTGCCTAGCAGGACTTTATATAGGTATCACCCTTCACCAGTCTATTATTCTAGAGACCGACTGTGGTTTCGTATACTCTTTCCTTGCGAATGAGAAGCTTGATAGGTCCCCTCTGGCTGGTCTGATGAATGAGGCTTTGAGTATCTCTCGGATGATCCAAAATTTTAATATTTCAAAGATAGATCGGAGTGCCAATGAGGTGGCACATGAGATTGCTAAGTTTAGCTTTAGTACTAGGTCCGATGGGATTCTTATTAATTTTGTTCCGCTCTGCGTGGTGTATGTTGTAACGGATGATTGTAAAAACATTTGTTTGGATTAGTCATTAAATGGGGGTTTTTTCAAAAAAAGTACGGTAGTGGTCCACATGTCAGTGGCTAGGAGTACAATTTTCAGATAAGTCCTTGGATTTATTTCAGTTACATAAAAAAGCCCAGGTAGGACCCACCTGTCAGTGAAGAGTATAAAGAGAAAAATATATATATTACCCATGAACTCAAAGCTAATGTTTCAAATGGATTATATCGCTTTTCCTAAAACATGTGGGCTCACCAGCTGAGATGGGCTATGGTCAGTGCAGCACATTTTGCAACTTTGTTTAAATAACGTTTAAATATTCGTGTGTCCTAAATATTGTAAATACAAACGAAATGTCCTACTTCTATTTTGTTCAATTATTATTTCTAAAATATTTATGAATTTTAGAAAATGTTGGTATAACTTAAAATAATGTAAATATTTGTAAAATTACAATTGAAAAATATTATTTTAATTATATAAATATTTCAATAATTGTACGCATATTTTTATAGTTCAATGTTTGTATGATTAAAAGTATTCATAATATAAATTTTGAACTGTTGAAATGGATATTCAATCATGTCTAATATTTTTGAATATAAGTCACGAGTAAAAAAATATCGGTATTAACTAAACATTTTAACTTTTTGGATACATTAAACATATTTATTTAATAAAAAATTAAATGTTCATATTAACTAATATTTTTTATATAATACGCGGGTTTATATTTAAATGTTTTATTTACTAATCATGGAATGTATGTTTATTTTTAATACACAAATATTTGAGGATAACTTTATTACCTGCGTTTCAAAATTATCTTAAAGAAAATAGCGCGTACAAAATGGGCTGCAGTATCTGCAGCCCGTTTATGTGGCTTGGTTCAATAGGAATTTCTATCCAAATTAGACAATATAACGTGAATGGGGGTGTTAATTGTTTGTCGTGGTTCGATACCTCGTGGCCCCCTTTTTGTGTTAATTTTCTCATTTATAAGTAGTACAGTGGTCGGTCTTTTCCACCAACAAAAAAATATGAGGTGTTTTCGTGAAAAATTTGTCGCAATGTTTTGCTTCTTTTGCAAAAAAATACAAAGGTGTTTTCTGCAAAAATGCATCATGCATTCACTGACAGGTGGGGCTGTACACACAGATGTGCGTCTGCATATGCGTGGTATGACCATATCTGCGCGCTTGAGTCAAGTTAGATGACCACAAATCCGTATTTTTAAAGTTCTAGCATCAAACTGAACATCCAATGCAAGTTCTTTGACTCCCGGTGATATTTACATCTTTAAAGAACTTGTCAAGAGACTCTTGTGCATACAACATCATACTAGTGGCGAACCAACCTGTGTTTAGATGGTTAGGAGGACAGTGATATCCACAAGCTCGCCGGGGTTCAAGTCCCAGATTGACATTGGTACTTGCATTTTTCTGGATTTATTTCAGAGTTCTGACGATGTTCTTTCAGTGCGAGGAGACGTTCTCAAGATGCTATGCCACAGTCTCTCGCATGCGCTCATAGGGGTAGGATGTGCTCGCGTTCATATGAATGATTGTATGCTTGTTTATGTGAGAGCCTTTGACTGTTCATTCATTTTTTGATGCTATGGGTAAGACATGTACATGGAACTACTTGTTAACTTGTGTGACTGACTAAACTTTGAGTACAGTTTAACCTAAGCAATGTGGTAGTAGTTACATGACCAGCAGAAATGCATTACTGATAATGTGCATTCATGAAATTAATCATAGGCTTGTATCAACACAAAGTAGCAGTCTTACAACCTATATGACTCCTGTCATGAATGGTGATGACGAATGATAACTATTGGGCATAACTTCAAAGACCCAACAAGAAGTTAAGAATCCTCGAATAAATTTCTAAATCGTAAAAGAGAATCGTGGAAAACCTATGATCTGAATTACAGCCGAGGAGTTCTTTGCTCCCTCTTTCTTGAATGACAAACTTCAACAGTCAGAAGCGCCTGCATCTACAAATTACCAAACAAAGGGTGAGTGCATCTGCAAATTACCAAACAAAGGTATAAATCATTGTATCGATTTAACTTAGGTCGGTAGTTTGAACCTCCTTTTGAAACTGCAATTCTCTAATTGCCAAAGGTCATTTCGGCTTGAGTTCGGTGGAGAGTGGGCCATAATGAGAACTTGTGGAAAATTAAACAGTCACAGATAATGTAAACACATCGGCCCATCATATGGTGGACACGGGGCAGTGTATGTACCACATGAAAGCCTTGATTAGCTGGAGCAATTTGTTGAGACTCTCATTGGACAATTACACTTGTGCCCCTAGTTGTGCCAGCTCGTGGGTTTTGCCCTTACTTTTTGGTTTTGCTTAGTTGATTTGTCTATCACCTTGATAAATAAATTCAATAAAATGTTCTTTATTCGGAAAAAATTCTTGCACTGAATCTAATGTTTACTGAAAAAAGCAGCAATTTATGTACAATGGTTTGACCTGTTTAAGTGAACGTAGTAGTTACCATATTTCCAGCTAACGACCTAGCAGCCAGAAGAGCATTTCCTATTTGACTCCTTCAGCGCCCGTTAATGTGCATTTGTTTAACTGGCGTTGAAGGCGCTCTTAATTGGGCCGACCCATATACCGTTTTATTCTGGTAAACACCCAAAGAATGTGCACGCAATCAGATTCAAACTCCCGACTTATATGTTCGAACGAAGCGAACCAACCACTAGGATATCGAACTCGTTGTGACACACTTGCCTTTTTCGTTCTTTAGTTCTAGCTTTTTTTCCAGGTGTTTTTATTCGATTTTTTCTTTTTCTTATTTTTTTAATTAATGAGCGGATTCTTTAAAATTTCAAGGACTTTAAAAAAAATTGATGAACCATTTTTTTCCAAAATCCATGAACTTTTATTCAAATTTGCAAACTTTTTCTAAAATCGATGAACTATTTTCAAATTTGTGACCTTTTAAAAAAAATAGTGAACTTTTTTCAAATTGAATGAACTTTTTTCAAATTGGTTAATTATTTTTCATATTCAATGAGCGTTATTTAAATTCAATAAACCTTTTCAAATCCATGAACTCTTTTCAGATCATAGATTTTTGTTTCCAAAATTGATGAAATTTTTAAAAAACATTGTGAACCATTTCAGAATTGATGAAATTTTCTCAAAATCGATGATTTTTTCCTTTCAAAATTAATGAACTTTTTTTATTTTTTGATTTTTTTTAAAAATCGATGATTTTTTTTCAAAATTTAATGAGCTGTTTTAAAAATTGATGAACTTTTTCCCAAATTGATGAACTCTTTTACAAAATTGATAAACCTTTTTTTGAATTTTGTGAACGTTTTTTAAAATCGTTGAACTTTTTTGATTACGTTAACTTTATTTAATTCGTGTTTTGTTTTCAAATCTGTGTGCTTTTAACTTTCGTTCACATTTTTTTTCAAAAAAATATCAGGTTTTGCTAAAAAAAACTATATGCAATATAAAAGCACGTCTACACTTATTCTTAAAGTGTTGGCACTGAAATCATTCACTCCTGCCTAGCTGGTCTGGTGGTTTGGCAACCTGCACAAGATTTAAAGGGAGTGATGTCGATTCCTCACGGGAGCTACATTTTCACTGCGTTCAGTGAGACCTGGGAGCGCTCGCATCGAGAGGCAGCTGCACATGGGCCGGCCAAGGTTCGCTGTAGGGCACATTCTCAGTTTTTTTTACGTTTTCTTTTTTGCTTTTATTTTTGTAGTTTTGCTTATACTTTAAAATATATATATACAAAAAACACTCTTACAAAAACATTTGAAAAATGTTGAAAGAGTGTTTAAAAATGTAGAAAAAGTATTTGAAAAGTGTTGAATGAGTATTTGAAAATTGTTGAACGAGTATTTGAAAAATGTTGAACATGTAAAGTATTTGAAACAATGTTGAACATGTATATAAACATGTTGTACAAATATTTGAAAAATGTTAAACAAGTATTTGAAAATATTGAACAAGCATTCGAAAAATGTTGAACAAGTATTTGAAATTATTGAACAAGCATTCAAAAAATGTTGAACGGGTAATTGAAAAAAAAATCTTGACAAGTATTTGAAAAAAAATGATCATGTAGATAAAAATGTTGAACAAGTATTTGAAAAGTGTCAAACAATTATTTTAAAAATGTTGAACACGCATTTGAAAAAAATGTTGTACAAGTATTTCAAAAAAAGTTGATCATGTGTATAAAAATGTTGAACAAGTATTTGAAAAGGTTGAAGTAGTTTTGGAGAAAATATTGAACAAGTATCTAAAAACATGTTGACAAGTATTTAAAAAATATTGAACAAGCATTTGACAGAAAAAACCAAAAAAGAAACAAAAACCCGGAGAAGAAAAAAATAAAAGAAAGCAAAAAAATGGAAAAAGGAAAACTAAGCAAAAGGTGGAGAAGAAAAAAGAAAACAAAAAAATCGAGGAAAAACCAGAAAACCCATGAAAACAAATGAAAACCTAGCTTCACTCGGCTCAACTACAAAACGCATCTCATTCTTATCACGAGCCAGACTTGGGCGGAGTGGCTAGCAAAGCTAGCTCTCCCCAAGGAGTTACTCAAAACACTTCTGCGAGACATCCCACAACGATCGCTTAATGTGATAAATAGTTGCTGCAATATAGGTGCTCCCCGCCGGGTGGTCTTATTGTGCGAGCGCTGGCGGCGCGCACAATTTCTCGCCTATTGCAGGTTGTAGCACGCGGTCGCCTATGTGGGTTTCCAAGCGAACCGGGCCAATAGGCGCGAAAAGATTTTCCTTTTGCGCTTTTTCTTTCGTGCTGCCACAAGCGTCCATCCTGTTCTTTTTTCAGGTCGCCGGCTCAAGCTTGGTGGACTGGAGAGTAGTTAGTTAGCTCGGGATTTTCTCTCCGTTTCTTCTGGTTCTCTTTTCCCTTTTTATATTTTCTATATTTATTTTCATCACCCTTTTTATTTTTTTATTTTGTTTGTTGTTCTATATATTATATTTCATTTTTCATTTTCCTTTGGTGAATAATTTTAAAACTTGTATTTTAAAAATACATGGAAATCTCTTTTGTAATTTTTTTCGAATTTCTACAAAAAAGAGTACCCTAAGACATGCAACGTTTTTCTTCTCCTCGTAAGAAACTCCCAGGCTTCTAGGGTTTTCCCGCCTCCCGCCGGTGCCGTCGTCGTGGATCCCAACCCTTGTCGGTGGGAGGACACCTACTTCTTTTTAGTTTTTTAGTCTATTAAGGGTTTGTGTCCTGCTGAAGGAGGCGAGGCGGTTGCGGCTCCCTGGAGATGGGATAAGATTCCCCCCGCCAGACCTCGTCCCGGCGGTGAGGCTCGCATTGTCGGAAGGCATGTGGCGGTGTGTCTGTGTCTACAAATTTAATCACTGGATATACGCTTCTCTTCATCAACGACTAGGGGTGATGACGATGCATTAGTCCTTTGGGCCTTAGCATGACGACTCACCGGCTGTTTACTATAAGAAGGTTTGCCCAATTTCTGTAAGGCAGGGCGATGATGGGAACGCGCCTTCGGCTCTCTCTAGTGCTTGTAGTCAGTCCCTATTTGGTCTACGGACATGGAAGTACTTTTTTTACTTCTGGTGTTCTTTGTGTTGTCATGATATTTGATGAATAGATTGGAAGTTTTTCCCACAAAAAGATACTAAATAGCTTTTCCAAATGCACTTCTTTTAAATGCCCGACAATTTTTTTAAATACGTTGTGATTTTTTTAATATGTCAAGTTTTTTTTCAAAATCTGAGTTGTTTTTTCAAATACGCGATGAACAATATTTGTTTGGAACACAGTGATACGTCTCCAACGTATATTTAATTTTTGATTATTCCATGCTATTATAGTATCAATCTTGCATGTTTTATATGCACTTACAAGCAATTATATATCATTTTTTTGAACAAACCTATTAACTTAGTTTCCAATACCAGTTGCCGTTTTTTGCTTGTTTTTGATTTTTCACAATATCAGTACCAAACGAAGTCCAAATGCCACGAAACTTTTTGGAGATTTTTTTCTGGACAAAAGAGACACTAGAAGCTCCGGAAGAGGAGCATAAGATGAAACATGGGCCCACGAGGCACCAGGGCGCGCCCTGGTGGCTAGTGGGGCCCACGTGGCTCCCTTGACCTAACTCCGCCTCTATAAATTCTCTAAAATCGGGAACCCAACCGAGAGACAGCCAAAATACTTTTTCCGCCGCCGCAAGTTCGAGAACCACGAGATACCATCTGGAGTCATTTTCTGGCACTCTGCCAGAGGGGGATTCGATCACGGAGGGGCTCTACATCAACCTTGCTGCCCTTTCGATGATGTGTGAGTAGTTTACCATAGCCCTACGGGTCCATAGTTAGTAGCTAGATGGCTCTCTCTCTCCTCTCCTCTCTCTCTCTCTCTCTCTCTCTCTCTCTCTCTCTAATCTTCAATACAATGTTCTCCTCGATGTTCTTGGAGTTCTATTCAATGTAATCACTTTTGCGGTGTGTTTGTTGGGATCAGATGAATTATGAGTTTATGATCAGATTACCCATGAATATTATTTGAGTTTTCTCTGAACTCTTTTATGCATGATTGTTATAGCTTCGTATTTCCCTCCGAATTATTGATTTGGTTTGGCCAACTATATTGATTTTTCTTGCACTGGGAGAGGTGCTTTGTAATGGATTCGATCTTGCAGTGCTCAATCCCAGTGACAGAAGGGGACATGACACGTGATACGTCTCCAACGTATCTATAATTTTTTATTGTTCCATGCTATTATATTACCCCTTTTGGATGTTTATGGGCTTTATTTTACACATTTATATCATTTTTGGGACTAACCTACTAACCGGAGGCCCAGCCCATATTGTTGTTTTTTGCCTATTTCAGTATTTCAAAGAAAAGGAATATCAAACGGAGTCCAAACGGAATGAAACCTTCGGTAGCGTGATTTTTGAAACAAACGTGATCCAGAGGACTTGGAGTGCAAGTCAAGAAGCGGCCGAGGTCTCCACGAGATAGGAGGGCGCCCCCGCCCTATAGGGCGCCCCCGCCCTATAGGGCGCCCCCTGTCTCGTGGGCCCCTCGGGCGGCCACCGATGTACTTCTTCCTCTTATATATACCTACGTACCCCGAAAACATCCAGGGGCACCACGAAACACAATTTCCACCGCCGTAACCTTCTCAGATCCGCGAGATCCCATCTTGGAGCCTTCGCTTCACTCTGGGAGGGGGAATCAACCACGGAGGGCCTCTACATCAACATCCTTGCCCCTCCGATGAGTTGTGAGTAGTTTACCACAGACCTACGGGTCCATAGTTATTAGCTAGATGGCTTCTTCTCTCCTTTTGGATCTCAATACAATGTTCTCCCCCTCTCTTGTGGAGATCTATTCGATTAAACTCTTTTTAAGGTGTGTTTGTCGAGATCCGATGAATTGTGGGTTTATGATCAAGTTTATCTATGAATAATATTTGAATCTTCTCTGAATTCTTTTATGTATGATTAAGTCATCTCTGCAAGTCTCTTCGAATTATCAGTTTGGTTTGGCCTACTAGATTGATCTTTCTTGCCATGGGAGAAGTGCTTAGCTTTGGGTTCAATCTTGCGGTGTCCTTACCCAGTGACATAAAGGGTTGCAAGGCACGTATTGTATTGTTGCCATCGAGGATAACAAGATGGGGTTTATATCAAATTGCAAGAGTTTATCCCTCTACATCATGTCATCTTGCTTAATGTGTTACTCTGTTCTTATGAACTTAATACTCTAGATGCATCTTTGGATAGCGGTCGATGTGTGGAGTAATAGTAGTAGATGCAGCAGAGTCGGTCTACTTGTTATGGACGTGATGCCTATATACATGATCATGCCTAGATAATCTCATAACTATGCGCTTTTCTATGAATTGCTTGACAGTAATTTGTTCACCCACCGTAATACTTATGCTATCTTGAGAGAAGCCACTAGTGAAACCTGTGGCCCCCGGGTCTATCTCTTATCATATTTGCTTTCAATCTACTTTTATTTGCATCTTTACTTTTAGCATCTATACTATAAAATGCCAAAAATATATTTATCTTATCATACTATCTTTATTAGATCTCACTTTCGCAAGTGGCCGTGAAGGAATTGACAACACCTTTATTGCGTTGGTTGCGAGTTCTCATTTTGTTTGTGTAGGTGCGTGGGACTTTTGAGGAGCCTCCCATCGGATTGATACCTTGGTTCTCAAACTGAGGGAAATACTTACGCTACATTTGTCTGCATCACCCTCTCCTCTTCGAGGAAAACCAACGCAAGCTTAAGACGTAGCAAGAAGGATTTCTGGCGCCGCTGTCGGGAGGTCTTCGCTCAAGTCAAGACATACCAAGTACCCATCACAAACCCATCTCCCTCGCATTTACATTATTTGCCATTTGCCTATCGTTTTCCTCTCCCCACTTTACCCTTGTCGTTTTATTCGCCCTCTCTTTCCCAATCCCCTCCTCTCTTTTTGCTTGCCCTCTTTTGTGTGCTTGTTTGCTTGTTTGACCTTATGGCTGCGCCTAAGGGTCCTGACCACCTTCTCAGAAGGATGGATGAGATTGAATCAAATATTAGAAGCTTTATGAATTTGCAATTTGAGCATAATAATTTATATAGAAAATAGCTTAAAGAACAAAAAAGTTTTTTGGGGTTTATGAACAAAGAGCTTGATGATATGAATAAAGAATTCTATGGTGTTAACGCTCAAATTACCCGGCTTGAAAATGCTATAGCCAATTTTTTTGACAAGCAAGCCACCTTACTCAATAAGATTGCCGCTAAACCAGAAAAATTACATGAAAATAACGATGAGGATCTTAAAGTTATTGATGTGTCTCCGATTAGATCTATGTTTTGCAATATGAATTTTGACGATTATGGGACTGATGATGAATCAACTTTGCCTAGAAGGCGTCCCAAGAATTCGGAATATTTAGATCTTAATGTTAAATTTAGTAAAAGTGAGATTGGAGAATCCTTAACTTCTAATAATGTTGAACCCACTATCTCGGATTTCAAGGAATTTAATTATGATAATTTCTCTATAAAAGGTTGTATTTCCTTGTTGCAAGCCGTTGTTAATTCTCCTCATGCTTATAGTCAAAACAAAGCTTTTACCAAACATATTGTTGATGCCTTGATGCAATCTTATGATGAAAAACTTAATTTGGAAGTTTCTATACCTAGAAAACTTAATGATGAGTGGGAACCTACTATAAAGATTATAATTAAAGATTATGAGTGTTTTGCTTTGTGTGATTTGGGTGCTAGTGTTTCCACGATTCCGAAAACTTTATGTGATATTCTAGGTTTCCATGATCTTGATGATTGCTCTTTAAATTTGCACCTTGCGGATTCCACCATTAAAAAGCCTATGGGAAGGATCAACGATGTTCTTATTGTTGCAAATAGAAATTTGATGCCCGTAGATTTTATCATTCTTGATATAGATTGCAATCTTTCTTGCCCTATTATTCTTGGTAGACCTTTCCTTAGAACGATTGGTGCGATTATTGATATGAAGGAAGGAAATATTAGATTACAATTTCCATTAAAGAAAGACATGGAGCACTTTCCAAGAAATAAAGTTAAATTACCTTATGAATCTATCATGTGTGCTACTTATGAGTTTCGTGCCAAAGATGACACTCGTTAGATCTATCCTCGCTTTTATGCCTAGCTAGGGGCGTTAAACGATACCGCTAGTTGGGAGGCAACCCAAATTTCTTTATGTTTTTTGTTTTTGTTTCTTTTCAGGAATAAATAATCCATCTAACTTCTGTTTAGATGTGGTTTTATGTTTTAGTTAGTGTTTGTGCCAAGTTAAACCTATAGGATCTTCTTGGATGATAGTTATTGATCTTGCTGTAATTTCCAGAAACTTTCTGTTCACGAAAATAATTGTTAAAAATAACCAGAACGTGATAAAATACTGATTCCAATTTCTGCCGATCAATAAATAAATTTCCTAGTTCGTCCTAATTTGGCTGATTTTTTTGGAGTTCCAGAAGTTTGCGTTAGTTACAGATTACTACAGACTGTTCTGTTTTTGACAGATTCTGTTTTTTGTGTGTTGTTTGCTTATTTTGATGAATCTATGGCTAGTAAAATAGTTTATAAACCATAGATAAGTTGGAATACAGTAGGTTTAACACCAAATTAAATAAAGAATAAGTTCATTACAGTACCTTGAAGTGGTGTTTTGTTTCCTTTCGCTAATGGAGCTTATAAGATTTCCTGTTGAGTTTTGTGTTGTGAAGTTTTCAAGTTTTGGGTAAAGCTTTTATTGACTATGGAATAAAGGGTGGCAAGAGTCTAAGCTTGGGGATGCCCATGGCATCCCAAGATATTCAAGAATAGCCAAAATCTTAAGCTTGGGGATGCCCCGGGAAGGCATCCCCTCTTTCGTCTTCGTTCATTGGTAACTTTACTTGGAGCTATATTTTTATTCGCCACATGATAAGTGTTTTGCTTGGAGCGTCGTGTATTATATTAGTCTTTGCTTTTTAGTTTACCACAATCATCCTTGCTGTACACACCTTTTGGGAGAAGCCTATTTGATTAGAATTTGCTAGAATACTCTATGTGCTTCACTTATATCTTTTGAGCTTGATAGTTTTTGCTCTAGTGCTTTACTTATATCTTTTAGAGCACGGTGGTATCTTAATTTTGAAGAAATTGCTAGTCTCTCATGCTTCACTTATATTATTTTGAGATTCCTTTAGAACAGCATGGAATTTACTATGATCATAAAGTTGGTCCTAGAATGGTAGGCATCCAAGTTGGGTATAATTAAAACTATCATAGGAAGTGAATTGGATGCTATGATCAATTTGATACTTGATAATTGTTTTGAGATATGGAGGTAGTGATATTAAAGTCATGCTAGTTGGGTGATTATGAATTTAAAGAATGCTTGTGTTGAAGTTAGCAAGTCCCGTAGCATGCACGTATGGTTAAAGTTGTGTAACAAATTTGAAATATGAAGTGTACCTGGCTTGTGCATCCTTATGAGTGGCGGTCGGGGACGAGCGATGGTCTTTTCCTACCAATCTATCCCCCTAGGAGCATGCGCGTAGTACTTGATTTTTGATGACTTCTAAATTTTTGCAATAAGTACATGAGTTCTTTTGACTAATGTTGAGTCCATGGATTATACGCACTTTTACCTTTGCGCCTTTGCTAGCCTCTTGATTGCAGTGCATTGCCCTTTCTCACCTTGAGAGTTGGTGCAAACTTAGGTGCATCCAAACCCCGTGATACGATCGCTCTATCACACATAAACCTCCCTATATCTTCCTCAAAACAGCCACCATACCTACCTATTATGGCATTTCCATAGCCATTCCGAGATATATTGCCATGCAACTTTCCACCGTTCCGCTCATCATCATCATGACATACTTTACTTTTGTCATATTGCTATTGCATGATCATGTAGTTGACATCGTATTTGTGGCAAAGCCACCATGCATTATTTTTCATACATGTCACTCTTGATTCATTGCACCATCCCTTACATCACGGAGGCATTCATATAGAGTCATATCTTGTTCTAGTTTCGAGTTGTAATTGTTGAGTTGTGAGAAAATAAAAGTGTGATGATCATCATTTTTAGAGCATTGTCCCAAGTGAGGAAAGGATTATGGAGACTATGATTCCCCCACAAGTCGGGATGAGACTCCAGACAAAAAATAAAAAAAATAAAAAAAGAGGCCATAAAAAAAGAGAAAAGGCCCAAATAAAAAATGAGAGAAAAAGAGAGAAGGGACAATGCTACTATCCTCTTACCACACTTTGGCTTCAAAGTAGCACCTTGTTCTTCATGTAGTGAGTCTCATATATTGTGCTTCAAAGTAGCACCATATTTTCCATATAGTGAGTCTCATAAGTTGTCTTTTTCATACTAGTGGGAATTTTTCATTATAGAACTTGGCTTGTATATTCCTACATGGGCTTCCTCCAATGCCCTAGGTCTTCGTGAGCAAGCAAGTTGGATGCACACTCACTAGTTTTCTTTTGTTGAGCATTCATTTATAGCTCTAGTGCATCCGTTGCATGGCAATCCCTACTCCTCATGTTGACATCAATTGATGGGCATCTCCATAGCCCGTTGATTATCCTTGTCAATGTGAGACTTTTTCTTTTTTTGTCTTCTCCACACAATCCCCATCATCATATTCTATTCCACGCATAGTGCTATATCCATGGCTCAGGCTCATGTATTGTGCGAAGGTTGAAAAAGTTTGAGATTATTTAAGTATGAAACAATTGCTTGGCTTGTCATCGGGGATATAGAAGTTGGGAACATCTTTGTGTGACGAAAATGAAGCATAGCCTAACTATATGATTATGTAGGGATGAACTTTCTTTTGCCATGCTATTTTGAGAAGACATGATTACTTTGATTAGTATGCTTGAAGTATTACTATTTCTTTTATCAATATGAACTTTTATTTTGTATTCATTTGGATCTGAACATTCTTGCCACAATAAAGAAAATTACATTATGAATTATGCTAGGTAGCATTCCACATCAAAAATTCTTATTTTATCATTTACCTACTCGAGGACGAGCACGAATTAAGCTTGGGGATGCTTGGTACGTCTCCAACGTATCTATAATTTTTTATTGTTCCATGCTATTATATTACCCCTTTTGGATGTTTATGGGCTTTATTTTACAAATTTATATCATTTTTGGGACTAACCTACTAACTGGAGGCTCAGCCCATATTGCTGTTTTTTTGCCTATTTCAGTATTTCGAAGAAAAGGAATATCAAACGGAGTCCAAACGGAATGAAACCTTCGGGAGCATGATTTCTGGAACAAACGTGATCCAGAGGACTTGGAGTGCAAGTCAAGAAGCAGCCGAGGTCTCCACGAGATAGGAGGGCGCCCCCTATAGGCGCGCCCTGTCTCGTGGGCCCCTGACCACCGACGCATTTCTTCCTCCTATGTATACCTCGCACTTCGAAAACATCCAGGGCACCACGAAACACAATTTCCACCACCGTAACCTTCTGTATCCGTGAGATCCCATCTTGGAGCCTTCGCCGGCACTTTGCCGGAGGGGGAATCAACCACGGAGGGCCTCTACATCAACATCCTTGCCCCTCCGATGAGTTGTGAGTAGTTTACCACAGACCTACGAGTCCATAGTTATTAGCTAGATGGCTTCTTCTTTTTTTTGGATCTCAATACAATGTTCTCCCCCTCTCTTGTGGAGATCTATTCGATGTAAACTCTTTTTGCGGTGTGTTTGTCGAGATCCGATGAATTGTGGGTTTATGATCAAGTTTATCTATGAATAATATTTGAATCTTCTCTGAATTCTTTTATGTATGATTAAGTTATCTCTGCAAGTATCCTCGAATTATCAGTTTGGTTTGGCCTACTAGATTGATCTTTCTTGCCATGGGAGAAGTGCTTAGCTTTGGGTTCAATCTTGCGGTGTCCTTACCCAAAGGATGTAAAGGGTTGCAAGGCACGCATCGTATTGTTGCCATCGAGGATAACAAGATGGGGTTTATATCATATTGCCTGAGTTTATCCCTCTACATCATGTCATCTTGCTTAATGCGTTACTCTGTTCTTATTAACTTAATACTCTAGATGCATGCTGGATAGCGGTCGATGTGTGGAGTAATAGTAGTAGATGCAGGCAGGAGCGATCTACTTGTTATAGACGTGATGCCTATATACATGATCTTGCCTAGATAATCTCATAACTATGCGCTTTTCTATCAATTGCTCGACATTAATTTGTTCACCCACCGTAATACTTATGCTATCTTGAGAGAAGCCACTAGTGAAACCTATGGCCCCCGGGTCTATCTCTTATCATATTTGCTTTCAATCTACTTTTATTTGCATCTTTACTTTTTGCATCTATACTATAAAATGCCAAAAATATATTTATCTTATCATACTATCTTTATTAGATCTCACTTTCGCAAGTGGTTGTGAAGGGATTGACAACCCCTTCTTTGCGTTGGATGCGAGTTCTCAGTTTCTTTGTGTAGGTGCGTGGGACTTTTGAGGAGCCTCCTACTGGATTGATACCTTGGTTCTCAAAACTGAGGGAAATACTTACGCTACACTTGCTGCATCACCCTCTTCTCTTCGAGGAAAACCAATGCAAGCTTAAGACGTCGCAAGAAGGATTTGTGGCGCCGTTGCCGGGGAGGTCTTCGCTCAAGTCAAGACATAACAAGTACCCATCACAAACCCATCTCCCTCGCATTTACATTATTTGCCATTTGCCTCTCGTTTTCCTCTCCCCCACTTCACCCTTGCCGTTTTATTCGCCCTCTCTTTCCCAATCTCCTCCTCTCTTTTTGCTTGCCCTCTTTTGTGTGCTTGTTTGCTTGTTTGACCTTATGGCTGCGCCTAAGGGTCCTGACCACCTTCTCAGAAGGATAGATGAGATTGAATCAAATATTAGAAGCTTTATGAATTTGCAATTTGAGCATAATAATTTCTTTAGAAAAGAGCTTAAGGAACAAAATTTTTTTGGGGTTTATGAACAAAGAGCTTGATGATATGAATAAAGAATTCTATGGTGTTAACGCTCAAATTACCCGGCTTGAAAATGCTATAGCCAAAATTTCTGACAAGCAAGCCACCTTAGTCAATAGGATTGCCGCTAAACCAGAAAAATTACATGAAAATAACGATGAGGATCTTACAGTTATTGATGCGTCTCCGATTAGATCTATGTTTTGCAATATGAATTTTGACGATTATGGGACTGATGATGAATCAACTTTGCCTAGAAGGCGTCCCAAGAATTCGGAATCTTTAGATCTTAATGTTAAATTTGGTAAAAGTGAGATTGGAGAATCCTCAACTTCTAATAATGTTGAACCCACTATCTCGGATTTCGAGGAATTTAATTATGATAATTGCTCTATAAAAGGTTGTATTTCCTTGTTGCAAGCCGTTGTTAATTCTCCTCATGCTTATAGTCAAAACAAAGCTTTTACCAAACATATTGTTGATGCCTTGATGCAATCTTATGATGAAAAACTTAATTTGGAAGTTTCTATACCTAGAAAACTTAATGATGAGTGGGAACCTACTATAAAGATTATAATTAAAGATTATGAGTGTTTTGCTTTGTGTGATTTGGGTGCTAGTGTTTCCACGATTCCGAAAACTTTATGTGATATTCTAGGTTTCCATGATCTTGATGATTGTTCTTTAAATTTGCACCTTGCAGATTCCACCATTAAAAAGCCTATGGGAAGGATCAATGATATTCTTATTGTTGCAAATAGAAATTTGGTACCCGTAGATTTTATCGTTCTTGATATAGATTGCAATCTTTCTTGCCCTATTATTCTTGGTCGACCTTTCCTTAGGACGATTGGTGCGATTATTGATATGAAGGAAGGGAATATTAGATTCCAATTTCCATTAAAGAAAGACATGGAGCACTTTCCAAGAAATAAAGTTAAATTACCTTATGAATATATCGTGCGTGCTACTTATGAGTTTAGTGCCAAAGATGACACTCGTTAGATCTATCCTCGCTTTTATGCCTAGCTAGGGGCGTTAAACGATAGCGCTAGTTGGGAGGCAACCCAATTTTCTTTATGTTTTTTGTTTTTGTTTCTTTTCAGGAATAAATAATCCATCTACCTTCTGTTTATATGTGGTTTTATGTTTTAGTTAGTGTTTGTGCCAAGTTAAACCTATAGGATCTTCTTGGATGATAGTTATTTGATCTTGCTGTAATTTCCAGAAACTTTCTGTTCATGAAAATAATTGTTAAAGATCACCAGAACGTGATAAAATACTGATTCCAATTTCTTCTGATCAATAAACAAATTGCCTAGTTCTTCCTATTTTGGCTGATTTTTTTGGAGTTCCAGAAGTTTGCATTAGTTACAGATTACTACAGACTGTTCTGTTTTTGACAGATTCTGTTTTTCGTGTGTTGTTTGCTTATTTTGATGAATCTATGGCTAGTAAAATAGTTTATAAACCATAGAGAAGTTGGAATACAGTAGGTTTAACACCAAATTAAATAAAGAATAAGTTCATTACAGTACCTTGAAGTGGTGTTTTGTTTCCTTTCGCTAATGGAGCTTATAAGATTTCCTGTTGAGTTTTGTGTTGTGAAGTTTTCAAGTTTTCGGTAAAGCTTTTATGGACTATGGAATAAAGGGTGGCAAGAGCCTAAGCTTGGGTATGCCCATGGCACCCCAAGATATTCAAGAATAGCCAAAATCTTAAGCTTGGGGATGCCCCGAAAAGGCATCCCCTCTTTCGTCTTCGTTCATTGGTAACTTTACTTGGAGCTATATTTTTATTCGCCACATGATAAGTGTTTTGCTTGGAGCGTCGTGTATTATATTAGTCTTTGCTTTTTAGTTTACCACAATCATCCTTGCTGTACACACCTTTTGGGAGAAGCCTATTTGATTAGAATTTGCTAGAATACTCTATGTGCTTCACTTATATCTTTTGAGCTTGATAGTTTTTTCTCTAGTGCTTTACTTATATCTTTTAGAGCACGGTGGTATCTTAATTTTGAAGAAATTGCTAGTCTCTCATGCTTCACTTATATTATTTTGAGAGTCTTTTATAACAGCATGGTATTTGCTATGATCATAAAGTTGGTCCTAGAATGGTAGGCATCCAAGTTGGGTATAATTAAAACTATCATAGGAAGTGAATTGGATGCTATGATCAATTTGATACTTGATAATTGTTTTGAGATATGGAGGTAGTGATATTAAAGTCATGCTAGTTGGGTGATTATGAATTTAAAGAATGCTTGTGTTGAAGTTAGCAAGTCCCGTAGCATGCACGTATGGTTAAAGTTGTGTAAAAAATTGAAACATGAAGTGTACCTGGCTTGTGCATCCTTATGAGTGGCGGTCGGGACGGCGATGGTCTTTTCCTACCAATCTATCCCCCTAGGAGCATGCGCGTAGTACTTGATTTTTGATGACTTCTAAATTTTGCAATAAGTACATGAGTTCTTTTGACTAATGTTGAGTCCATGGATTATACGCACTTTTACCTTTCCGCCTTTGCTAGCCTCTTCGGTGCACTGCATTGCCCTTTCTCACCTTGAGAGTTGGTGCAAACTTCACGGTGCATCCAAACCCGTGATACGATACGCTCTATCACACATAAACCTCCCTATATCTTCCTCAAAACAGCCACCATACCTACCTATTATGGCATTTCCATAGCCATTCCGAGATATATTGCCATGCAACTTTCCACCGCTCCGTTCATCATCATCATGACATACTTTACTTTTGTCATATTGCCATTGCATGGTCATGTAGTTGACATCGTATTTGTGGCAAAGCCACCATGCATTATTTTTCATACATGTCACTCTTGATTCATTGCACCATCCCGATACACACACGGAGGCATTCATATAGAGTCATATCTTGTTCTAGTTTCGAGTTGTAATTGTTGAGTTGTGAGAAAATAAAAGTGTGATGATCATCATTTTTAGAGCATTTTCCCAAGTGAGGAAAGGATGATGGAGACTATGATTCCCCCACAAGTCGGGATGAGACTCCGGACGAAAAAGAAAAAAGAAGAAAAAAAAGAGACCATATAAAAAAGAGAAAAGGCCCAAATAAAAAAAATGAGAGAAAAAGAGTGTAACATCCCAAAATTCTAAATTTTGGAATGTTATAAACAAATAGATAGTTATGATTGATTGTTTGATTGATTGTGTGAAGTTGAGTGACATTTGAAAAAAATTTGAAAGTTAAATGAGAGGGAATAAAAGGACTTTCCCAAACTTTCATTTTGCATTCGTGATCTTCATGAATTCAAATTATTTTCACCACAAAACCCTGGAGAGAAGATGACATAACTTCTTCCATTTATTTAAATGACAAGGGGTGTTGAAAATATTTGAATTTCATTTGGAAAATATTTCCAATTCTGGAACTTTATGCAACTCAATGATTTTCACGAGCGAAGATAAAATGACTTCTTCAAAACATATGAAATATGAGTTGGGAGTTTCAAAGAATTAAATTCAATGTTCTTTTGAATTTATTTTCAATTTGGAGTTATTGAGTTTTATTCAAATTATTTTTCTCCAAAAATAACATATATGGAAAAAAGGGTAACATGATTCCCTACAATAGAACATTGGAGAGAAATAAATTTGAAATCATTTTGGTATTTTTAAAATGATTTTTGTTGGATTTTACTAGGGCAGTAGCACTCTTTAAATTATTTGAATTTTTCTAGATTTTATTTGACTTCAAAAAAATGTTCATGCTGTAGAAAATCTTTTTCTGAAAATTTTGATATATTATATGCCTATATAATATATTTGTTCTATTTCTGTTTTTATTTGTGTGAGAAAAGTTTTATTAAAAAAAAACCTTTCCGCCGAACTGGGCCGGCCCAGCCAACCGGCCAGGCTGCGGCCCAGCCCGACGCCCGCGCGCCCCGTCCTCCCGGGCGGGACTCCGCCCGCCGCATGCCGCCACGCCGACATGGCCGCCGTCTCGCCGGATTCCTCACGCCCGCCTCGCCTTCCTCCACGCATCCGAGGCCCCGCCTCCTATAATGCGCCGGCCCGGCCCCGCCTCTCTCTCTCGCCTCTCCTGTAGCCTTGCCACCGGATCTCGCCGAGCAGCTGCCGCGGATCTCGCTCCCGCCGTCGCGCTGACTTCGCCGCCGCCAGCGTACTCATTGCCGCCACCACGCCGTTCTCCGCCGCCGATGCTGCCACCCCGCAGCCACCACAGAGCCGCCGTCTCGCCGCGCCGCCCTTGCCGGAGTTAACCGCCGCCGCCGCCGGTTTAATCTACCGAACCGGTATAAACCTCCCGTGGTCCGGTTTATTTCTTTAGTTTTCCTCCGGTTTTTCTTTTAAAGTCGGTTTTATATTTTAGTTAGATTAATTAATGGACGTTCGTCCGTTAGTATTCGGTAGCGAACGATTCCGTTCTGTAGGGCTCTGTAGCGAACGTTCGTTCGATATGATTTTTTCTTTTATTAATTTTTCTGCCAGGGACTTGTTTGTGAATATTTTTATTTACAGATTAGCCCCTATTTTTCAAACGATCACTACTTTTTACTCGTTAGTCCAAATCCAACGAAACCAACGCCCACTTCTTCGTTATGATCCCCTCTATCCAGTAATCCAACTCAAACATGTTTTTGAAAGTTTTAAAATTTGAATTAGATCAGATTTGAGTTTGAACTTTATTTGATCATAACTTGAGTTTCGTAACTCCGATTTAGTTGATTCTTTTTGCAAATTAAAGCTCTTGACATAAACTTTCTGATAAGGCCAAATTCACATAATTTTGGTACTGTTAGAATTTTTTTATGTTGCAAGAGTTATTTGCTTGGTTTTGATGTTTTCCGAATCGTTTTCTTCGTTCGGTCCGATGTTTTGAGTGATTGCTTATGTGTGGCTACTATTGCTTGATTACGATAGATTGACCGGAGTGTGACGAGTAGAACTATCACGAGTTTTGAGTGCGAACCATCTTCGTCAACATTGCAGGCAAGTAACACTTTGATCATACCTTTTCTACTACCCAGTTTTATTGCATTAGATCAATCCTCAAACATTGCATGATTAGGATCTAATTAAATTGTGGGATGGGAAGTAGATGAGGTAGTACCTATTACCTGTTTATTATCAAACCTTTGGGAGATACTTCTACGTGTGCTTATTATGCCATGCTATGCTAGTAGACGTGGATTGGGTGAGCGTATCCATGATGTATGTGAGATTGTTAATTAATGGTTTACTTAAGGTGGCAACTTAAACACACATCTGGGTGGATTGAGGTACCTGGTTTCGAGGATTTGCCTGCTTTCTTCGGACCGCCACCCGTGCTCAAAGGGATCATGAGATTATTCATGCTAGAAACTTCCGTGTGCAGCCACATGCTACTATGGGCTCTAGCATAGTTGACTAAGTTGTGCAAACTCTTATGGGTAGACTAGCAGATGTAGGGGTTGTAGGTTGGTATGGTCTACCCATACATAAGGTGCAAGCGCTTCTGAAAAACTATGTCTCGGTCATCCGTTTCTCAAACACCATGTAGTGCGAGAAATCAAACGGAGGAGATCGAGTCTTGTGGGGAAAAGTGCACAAACCTCTGCAGAGTGTAACAAACTAATCATGGTTAGCCGTGTCCCCGGTTATGGACATCTTGAGTATATAGTACTTGGATATCATGTGAATCTCATCATGTTACTCTAATTAATATTGTTGGGTTGTTAATGATTACTTTAATTGGGATTGAGGATGCTGTCAACCATTCTCAATGTTTAACAACCACCATGATAGTTAAATAAATCTATTCCTTTGCGTAGGGAAAAATTGGCTTTTCAAGAAAACATTATAACCATAGAGCTTTTCCACCAGCCATATATGCATGTAGTGATAGCCATATTTCAGCATTGCTCTCATAGTGAATTTGCCAAGACATTCAATGTAATCGACCCTTTGTGGCTGCAACGTCTCATGTTGCGGGATATCTTCTGACGAGTAAGTGATACGTTAGGGTTACGATTTCTACACTCAACTTTGCCGTTGGTGTTGATGGGAATCCACAACCTTGTTACTTCCGCTATTTGGATTGAGGTAATAGTATTTACGTTATTTTATACATGTGATTTACCTCGTTATAAATCCTCGAGTAATCGTGTGTGTCAAGATACCGATCCAGGGATGACACTTAAGCACAGAGACTTGATCCATTCGGGTCGGGTCGCTACAAGATGGTATCAGAGCACATGTTGACTGTTGGACGTGACCCTAGAAACTGGCAAGCCCATAGGAAAAGTTTTTCTCTACAATTTTCTTTTTCAAAAAGATCTTTTATCTCTCTTCTCTTCTGAGCTTGTTCAAATATTCCCTTTAGTGAGACTATACCCTTTCCCCCTTTTGACCACTTGAACATTTGGCTGATGAGACCACACCAAGGAGTACAAGATATCGGACAACTACTACTTTGGAATGAAGAGGATTTTTACCGTGCATTACAATGACGGAAACCACAACGGTGAAGACTCCGAAGACTTGGAGAATTTGAAGGCTTTGAAGAATTCCCAGATATCTTTGACCTAGGAAGGCTACCTTTATGGAACCTGGCGGACTATGGAAGTTGTCAATACCCGAGATTAAGGTGTATCGAAGAAAGACCGGAACATGGAGAGTTAGAAACTCAAAGTTTTGTCAGAAAAACCCTAAGGCAGGAGATATCAACTATGGAATGCTAGCTCATGGAAATGACAAGAGCAGAAACACGCTATCCATGATGTTATCGCCCGTTTATGCTATTGTCACCATGCTGAGTTAAGCATGCATATGCATGGAAGGATTGGATGGCGTATATCGATGGAGCACCTATCAACAAGAGGTGAAGTTTTAACCTTAGCTGATGTAACACCGGGATCTGGAGCATTACATCAAGGATTTTAAGATGGACTTGCAGGAAGCTATATTCGACAAAGAAGTATTTCGTGAAAAAAAAACTCAGGACCCAGAAGCTAAAGTAGCCAAACTGGAGGAGCAGAACCACGAGAAACCAGAGATTCGTCAGGAACTAGACGATGGTTCATGCCAAGGATGTTGAAACCTAGAAGTCTGAAATGCAACCCTAGAATATTGAAGGACGCCACGAGAGACTTCGCGACAACAGAGATGATCTGGCAAAAGAACTTGAGAAAGACAAGCATGATCGGAAGAAGCCATCGGAGACATGAACAAGAATCGAAGAAATTGATGACTTTGAAGATTTATTGACCATTAGAAGCCCAAACCCCTGTTATATACTTACGTTAGATGCGACGTTTGTGAGCTGTCATTTGTTTGATGTTTTTTCCGACAGCCACAAATAAAATCTGTCTTTTCAAAACTTTTGTTTGTATTGTGTGCATCCCTCTCTATCTCTCTTATCCCACCCCAAAACCCATGGACCCAATAGAGGATGAATGGAGATGAGCTTGTATTTTCTGGACCAAGGAGTCAATTGGAGACATACCAATGGATTCAGAACATGGAGGATCACATGAAGAATAACCCCATAGTCAGAAAGGATATGGCCCAACATGCTCTTCCGTTCTTTGAAAGAGGTGCTGCTACCTGGTGGAGGATGTACCAAACCATCAATGGATGGCAAGGAGTAACCGTTTGGGAAGAATTTAAGTTGACTCCGCAAAGATCTCGTCTTGTGTCCCAGAAGTTGAGGCCTTATGGAAAGGATATGAAGAAACCTTGTGCATACAAGCTTTGTGGAGAAATAGGACACAACCATAAATAAAATAAGGACGAATACCCTCATAAGCAGAGGATTACCAAAGGAGTTAGCCGAGGATCTCAGGGAACTTCGGTTGGAGATTGTTCCCAAAGGTTTTGTTGCAGCAATGGAAGTTCAGTCTACATTGTTGGGAAAGATCCGTGAAGCTCAGAAGGATGAAAAAGAGATTGCTGAGGTAAAAGAGAGGATGAGCAAAGGAAAGGCCGAAGGTTTTTGTAAGGATGAGCACGACACCTTATGGTTTGAGGATAGTGTACATGTACCCAATAATACAGAGATCAGGAAGTAAATACTTCAGGAGGCTCATGACTCACCATACTCGATTCGCCCTAGAAACACCAAGATGTATTTGGATTTGAAGGAGCGTTTCTGGTGGACTGGTATGAAGAAGGATATTGCGGAGTATGTAGTTGTAGGTGATGTATGCCAGAGAGTAAAGGCAGAGCATCAAAAGCCAGTCGGATTACTATAGCCTATGCCGATACCCGAATGGAAGCAGGATAAGCTTGGCATGGATTTCATTACCGGATTTCCCAGAACCTGATCGGGATATATGATTCTATATGGGTAGTAGTTGATTCGCTTGACCAAAGTGGCTCACTTTATCCCAGTGAAAACCACCTATACAAGTGCGAAGTTGGCCAAGATATATTTGACAAGGATCGTATGTCTGCATGGAGTTCCGAGGACCATCGCATCATATAGAGGAACACAGTTTACCTCAAAGTTTTGGAATCAAATTTGCACGGACTTTGGGTACTAGGCTAGAGTTCAAGACAACCTTTCATCCGCATGACGGATGGATAAATCGAGAGAGTCAATCAGATTCTGGAGGACATGTTGAGAGTGTGTGCGCTAGATTATGGATCTAGTAGTGATGATAATCTACCTTACGCGGAGTTCTGATACAACAACAGTTACCAAGTCAGTTTGAAGATGACCCCTTTGAAGCTTTGTATGGGAGAAGGAGCTAGACACCGTTGATGTGGGATAAAGTTGGAGACCGTCAGTTGTTTGGACCAAATGTGATCAAGGATTCAGAAGAGAATGTTAAGTTGCTTCGAGATAGACTAAAGGTAGCTCAGTCCTGGCAGAAGAGTTACGCAGACTCAAAAACGCAAGGAGGAAGTCTATGAAATTGGAGACAGAGCATGTGTTCGTGTGTCCCCTCTGCGAGGAGTTAAACAATTTGGAGCTAAGGGAAAGTCAGCCCCGAGATTTGTAGGATCATACCGAGTTTTGGAGCATATGGGAGAAGTGGCCAACAAGTTGGAGTCACCCAAAGGACTGTCAGGAGTTCATGATGTGTTTCACGTTTCCCAGTTGAAGAAGTGCCATGCAGAAATGGCCAATATTCCCCTGTAAGGATGCTTGACCCTGGAAAGGATAATGATGTTCCACGAAGTGGAGTATGGACTTCATAAGTATAAGTTTTTATCTCGGTATGTGGGATATCCCACGAGGATGAAGAGATAAATTACTATTGGATATAAAGGAGGTAGAATGTTGAATATGGATCAATGGAAATTCCATGATGAGTCTGAGTAATCATGTCCTAGTTTGGTGCCAATAGAAGGAAGGAAGACATTACAATTGGATGGATTATACTAGGAAGTTGGAAGTTGGAATAATGATCAGAAGCCCGAGGATAAGTTCAAGGACTACAAGTGATGAGATGGGTCATAACCCACATGCCCCAGGACCTGCCAAGAAGCAAGCACATTCTTGCTGAAGGAAAAACCCTGGAAGAAGTTACGATTTTATCGACAGACGATTCTATACGAGTTGACGCAAAACCTGAGAGTTGTTAAGGAACGATAGATGTTTGTTTGGCTTGCAGAATCAATGGATTTATCCGAACTTGGTTCGTCGACAAGAGAAATTCGGCAATGCTTGTGAGGATGACCGAGTGTTAGAATGCAAGATTCGCTAAACCATATACATGGTAATGATTTGGGTGCGGGATGGATTGATCACCATACCGACTTACTCTTATTATTCGCTTTGCTATATGGGATGGTAAATCTGAGTGACTTACCTATAGTAGACAGACGACGATCAAAACCCTATTTAAACCTTAGAATGGTATAAGAATATTTCCCCATGTATAAGGCAGCTGTTGCCAATCGTAGGTCATACGGTGAGGTTCAGCCCAGACCCATTTCCTGCAGGAGAAACCATAAATTGTTGACCACCAGGAGATATCGATAGTTGTTTAGTATTGGCGCCATACCCGTCAACTAAGAAGACCCAATCTCGGAATAACCTTACCAAGATGAAAGGACCTAAGAATTGAGGAAAAAGGTTATGCCGCTACCGGAAGAGCCAGAGAAGGAATTATACTGAAGATTCTGGGAAGACCGACACTGTCAACAATAAGGATGGAGTATATGAGTTTTGATGGAACCTTAACAATGCTTCTAAGGGTGGTAGCACCCGAGACCCCGGAGACGATCGATGGATTTTGAAGACCCCTACCCTAACCTATTTCTTGTTAGTTTCTCCGAATCTCGAGGACTAGATTCATTTTAAGGGTGGTAGGTTTGTAACATCCCAAAATTCTAAATTTTGGAATGTTATAAACAAATAGATAGTTATGATTGATTGTGTGAAGTTGGGTGACATTTGATTTTTTTTTGGAAGTTAAATGAGAGGGAATAAAAGGACTTTCCCAAACTTGCATTCGTGATCTTCATGAATTGCGTTCGTGATCTTCATGATTGATTGTGTGAAGTTGAGTGACATTTGAATTTTTTTTGAAAGTTAAATGAGAGGGAATAAAAGGACTTTCCCAAACTTTCATTTTGCATTCGTGATCTTCATGAATTCAAATTCTTTTCACCACAAAACCCTGGAGAGAAGATGACATGACTTCTTCCATTTATTTAAATGACAAGGGGTGTTGAAAATATTTGAATTTCATTTGGAAAATATTTCCAATTCTGGAACTTTATGCAACTCAATGATTTTCACGAGCGAAGATAAAATGACTTCTTCAAAACATATGAAATATGAGTTGGGAGTTTCAAAGAATTAAGTTCAAAGTTCTTTTGAATTTATTTTCAATTTGGAGTTATTGAGTTTTATTCAAATTATTTTTCTCCAAAAATAACATATATGGAAAATAGGGTAACATGATTCCCTACAATAGAACATTGGATAGAAATAAATTTGAAATCATTTTGGTATTTTTAAAATGATTTTTGTTGGATTTTACTAGGGCAGTAGCACTCTTTGAATTATTTGAATTTTTCTAGATTTTATTTGACTTGAAAAAATGTTCATGCTGTAGAAAATCTTTTTCTGAAAATTTTGATATATTATATGCCTATATAATATATTTGTTCTATTTCGTTTTTATTTGTCTGAGAAAACGTTTTATTAAAAAACCTTTCCATGGCTGGGCGGCCCAATAACCGGGCCACGGATCAGCCCGACGCCTGCGCGCCCGTCCTCGGGCGGGACTCCGCCGCCCGCCGCGCCGGCATGGCCGCCGCCCCCGCCTCGAGACTCCTCGCGCCGCCTCGCCATGCCCTCCTCCACGCATCCGAGGCCCCGCCTCCTATAAATGCGCTGCCCGGCCCCGCCTCTCTCTCTCGCCGCCTCTCCTCACAACGTGCCGCCGCCACCGGATGTCGCCGAGCCGCCGCCCGATCTCGCCTCCCGCCGCACGCAGCTCGCCGCCGCCATTTCGCCGCCGTCCGCCGCCACCACGCCGTTCTCCGCCGCCGATGTCGCCACCTCAGCCACCACGGAGCCGTCTCGCCGCGCCGCCCTTGCCGGAGTTAACTGCCGCCGCCGCCGGTTTAATCTACCGAACCGGTATAAACCTCCCGTGGTTCGGTTTATTTCTTTAGTTTTCCTCCGGTTTTTCTTTTAAAGTCGGTTTTGTATTTTAGTTAGATTAATTAATGGACGTTCGTCCGTTAGTAGTCGGTAGCGAACGATTCCGTTCTGTAGGGTTTCAGAAGTAACGTTCGTTCGATAGGATTTTTTCTTTTATTAATTTTTTCTGCCAGGGACTCGTTTGTGAATATTTTTATTTACAGATTAGCCCCTATTTTTCAAACGATCACTACTTTTTACTCGTTAGTCCAAATCCAACGAAACCAACGCCCACTTCTTCGTTATGATCCCCTCTATACAGTAATCCAACTCAAACATGTTTTTGCAAGTTTTAAAATTTTAATTAGATCAGATTTGAATTTGAACTTCGTTTGATCATAACTTGAGTTTCGTAACTCCGATTTAGTTGATTCTTTTTGCAAATTAAAGCTCTTGACATAAACTTTCTGATAAGGCCAAATTCACATAATTTTGGTACTGTTAGAATTTTTTTATGTTGCAAGAGTTATTTGCTTGGTTTTGATGTTTTCCGAATCGTTTTCTTCGTTCGGTCCGATGTTTTGAGTGATTGCTTATGTGTGGCTACTATTGCTTGATTACGATCGATTGACCGGAGTGTGACGAGTAGAACTATCAAGAGTTTTGAGTGTGAACCATCTTCGTCAACATTGCAGGCAAGTAACACTTTGATCATACCTTTTCTACTACCCAGTTTTATTGCATTAGATCAATCCTCAAACATTGCATGATTAGGATCTAATTAAATTGTGTGATGGGAAGTAGATGAGGTAGTACCTATTACCTGTTTATTATCAAACCTTTGGGAGATACTTCTACGTTTGCTTATTATGCCATGCTATGCTAGTAGACGTGGATTGGGTGAGTGTATCCATGACAGATGTGAGATTGTTAATTAATGGTTTACTTAAGGTGGCAACTTAAACAAACATCCTGGTGGATTGAGGTACCGGTTTCCAGGATTTGCCTGCTTTTCTTCGGACCGCCACCCGTGCTCAAAGGGATCATGGGATTATTCATGCTAGAAACTTCCGTGTGCAGCCACATGCTACTATGGGCTCTAGCATAGTTGACTAAGTTGTGCGAACTCTTACGGGTAGACTAGCAGATGTAGGGGTTGTAGGTTGGTACGGTCTACCCATACGTAAGGTGCAAGCGCTTCTAAAAAATTATGTCTCGGTCATCCGTTTCTCAAACACCATGTAGTGCGAGAAATCAAACGGAGGAGATCGAGTCTTGTGGGGAAAAGTGCACAAACCTCTGCAGAGTGGAACAAACTAATCATGGTTAGCCGTGTCCCCGGTTATGGACATCTTGAGTATCTAGTACTTGGATATCATGTGAATCTCATCATGTTACTCTAATTAATATTGTTGGGTTGTTAATGATTACTTTAATTGGGATTGAGGATGCTGTCAACCATTCTCAATGTTTAACAACCACCATGATAGTTAAATAAATTTATTCCTTTGCAGTAGGGAAAAATTGGCTTTTCGCAAAAACATTATAACCATAGAGCTTTTCCACCAGCCATATATGCATGCAAAGGATAGCCATATTTCAAAGCATTGCTCTCATAAAGGTGAATTTGCCAAGACATTCAACGTCTTGACCCTTTGTGGCTGCAACGTCTCATGTTGCGTGATATCTTCTGACGAGTAAGTGATACGTTAGGGTTACGATTTCTACACTCAACTTTGCCGTTGGTGTTGATGGGAATCCACAACCTTGTTACTTCCGCTATTTGGATTGAGGTAATAGTATTTACGTTATTTTATACATGTGATTTACCTCTGTTATAAATCCTCGAGTACTGTGTGTGTCAGCATACCGATCCAGGGATGACACTTAAGCATAGAGACTTGATCCATTCGGGTCGGGTCGCTACAAAGAGAGAAGGGACAATGCTACTATCCTCTTACCACACTCGTGCTTCAAAGTAGGACCTTGTTCTTCATGTAATGAGTCTCATATATTGTGCTTCAAAGTAGCACCATATTTTCCATATAGTGAGTCTCATAAGTTGTCTTTTTCATACTAGTGGGAATTTTTCATTATAGAACTTGGCTTGTATATTCCTACGATGGGCTTCCTCAAATGCCCTAGGTCTTCTTGAGCAAGCAAGTTGGATGCACACCCACTAGTTTTCTTTTGTTGAGCATTCATTTATAGCTCTAGTGCATCCGTTGCATGGCAATCCCTACTCCTCATGTTGACATCAATTTATGGGCATCTCCATAGCCTGTTGATTATCCTCGTCAATGTGAGACTTTCTCCTTTTTGTCTTCTCCACACAATCCCCATCATCATATTCTATTCCACCCATAGTGCTATATCCATGGCTCACGCTCATGTATTGCGTGAAGGTTGAAGAAGTTTGAGATTATTTAAGTATGAAACAATTGCTTGGCTTGTCATCGGGGGTATAGAAGTTGGGAACATCTTTGTGTGACGAAAATGAAGCATAGCCTAACTATATGATTATGTAGGGATGAACTTTCTTTTGCCATGCTATTTTGAGAAGACATGATTACTTTGATTAGTATGCTTGAAGTATTACTATTTCTTTTATCAATATGAACTTTTATTTTGTATTCATTTGGATCTGAACATTCTTGCCACAATAAAGAAAATTACATTATGAATTATGCTAGGTAGCATTCCACATCAAAAGTTCTTATTTTATCATTTACCTACTCAAGGACGAGCAGGAATTAAGCTTGGGGATGCTTGATACGTCTCCAACGTATCTATAATTTTTGATTGTTCCATGCTATTATATTACCCCTTTTGGATGTTATGGGCTTTATTTTACACATTTATATCATTTTTGGGACTAACCTACTAACCGGAGGCCCAGCCCATATTGTTGTTTTTTTTGCCTATTTCAGTATTTCGAAGAAAAGGAATATCAAATGGAGTCCAAACAGAATGAAACCTTCGGGAGCGTGATTTTTGGAACAAACGTGATCCAAAGGACTTGGAGTGCAAGTCAATAAGCAGACGAGGTCTCCACGAGATAGGAGGGCGCCCCCCCTATAGGGCGCGCCTCCCTGTCTCGTGGGCCCCTCGGGCGGCCACCGACGTACTTCTTCCTCCTATATATACCTACATACCCTGAAAACATCCAGGGGCACCACGAAACACAATTTCCACCGCCGTAACCTTCTGTATCCGCGAGATCCCATCTTGTAGTCTTCGCCGGCACTCTGCCGGAGGCGGAATCAACCATGGAGGGCCTCTACATCAACATCCTTGCCCCTCCGATGAGTTGTGAGTAGTTTACCACAGACCTACGGGTCCATAGTTATTAGCTAGATGGCTTCCTCTCTCTTTTTGGATCTCAATACAATGTTCTCCCCCTCTTGTGGAGATCTATTCGATGTAAACTCTTTTTTGCGGTGTGTTTGTCGAGATCCGATGAATTGTGGGTTTATGATCAAGTTTATCTATGAATAATATTTGAATCTTCTCTGATTCTGTTATGTATGATTAAGTTATCTCTGCAAGTCTCTTGAATTATCAGTTTGGTTTGGCCTACTAGATTGATCTTTCTTGCCATGGGAGAAGTGCTTAGCTTTGGGTTCAATCTTATGTGTCCTTACCCAAAGGATAGAAAGGGTTGCGAGGCACGTATTGTATTGTTGCCATCGAGGATAACAAGATGGGGTTTATATGATATTGCATGAGTTTATCCCTCTACATCATGTCATCTTGCTTAATGCGTTACTCTGTTCTTATGAACTTAATACTCTAGATGCATGCTGGATAGCGGTCGATGTGTGGAGTAATAGTAGTAGATGCAGATAGGAGTCGGTCTACTTGTTATGGACGTGATGCCTATATACATGATCATGCCTAGATAATCTCATAACTATGCGTTTTTCTATCAACTGCTCGACAGTAATTTGTTCACCCATCGTAATACTTATGCTATCTTGAGAGAAGCCACTAGTGAAACCTATGGCCCCCGGGTCTATCTCTTATCTTGCTTTCAATCTACTTTTATTTGCATCTTTACTTATTGCATCTATACTATAAAATGCCAAAAATATATTTATCTTATCATACTATCTTTATTAGATCTCACTTTTGCAAGTGGTCGTGAAGGGATTGAAAACCCCTTTATTGCGTTGGTTGCGAGTTCTCAGTTTGTTTGTGTAGGTGCGTGGGACTTTTGAGGAGCCTCCTACTAGATTGATACCTTGGTTCTCAAAACTGAGGGAAATACTTACGCTACACTTGCTGCATCACCCTCTCCTCTTCGAGGAAAACCAACGCAAGCTCAAGACGATCAAGAAGGATTTCTGGCGCCGCTGTCGGGAGGTCTTCGCTCAAGTCAAGACATACCAAGTACCCATCACAAACCCATCTCCCTCGCATTTACATTATTTGCCATTTGCCTCGTTTTCCTCTCCCCCACTTCACCCTTGCCGTTTTATTCGCCCTCTCTTTCCCAATCTCCTCCTCTCTTTTTGCTTGCCCTCTTTTGTGTGCTTGTTTGCTTGTTTGACCTTATGGCTAAACCCTAGAATCTAGCCTATGGTATGATTGTTGTTCGTCCTACGGACTAAAACCCTCCAGTTTATATAGACACCGGAGGGGGCTAGGGTTACACAGAGTCGGTTACAATGGGAGGAGATCTACATATCCGTATCGCCAAGCTTGCCTTCCACGCCAAGAAAAGTCCCATCCTGACATGGGACGAAGTCTTCAATCTTGTATCTTCATAGTCCAGGAGTCTGGCCGAAGGTTATAGTCCGGCTATCCGGACCCCTAATCCAGACTCCTCGGTAGCCCCGAACCAGGCTTCAATGATGATGAGTCCGCGCCAAGCAGATTGTCTTCGGCATTGCAAGGCGGGTTCTTCTCCAAATTCCGTGTACTGTTGAATAGTGTCCGACTTCTCATGAATATTGCGCTCCTTGGCTTCCACGCCTAATAATGGCCATCTTCCACGTGTCGATTTAATGCGAAAAGCCAGGGTGTTTTTACATTTACCCCCCTAGCTGTGCAAATGAGCTGCCTTTTAAAGAGACGAGGATCTAGATCCAAATCACACCATCTTCCCTTCGCGAGCATTCAGCGGAGCGCATCTGACAGAGACCCATTCCATCATGGCCAGTCGTCGCAACTCCTCCTCTCGCCCTCCCAGCCCTCAGCCTGGAGATTGGGAGAGATGTCTATCCCCGCCAAATGAGCTAGTGACGCTCCAAGCCAAGGGGTTTCTCCCCCAACCTACATGGTCCCTGAGCCGGGCTTGCCACCTATAATGGTGGAGAGCAAGCGGGCGTCCCAATCCCTCCGAAGGAGAGCGGGTCTGCCTTGTCCCTTATTTGATAAGAGGGCTCGGATTTCCAATTCATCCATTTCTCCGGGGCTCCCCGAAGTTCTCGGCCTCCGGTTGCACAACCTTCGCCCGCCTCCATATTGCATATTGCGGGCTTCAGAGCCCTCTGCGAGCTGTTTTTGGGCATCGAGGCTCATTTCGCGTTGTGGAAGAAGCTGTTACGCCTTGTGCCCCGTTCTCGGAAGGGTCAATATATCAAGTGGGCGGAGCTGAAGTATGGCGCATCGCCGGACCGGATATCTATCCGAACCCCAAAGAAGGCGTCCAAGACCGGCCTTCGTAATGGTTTTACATAGAAGATGTCCCTCGCCGGATCCTGTTCGGATCGGCCTCCCGAGTTTGATAATGCTCCCTTGAAGAAGCGCTGAGCTGGCGTCCACGGAGCCCTCGTAAGGAAAATGACAAGGACGTTCTTATCTCGATGAGCCGGATAAGGCTGTTAGCTCATTCCGGACTGACCATGATCGAGGTCATGGCCACATGCATTATGCGGGGGTGCAACCGCAAAGATAGAGGCCACCCCATGTGGGATTTCAACGGGGAGGATGATGCCACCCGCTGCGGCCGTAAGGGGCCGGAATCGGTTGCCTCTCTGACGAAGATCTTGTCCGCATTGTACAAGGGAGAAGAGGAGGAATTCCTCCGCGTCAATTCTTAGGGCGGATTTTCTATGTACAATCCTCCAAGCTGGGTAAGCGGACACTTCTTTTTGCCCATCCATTCCATATTCCCATAGTCTAGTACCTTATCTTGTGATTTCGACGCAGGAATTGCGCCGGGCCGTAAAGGATATGAACATCCCTCCTCCACAACCCGAGGATCCGGAACGGTCCCTCGATCTGACCTCCCAAGAGGATCCGGACATATCCGTGGAGCTAATCGATGGGGTATTTTACCAACTGAGCATCGACAATGCCTTGGTAGCTATTACATCCGATTATCCTGGACTGCTCCCCGCCTCACAAGTAATCGAGACCGAAGTCCTAATACTTCGAAGATGATCCATCCGCGCTTATTTTTTATCACCGTATACCAATGGTGTTTCGCAGGGGAGGGTCTCGAGGTGGAATGCCGAGCCTGCGGCGACTAGCCAACAAGGGACCGCGAGGGCGGGTAGGCTAAAGAGACACGCAGTCCGGGTCGAGGCACCGGCGCAGCAGTAAGGCGTGCTGCCTTATTCCAAGGTATTATTCTTATGATGCATACTAACGCCCGTGCTCTCCTTTTTTAGGAAAAAGAGGGCTCGCCGGACTATATCCGGAGAGATTACAATCGCGCCTCCACCAGCCAGGCTCCAAAGCCAGGTCCAGAAGCAGAGGCAAACACGAGGCGTGCGTCGGACACTCCTCCGATAGAGGATTCAGACAGACTGTCCGCCACCAATTCCGAGGTGGAGAGTGCCATGAATCACAGGCACCGCCGGACAGTTCTTCATAACGCTTGTTTCTCCCAAGAGGCGTTGGACGCCTTCAATTCGGGAGATGCGTACCTCCGTGCCGCTCAAAATGGTCTAGCCAGAGCCACGGAGCAGTATGTGAAAGACATACGGGTAAGTAAATTTGATGGTTATATATGTCAGTAGCCCCCGAGACTTGAAACAGTTAGAATAACTGATTTAAGGATCATCTGTTATGCAGGATCTTACAGAAAAGAATACCCAACTGTCCCAGGAGCTGGAAGAGTGCAAAGCCCAACTTGAGGCCGCACTAGCCATGTGGGAGGCCAAGGAGACCCCTCCGTAATATATGCTTCGAAAGATAAGTATGTTGTGAAGTGCGGCGTGTGTGCAAATCTGACAATAACATTGCAGATGGCGCCGAAGTAGATCCGGACAAGCAACAACTCTTGCACCGGTTAAAGGCCGGCGAGAGCGTGCTTATGAAGGTGAGGCAGGAGAAGAATAATCTCCAAGATGCCAACACCCAGCTGGGCGAGGAACTAAAGGATGTTCGTGCCCAGCTGTCGGACTCCGTGAAGGAGAATCGGCGGCTTCGGCGCGGCATGTTTAGTAAGTGCTTGAACGAACTTTGAAAAAGAGTTTGGCGAGGAAGTCGACTAACAGAGTTATGTCTATAGGTATGCTCACAGTGTCGCCCCGCAGAGGAAATGCCCGGTTCTACGGGTGACCTTCTTCCCGAGCTCTTACAACTGCACAACGAGTTCGGCAGGTGATGAAAGGCGTCGCCCAGGCCTTGTGGCCATCTGTCTCCATGCCCGAAGGCCTTGGAGAGCTTGCAGAGAGGCTTAAGGGAGCGCGCCGGCGCTTCCGATTATGGAAGATATCGGCCTGCCGTCAAGGCGCCAGCGAGGCCTGGGCCATGGTGAAGACGCGGTACACGAAGGCTGACCCAAACCACATGGCCGAGGTCGGACCTGTGGGGCCGATGGGAAGGAGATCCTGTGAGCTTAGTGTACGGCCAAGTAGAGTTGGCCACAAATATTCCAAACAGATCAGAACTAGACAGCCTTTGGATGGTATTGAAGAGGAATATGCTCACCAAATTGACTATGTAATTTAGGATGACATGTAAAATGCCTTCTAGCCGGATTGTAGATCGTTTGTCATGGCGGACCTTTTCGCTTCGACCTCGGGACCCGATAGTCCGGAGTGTGTCCGAATACCCTCTCGGTTATGTAAGAACTGGGGCATGCATGGAGACCAGGCGTAGGGGTCATTAGTGCTTGAATGCATAAGTGCCCAACTAGTTATGTTATATTACATGGTTAGTAAGAAACATCTTCCAGGAGAATAGTTCCGTTAGGGGTTCCTTTCTCGGGAGGCATGCCCTAAAGTGCATGTCCGGACTGCGAAAAAAAGCAAAAAGCATCTGGGGCAGATAAATAAACAAGTGAGAAATCATCTTTAGTTCACCGACCGAATATTCCCTTAAGAACGCTAGCTTTCGGCTTCACCCAGTCTGAGGTACACATCCGGCTGACCCGGCAGTAACAATCGCAGAGGTGCCCCCTTTACCGCCTAGCCGAACAATCGGGAACGTAGGGGTAAGCACAGGAGCCAGGCAACTCAGCTTGGCCAAAACTTAAGTCATATCTATGCATATAATGGTGAATAAAAGGTACACACGGAAGTGTGACACATGTGTTGGGCATGAAGCCCGTATAAATAAGCTCATTAAAGAAGCCCCGAATATAATAATGGCGCGGATAAGCGCGTCGGTTAATAATGCGAACAAAGGCGAGCAGGCCCTTAAGGCTGTAAGGGAAAGGTAGGGAGAAGGAGAGAAATATAAGACAACTAATGTGTAAAAAATAGACAGAGGAAGGAGACGAACACAGAGGTCCGGTGCTAGGCTTAGAATCTTCGGAGACGGGCTGCGTTCCATGGGTTCGGCTCGAGTCGGTTATCCGATGCATCTCGCAGACGCAGACGCTCCACCAGTCAGACTTGGTCAATAATAAAGGGACCTTCCCATTTGGGCTTGAGTTTGTCCTTTTTCTTGTCCGGCAGGCGTAGAACTAACTCGCCAACATTGTAAGTTTTGGCCCGTACTTCTCCGCTTTGATATCTTTGAGCCTGCTGTTGATAGAATGCAAAACAGGCTTTTGCCACGTCAAGCTCCTCCTCCAAGGCATCCAAACTGTCCTGCCGATCGAGTTCGGCTTCTCTTTCTTCGTACATGCGCACGCGAGGTGAGTCATGAATTATGTCGCATGGCAGAATCGCCTCTGCGCCGTATACCATAAAGAATGGTGTGTATCCGGTGGTGCGATTTGGCGTGGTCCGCAGCCCCCAGAGTACGGAGTCGAGCTCCTCTACCCAGTGCGTGTTGGATTCCTTGAGGGAACGCACTAATCTGGGTTTGATGCCGCTCATGATTAGACCACTTGCTTGCTCGACCTGACCGTTAGTTTGTGGGTGCTAGACTGAAGCATAGTCGAGCTTGATGCCCATGTTTTTGCACCAGAGTTTGACCTCGTCGGCCGTAGTTCGTGCCGTTATCAGTGATGATGCTGTGGGGGACGCCGTAACGGTGTACGACCCCTGATATGAAGTCTATCACCGGTCCGGATTTGGCCGTCTTAACAGGCTTGGCCTCTATCCATTTGGTGAATTTGTCCACCATGACCAGAGGGTATTTTTGCTTGTGGGTTCCTCCTTTAAGGGGTCCAACCATGTCAAGCCCCTGCACCGTGAAGGGCCAGTGATGGGTATAGTTTGGGGGCGGTGGGTGGCATATGGCTTTGGTTAGCAAAGAGCTGGCAGCCGACGCATCATTGGACTAAGTCCCGAGCATCTGCCTGGCCGTCGGCCAATAAAATCTCAGACGGAAGGCCTTGATTACAAGGGCCCGGGCTGCGGCGTGGTGCCCGCCAAGTCCATCATGAATTTCAGCCAGAAGATTCCGCCCTTCCTCTTCGGAGATACACCTTTGAAGGACTCCGGTGGTGCTTTTCTTATAAAGCTCTCCCTCATGGACTTTATAGGCTTTAGATCGCCGCACTATGCAGCGTGCCTCGTTTTGGTCCTCGGGAAGTTCCTGCCTGGTTAGGTAGGATAGGAATGGTTCTGTCCACGGGGCAATGACTGCCATTATTACGTGGGCTGAAGATGTTACTTTGTTGGCAGAGCCTACCGTTGTGTCAGAATGTTCGGTGTCGGGCAGTGCGGTTGGGTCTGGGCTGTTATTTCCGGACTCACCTTCCCATAATACGGATGGCTTGAACAGCCTCTCCAAGAAGATATTGGGGGGGGGGGGGAGGGGATGGCATCGCGCTTTGTGCCAATGCGTGCCAAGACGTCTGCTGCCTGATTGTTTTCCCGAGCTATATGGTGGAATTCGAGCCCTTCAAACCGAGCTAACATTTTTAGGACGGCGTTGCGATAAGCTGCCATTTTTGGATCCTTGGCATCAAAGTCTCCATTTATTTGGGATATCGCGAGGTTCGAATCCCCGCGCACCTCTAGGCGTTGAATGCCCATGGAGACCGCCATCTGGAGACCATGTAGAAGGGCCTCGTATTCGGCTGCGTTGTTGGAGTCCGTATACATTATCTGGAGTACGTATTGAACTGTATTTCCTGTTGGGGACGTCAGAACGACGCCAGCCCCCAGACCAACAAACATTTTGGAGCCGTCGAAGTGCATGATCCAATTGGAGTATGTGTCGTACTCTTTAGGGAGTTCGGCTTCAGTCCATTCGGCGACGAAGTCGGCCAAAACTTGCGACTTAATTGCTCGCCGTGGCTTATAGGTTATGTCGAACGGGAGGAGCTCAATGGCCCATTTGGCAATCCGCCCCGTCGTGTCGCGGTTGTTTATAATATCGTTACGAGGTACTTCAGAGGCTACTATTATCGAACACTCTTGAAAGTAGTGTTGCAGCTTCCGAGATGCCATAAATACCGCGTGCGCTATCTTTTGATAATGCGGGCACCGCGACTTGCATGGAGTGAGGACAATGCACATGTAGTAAACTGGCTTTTGAAGGGGGAATTTGTGTCCGTCTGTTTCTCGTTCGACGACGAGTACTGCGCTTACAAATTGATGAGTTGCCGCGATGTATAATAGCATTGGTTCGACCATGTTAGGCGCGGCCAGGACCGGGTTTGTTGCCAATATGGCTTTTATTTCTTCGAGTCCGGCCGTGGCGGCATCCGTCCACTCGAAGTGTTTGGTGCGCCGGAGGAGGCGATAAAGAGGTAATACCTTTTCTCCCAAGCAGGAGATAAAGCGGCTTAGAGCCGCCATGCATCCGGTCAATTTTTGTATTTGCTTAAGGTCCTTTGGGATATCCAATTGTGACAGAGCTTGGATCTTGGCTGGGTTTGCTTCTATTCCTCTACCGGATACTATGAAGCCCAAGAGCTTTCCGGCTGGTACGCCGAAAACACATTTTTCCGGGTTAAGCTTGATGTCATATGTTCGGAGGTTGTCGAATGTGAGCCTCAAGTTGTCTACTAGGGTTTCGACATGCTTGGTTTTGACGACCACGTCATCTACGTATGCCTCCACCGCTTTGCCGATCTGGTTTGCGGACATGTCCGAATCATGCGCTGATATGTTGCGCCGGCATTTTTGAGCCCGAAGGGCATTGTGTTGAAGCGAATGGGCCGTATGGGGTGATGAATGCCGCTATGGCTTGGTCTGGCTCTCTGCCATCTTAATTTGATGGTAGCCGGAGTATGCGTCGAGGAAACACAATGAATCGTGTCCTGCAGTAGCGTCGATAATTTGATCGATGCGGGGGAGGGGGAAGGGATCCTTTGGGCAAGCCTTGTTGATGTCCTTGAAATTGACGCATAGGCGCCAGGATTTGTCCATCTTTGGTACCATCACCAGGTTTGCTAGCCAGTCCGGATGTTTTATATCTCCGATGAATCCGGCCTCCAAAGAGTTTGGCTAGCTCCTCTCCCATGGCTTGTCTCTTAGGTTCGAGAAACGCCAAGGGCCTGCTTGGTAGCTTGAATACTTTTAGGATGTTTAGGCTGTGCTCGGCCAGCCGGCGTGGGATTCCTGGCATGTCTGAAGGGTGCCAGGCAAAAATGTCCCAATTTTCGTGTAGGAATTCTCGTAGTGCGGCGTCTACACCAGGGTTTAATTGCGCCCCGATGAAGGCCGTTTTTGTAGGGTCCGTTGGATGGACTTGGAATTTGACTATTTTGTCCGCCGGTTTAAAGGAGGTGGACTTGGATCTTTTATCGAGTATCACGTCGTCCCTGTTCACCGTGGAGCGCAGCGATCAGTTCCTCGGCCGCTAGGGCTTGGATAGTGCCTCAAGGGCCAGTCGGCTGTCTTATTTTCGGTAGCGAGTGCTATGTCCGGTCACTAGCAAGAGTGATAATACCGTTAGGCCGGGCATTTTGAGCTTCATGTACCCGTAATGGGGTATAGCTTGAAAAATTGTGAATGCCTCTCGCCTAATAGAGCGTGATATCCTCTGCTGAGCAGGGCCACTTGGAACGTGACCTCCTCGGACCTGTAATTATCCGGGCGTAACACCACATCCAGTGTGATTTTTCCTGTATAGCACGCTTCCCGACTGGGGATTATTCCTCTAAAGGTTGTGCTGCTTCGCTCAGTGCGACTCCAGTCTATTTCCATTTTTCGAAGGGTTTCCTCGTAAATGAGGTTTAATCTGCTGCCACCGTCCATGAGTACCTTGGTAAGGTGAAAGCCGTCCACTATTGGACTGAGGACCAATGCGGCTGGTGCTCGGGCTGTTCGGAATTTAGGTTCATCACTGGCATTAAAGGTAATAGCCGTGTCACTCCATGGGTTTATTGTTGCTACTTGGTAGACTTCGGTAAGGCTGCGGAGTGTTCATTTCCGCATATTATTTGATGCAAAAGTCTCTAACATTTATTAATACCGTCTTGGTATCCACGGCTGGTGCTCTGTGGATTACGGAGTTAGAAGCTCTTCACCACTTGCCACACCGCCGAGTATCCAACATGCTCTAAGGCTATGAGTTGGTGTGGCGCCCTACATTTATGAATTTTTACAGGTCCGTTGAGCCATCCCTCCAAAGACGGTTCCATGCCCTATAGAGGGTTTTTGCTTTTTGGTGTTTAACCCAGTGCTGTCGATAATGCACCCTTTTATTTCAGATCGGGTTGTATTCAGGGCGGATTGTCCCAAAATTTTATTTCGGTTTTCCAGCGCTTTCCATCGCATAAGATACTTTTCGTACTATGGACGCCAAGTCAGCGGCGTGTAATTTCCACGGCGACTTATGGCGTTGAGGATTCCGTTGTCCGTGCAATTATTGCGTAAGAATGAAATTGCATCCTCCTCGCGGCAGTCCTTTATCCTGTTCATGACCAGAGGAATCGCCCAAAGAATGGTGTACTGCTTTCATGCTCTTGCCGAATTTGGGATAGATTGCTTATGTTTGGGTGGGCGGGTGGAATTAAATCCGGAACCTCGCTCAATCTGAGACTCAGGGGCCAAGGAGTTTCCGAACTCGGAAGCTTGGGTTCTTGGATGTTGTCCAATGAATCTAGCCCGCTGCCTGACTTTAGGTTCAGGGCTTGAGTGGCGTCCTCCCTCCGTGGGTATCCGCTTGGAGGGATCGGGAATCCGCATATAACTAGTCCTTAAGATAGATGAAGGCTTGCCGCATTGTTCCTCCACCACCGCAACGTGATGGGTGACCTGGGAGAGTTAATCTCTCGGATCGGGTTTAGGCCCAATCTGATCGTAGTCTGTAGCGACTCACAGGGCAGCGATGCGATCCAAGAGCTCGTTTAAGGAAGAGAGCTCCATCGGATCTAACTACTCGGCGAGTTCCGAGTTGACGTGAAGATTGCTCTCGATGACCCGAGAAGTCATCGTCGGCTGGCGTGACGAGCAGCGGTCATAAGAAAACCGCCTAGCCGGAGAGTTTGGCCAATAGCCAAAGCTCCTTTAGCAACAGTGCCGTCTTTAAAGACGGGATGAGGCATCCTTCCTGATGGCGACGACACAGAGGAACTCTCAATGAAAGCACCAATGTCGGTGTCAAAACCGGGGATCTTGGGTAGGGGGTCCCGAACTGTGCGTCTAGGCGGATGGTAACAGGAGACAAGGGACACGATGTTTTTACCCAGGTCCGGGCCCTCTCGATGGAGGTAAAACCCTACTCCTGCTTGATTAATATTGATGATATGGGTAGTACAAGAGTAGATCTACCACGAGATCAGAGAGGCTAAACCCTAGAAGCTATCCTATGGTATGATTGTTGTTCGTCCTACAGACTAAACCCCTCCGGTTTATATAGACACTGGAGGGGGCTAGGGTTACACAGAGTCGGTTACAATGGGAGGAAATCTACATATCCGTATCGCCAAGCTTGCCTTCCATGCCAAGAAAAGTCCCATCCGGACACGGGACGAAGTCTTCAATCTTGTATCTTCATAGTCCAGGAGTCCGGCCGAAGGTTATAGTCCGGCTATCCGGACACCCCCTAATCCAGGACTCCCTCAATCACCAACGTCGGTTAAATCCGAAGATGAAAGAGGTGGTAAGAATGGAAATATTAAAACTTCTGGAAGCAGGTATACTCTATCCTATAGCTGATAGTAGATGGGTAAGTCCTATTCATTGTGTCCCTAAGAAAAGAGGTATAAATGTTGTTCCTAATGATAAGAATGGACTAATTCCACAAAGAATTGTTACAGGCTATAGATGGTAATTGATTTTAGAAAATTAAATAAAGAAACTAGTAAAGCTCATTACCCTTTGCCTTTTATTGATCAAATGCTTTAAAGATTATCTAAGCACACACACTTTTGCTTCCTTGATGGATATTCTGGTTTTTCACAAATACCTATTTCTCAACCTGATCAAGGGAAGACCACTTTTACTTGTCCTTTTGGAACCTATGCTTATAGATGTATGCCTTTTGGTTTATGTAATGCACCCGCTACCTTTCAAAGATGTATGATTGCTATATTCTCTGACTTTTGTGAAAAGATTGTTGAGGTTTTCACGGATGACTTTTCTGTTTACGGGAAGTCTTTTGATGATTGTTTAAGCAATCTTGAGCGAGTTTTGCAGAGATGTGAACAAACAAATCTTGTCTTGAATTGGGAGAAGTGCCACTTTATGGTAAATGAAGGCATTGTCTTGGGTCATAAAATTTCTGAAAGAGGTATTGAAGTGGACAAAGCTAAGGTTGATGCAATTGAGAAAATGCCATGTCCTAAAGATATAAAAGGTATTCATAGTTTCCTAGGTCATGCTAGTTTCTATAGGAGGTTTATCAAGGACTTCTCTAAAATTTCTTGGCCTCCCACTAATCTTTTGCAGAAGGATATTCCTTTTGTTTTTGATGATGATTGTCTAGAAGCCTTTGAAACACTCAAGAAAGCCTTAATTTCCGCACCTATTGTTCAACCACCTGATTGGGACTTGCCTTTTGAAATTATGTGTGATGCTAGTGATTATGCTGTTGGTGCTGTTCTAGGACAAAGAATTGATAAAAAACGAATGTTATTCATTATGCTCGTAAAACTCTAGACAGTGCTCAAAGAAATTATGCTACTACTGAAAAAGAATTCTTAGCAGTGGTGTTTTCTTGTGATAAATTTAGACCTTATATTGTTGATTCCAAAGTAACTTTTCACATAGACCATGCTGCTATTAAATATCTTATGGAAAAGAAAGATGCTAAACCTAGACTTATTCGTTGGGTTCTTTTGCTACAAGAATTTGATTTACATATCATTGATAGAAAAGGAGCTGAGAACCCCGTAGCTGATAACTTGTCTAGGCTTGAAAATGTGCTTGATGACCCACTCCCCTATACTTGTGGGTCATCAATAAGTTGGAAGAAATTATTCATAGTTTGGATTCCGCCTTTTCTTCCGTTAAAACTATTGAAAAGCTCGTCCTAGCAAGAATTTCAAGTTTATATATGTTCCTAAAAACGAGGGTGCTACATCTAGCAACAATAACAAAGATCTTAAAATGATTAGTGTTCACCCTAATTTTGTTGATTTGATAAAGGAACCTACATATGAAAATAAATCTCTTAATTCTGCTCCTAGGAGTGTGATCATTAAAAACATCTATGCTAGAAATCCTAGGAAATATGTATGTGTGATTAAGGCGTAAGAAACTCAAGATGACAACACTTGAAACTATGCATTATGCCTAGCTAGGGGCGTAAAACAATAGCACTAGCTGGGAGGCAACCCAATAGTTATCTTAATTTTCTTGTTTATTTTCTGCTTTCTTGTGTGCACACAATTATGCTACTCTTATGGTTGTGCTTTTGTGTTCTAATTAGTGTTTGTGCCAAGTAAAGCCTTTGGGATGATTTGGATTATAGTTTCTTTGATTCTATGCAAAAACAGAAACTTTTGCGCCGAGTAGCAGAATTGTTGAGATTTGCTAGAGCGTGATAAAATTCTGAATTTTTACACATGATTTACATATATAAATTTCCCATGTTTTCCTAATGTTTAAGATTTTTTGGAGTTACAGAAGTATGGTCATTGTTCGAATTGCTACAGACTTTTCTGTTTTTGACTTCGTTGCGTCGTTTGCTTGTTTCGATGAATCTGTGGATTGTATCTGGGGGTATAAGCCATGGTGAAGTTAGAATACAGTAGGTATAATGCAATAACTAAATATGAATGGGTTTTCAATAGTACTTAAAGTAGTGATGTGCTTTATTATACTAACGGATCTCACGAAGGTTTTATTGAGTTTTGTGCGCTGAAGTTTTCAAGTTTTGAGTGAGATAGTGATGGATGAAGAAATAGGGAGTGGCAAGAGCTTAAGCTTGGGGATTCCCGAGGCACCCCCAAGGTAATATTCAAGGACTCCCAAGCAACTAAGCTTGGGATGCCCCGAAAGGCATCCCCTCTTTCTTCTACCGACCATCGGAAATTTTACTTGGAGCTATATTTTTATTCATCACATGATATGAGTTTTGCTTCGAGCGTTGTGTATTATATGAGTCTTTGCTTTGTTATTTTTAGTTTTTCACAATCATCTTTGCTGGATACGCCTATGATGCGGCTTGAACTACGTCGGTATTACCCCAAAGAGGAAGGGATGATGCAGCACAACTACGGTAGGTATTTCCCTCAGTGATGAGACCAAGGTTATCGGACCAGTAGGAGAACCACGCAACACCACGTAAACAGCTCCTGCACACAAAGAACAAATACTTGCAACCTGACGTAAGAGAGGGGTTGTCAATCCCTCACGGGTAAAAGGATAGGTAAAATTGTAGTAGATTGGATAAATAGATCTCGCGGGAACGCGAGCTAAAATAAATAAATAAAAATTGCAGCAAGGTATTTTTGTGTTTTTGGATTAATAGGTCTGAAAATAAAAGAAAATAAAAATAGATCTCGAAAGCAAATATAATAAAGAAGAGACCAGGGAGCCGTAGATTTCACTAGTGGCTTCTCACGAGAAAAATAGCATACGGTGGGTAAACAAATTACTGTTGGGCAATTGATAGAACTTCAAATAATCATGACAATATCCAGGCAGTGATCATTATATAGGCATCACGTCTAAGATTAGTAGACCTACTCCTGCCTGCATCTACTCTATTACTCCACACAGCGATCGCTATCGAGCATGCATCTAGTGTATTAAGTTCATGGAAAAACAGAGTAATGCAATAAGAACGATGACATGATGTAGACAAGATCTATTTATGTAGAAATAGACCCCATCTTGTTATCCTTAATGGCAATGATACATACTTGTCGGTTCCCCTTCTGTCACTAGGATCAAGCACCGTAAGATCGAACCGATCGAACCCGTCACAAAGCACCTCTTCCCATGGCAAGAAAAATCGATCTAGTTGGCGTAACTAAACCAAAGATTCGAAGAAGAAATACGAGGCTATAAGTAATCATGCATATAAGAGATCAAAAGACTCAAATTACTTTCATGGATAAAAACATAGATCTGATCATAAACCCAAAGTTCATCGGATCCCAACAAACACGCCACAAAAAAGAGTTACATCAAATAGATCTCCAAGAGACCATTGTATTGAGAATCAAATGAGAGAGAGGAATCCATCTAGCTACTAACTACGGACCCGTAGGTCTACAATGAACTACTCACGCATCATCGAAGAGGCACCAATGAGTATGATGAAACCCTCCGTGATGGTGTCTAGATTGGATCTGTGCTTTCTGGAACTTGCGGCAGCTGGAATTGATTTTCGTCGCCTCCCCTAGGGTTTCTGGAATATTGGGGTATTTATAGAGCAAAGAAGCGGTGAGGGAGGCCACTGAGGTGGGCATAACCCACCAGGGCCACGCAGTGAAACTTTTTGGTGATTTTTTCTGGACCAGAAGACACCAGATGGGCCAAAGAAGTACCAGAGGGGTGCCCCGAGGGGGGGGGGGGGCGTGAGGGAGTCCTGGATTAAGGGGTTCTCGGGTGTCTGGGCTATGTGACATGGGCCGGACTGATGGGCCGTGAAGATACAAGGTAGAAGACCTTTCCCCGTGTCCGGATGGGACTCTCCTATGCGTGGATGGCAAGATTGGCGTCCGGATGTATGATTTCCTTCTTCTGCAAGCCGACTCTGTACAACCCTAGGCCCCTCCGGTGTCTATATAAACTGGAGGGTTTAGTCCATAGAGGCTATCAGAATATATATAGGCTAGACATCTAGCGTTTAGCCATTACAATCTCGAGGTAGATCAACTCTTGTAACCCCTATAGTCATCAAAGTCAATCAAGCAGGAAGTAGGGTTTTACCTCCATTAAGAGGGCCCGGACCTGGGTAAATATCGTGTCCCCTTTGTCTCCTGTTACCTTCGATCCTCAGACGCACAGTTCGGGGCCCCCTACCCAAGATCGGCTGGTTTTGACACCAACATTGGTGCTTTCATTGAGAGCTCCACTGTGTCGTCGCCAGAAGGTTCGATGGCTCGTTCGATCATCAACAACGATGTCGTTCCTGGGAAAACTTTCCTCCTCGGACAACTTTTTGTGTTTGGCGGCTTTGCTCTGCATGCCAATTCAATTGGCCACCTTGAACAAACCGATAGCTACGCCCCTGGTCTTCAGATCAGGTTCGGAAATCTGAATTATGTCGGCGTTCTGGGAACGGGGGTCCCCAGACTTGCCTGCCTGCGGCCTGCGGCATGGCTCGAAGGAGGCCCAACACGGCCCATCTTCATCAGCGCAAGCTCAAGACCCTCGCGTGGGGCCAAGCCTCGCGGGGCGGACGAGAAGGAGCTTCCTCAGGCACGACCTCGTCAGGCTGGCTCGTGAGGAGGCGGAGAGTTAAAGGCAGGGTACCTCACGAGGTGCCCATGACGCAAGCTATGACGACCAAGGGCGCCAGTCGGGCGCCAGCCCGCGCAGTGTCCTCCTTTCCTCTTTGGTGCAAAGGGAGCAAGCGCAGGCGAGAGCATCAAGCAAAGGCATCCGTTTGTGCAACAAGACCAAGACCAGCCCAACGGCAGGAAGGAGTCATCGTGGAGCCCAAGCGAGGCCATCATCGTGAGCCTTTGGCGGCGAGGACCAACTTTAGTCGGGATAAGTGTACCCGCTGTTCCCCTTCAAAATGGCCAATTTTTGGCGCCCTTCCCGCTCAATATTTGGGAAGAGGCCCAGGCCTTCGCCTATAAATAGGAGTAGCCATCCCTGTAAGGTAGAGATCCGAATCCTCATGAAGAAACCGGTAGCTAGAGCGACTGAGCACCACCTAGCAGTTCATCACACCCGCCAAGAACAGACCCTCACGAGGCTGTCCTTCCTTGTATTGTTCCTCATCAGCCCAAGAGGCAATCCACCACACCACACACCGGAGTAGGGTATTACACCACAATGGTGGCCCGAACCAGTATAAATCTCGTGTCTCTTGTGCTGTTCCGTTTAGTAGTTTAGGTCCCAGCGATTCGGGCGAGGTGCGAGGACGGTGGAGGGTTGGATCTCCGCGCGCACCCGGTGTTCGAACCTCAAGGGTCTGCCGAACCCGAAATTCAACATTTGGCGCGCTGTAGGCGTCGCCGAATCTGCCTTCGCCGCTTCGTTCTTCCCGACCACCGCAACCATGTTCGATGCCCGTCGGGCCTGCGCCGAAGCCGCCCTCGCCTCCCATGTCGCCCAGACAACTCCGTCGGCGGGCGCCCTCGTTTCCGTCACACCGTCAACGCCGCCACCGGCCCGGGCGGGAACGAGCAGCAAGCATCGCCCCAGCACCCGTCCATGAGGCGGACGGCGGCACCACCACGCTTTCGCTCACCCTGCTGGTTCTTCGTCCACGCGCCCGCGCGCTCATGGAGGCCCGGGCTGCACTCATCGCGGCAAACGAGCTCCTGCGCTACCGCCCGTCGGCAGCGTCTACGAAGAATGGCTCGACCGAAGTCGCCGAAGCTCGTCCCGCTGCAGAGGCGCCCTCGCACCGTCCGTCTGCCTGGCCCGCACCGCATCGCCTGCTGGCGCTGAAGCTCCAGGCGCCTCGGCGCCTCCTCCTCAAGAAGGCGCCACAGCCCCAAAGCGCGCGGCCCTGGCGGAACCAGCTCCGCCCAGCGCCGGCTGCAAGAGCAGAGCTGTCAAGAAGTTCTCGCCCATGAGAAGCTGCCCGAAGCGCCCCGCCCAAAGACGTTAGGACCTCATGCTTCTCAGCCAAGGCGCAAGGAGGCCCGCAAGACCAAGCTCTCTTCGCCCGAGGCCTCGCTGCCACGGGCGGGCTGCCGCGCTTTCACCTCCGAGGCGCAGCGTCAAGGCCGCGGCCCGCCAAGTTCAAGCCATACCTACCTCCTCGCCACGACACATTGACCCTCACGGAGTTCCTCCAGCTCTACGAGCTGGGCATCGAGGCTGCCAACGGGATGAAAAGGTCATGGCGAACTGGTTTCCCATGGCGCTCAGGGACGGAGCCCGCACTGGCTCTGAATCTGGCCCAGCACGATCTCTTCTGGGCCGAGATGCGCACCCGCTTCATCGCCAACTTCCGTGGTACTCGTGGATCGCCACCGCCGTGGCGACATGCGCCGAATCAAGCGGCAGCCCGGAAACCCTGCAAAACTACATCCGCCGCTTCAACAACGCTACGCCTCAAGATCCCTGTGGTAACGGAGGAGGCCATCATCTCGCCTTCTCCGACGGCGTCTTGTGACGTCAAGATGAAGGAGGAGGCTGGCGATGCATGAAGACCTGTGCACCTCCTTGGAGCTGTTCAACTTGGCGACCAAGTGCGCCAGGCTGAGGAGGGCGCCTCTCCTCCTTGAGCTGCCCGCGGATCCCTAAGAAAAGAAGTCCAAGGCCAAGGACGTGAAGCGCAAGGGGCTGCCGTACTGGCCGAACCGGACACCAAGCGAGGCAGAGATCAGCCCGAGTCCTCCAAGGGCGGTCGATCTGCGTGTACCACGACCTCCACACCCACAACACCAATGAATGCCAAGAGCTCCGGTCAGACGCGAAGGAAGGGTCGGTAAACGCCCGAGCGCAGCGACTGGGCTACGACCGAGGAGGAGGAAGGAATGCAGGGGCAGGAAGACCGGCCAGCGCCAAGGGTGGCGCGACCAACCTCGCGAGGACCGTTGGCAAGACCCACCTCGCGAGGGAGGCTGGAGGGATCAGCCTCGCGAGGATCGCCCTTGAGGAACGCAGCCTCCCTCCACTGCCGTCGCAGCCAAGGAGAAATGAGGACCGCCATCGGGGCGAGGGGCTGGGGCTTCCAGAACCGCGTGCGATCGCTGCATCCCGGGCGGAGCTCAAGCCCAGCCTCTCGGCGCATCTTCAAGCAGTTCGCCACGAAGTGAATGCAGTCCTCCCCAAGCTCGAGGCGCGCCCTCTCAGTGGTCGGCGTGCGCCATCACGTTCAGCTCGGCGGATCAGCTCAAGTCTTGGCAGCCACGGCGGAGTTCTCCCTATGCTTTGTTCCCCAATCATTAGCAACGGTCGGGTCACCAAGACCCTCATCGACGGCGGGCAGGACTCAACGTCTGTCTGTGGAAACATTCAACAATCTTCAAGTGCCTTACAGTCAAACTTCAGCCAACCAAGCCTTTGTCCGGAGTCACCGACGGCTCCACGGTCCCGATCGGGCAGGTCCGCCTTCCTGTCACCTTTGGGGCTCGCGACAACTACCACACCGAGCTCATCGACTTCGACGTCGCCCACATTCGCCTGCCGTACAACGCCATCCTCGGGTACCCGGCACTGGCCAAATTCATGGCCGTAACCCACCACGGCTACAACGTCCTCAAGATGCCAGGAAGCGGCGGGGTCATCACGGTGCCACAGGAAGTGAGAGACGCGGTGTGCTCCCTGGGCGAGCCTTTCAGCCGCATCGCTAGAAGACCCAGACCACGGCAGGAGGCCTCCCGAGGCCGCACCAAGAAGAAGAAGACATCGACCGGCCCGACTCCTCAAGAGGCAGGCCCCTCAGAACCAGCGCCCGGCAGAGTCTCCTTCCATCGCATAGGGAAAGCGCACCAGCGCCCTCCTCGAGCCGGGCTCGGGGCTCTCCCTCGAGGGCCGCCGACCTCGCCAAGGTAACGAGGGAGGCGCTTGGGCACCACGTGAGGCGTGCTTGAGCACGTTTCCCATAGCGAGGAGCAAGGCAAGGAGGGCGAACCCTCGGGAGTTCGTCGGCCAAGGCCATTCAGAGCTGCAGGAGTCAAGGGTCATGAGGGGCAGCCGCCGCCACTCACTGTGGCCCCCATCCAGGCAAGGATGGTGGGCTGCGTCTGCATCGACATACCAGGGCTCAACCGAGCCGCGTCTCAAGAGCGCCTCTGGCCCTCGCGAGTGGGACGTTGCGAGGGCCCGCCCCACAGCTACGTGCGCATGCCTCACGGCCTGCCAAACGCGGTTGCTACGCACCAGCATCTCATGAGGGCCATCCTGGAGGCTCGAGAGGTCAGGCACGCCGCCGCCCTGGCGGAGATGGATGTGGCCCCCGAGGAGCCGCCAGCGCCTCCGGATCCCCCCGAGGCCCCCGGGCCTGGGGGCTCGTGAGGATCGGCTCCCGCAGCCCACCGAGTGTGCTACACCAACACCCCTTCGCCCCCAACATCACCAGGTGACATTTTTAAGTTTTGTTCCCGGCTGGGAGCGCCTTCAGGGCCGCATTATTCCCAGGCCGCGTGGGTCCGTCCCTGCGGCATGTATCCCTTTTATTTCATGTCATTAGCCTATCCTGTTGGGGCGCCTCGGCTGCATCATCCCCAAGCCGTTCGGGCCTGTCCCAGCGGCATGTATCCTTTCTTCCGCTTTCCTTAGGATTATGCTCTCGTTCCACCATGCTTGTTATTTGGTGCCTTTTCCTGGGTGACGGAATCTTGCATGTTAAAGGGGGGGTGCCTGAGCATCGCGACTCAGGGCTCCTACCGGCTCTCCGGCCCTCACCCTCTGGTCTTGTCCATGGCATCGCGACACAGCTTGCCCGGACGACTGAGACCAGCCCGAGAGCCGGGACCCGAGGACGTAGTTTCGTCATCTAGCCCAGCTTGTGCGTTAAAGGGGGGTGCCTGAGCATCGCGACTCAGGGCTCCTACCGGCTCTCCGGCCCTCACCCTCTGGTCTTGTCCATGGCATCGCGACCTGGCTTGCCCGGCACGGCCGAGACCAGCCCGAGAGCCGGACCCGAGGACGTGAGTTGCTGCATCTAACCCAGCTTGTGCGTTAAAGGGGGTGCACGAGCATCGCGACTCGGGGCTCCTACCGGCTCTCCGGCCCTCACCCTCTGGTCTTGTCCATGGCATCGCGACCGGCTTGCCAACACGGCTGAGACCAGCCCGAGAGCCGGGACCCGAGGACGTAGAGTTTCGTCATCTAACCCAGCTTGCGCGTTAAAGGGGGGGTGTCTGAGCATCGCAACTCAGGGCTCCTACCAGCTCTCCGGCCCTCACCCTCTGGTCTTGTCCATGGCATCGCGACCTGGCTTGCCAGCGACGGCTGAGACCAGCCCAAGAGCCGGGACCCGAAGACGTAGAGCACCGGCATCCGCCAAATTTGCAGGAACACACTCGAAGATAAGGCCCAGAGCCAGCGCAACCCGCCTTGAGGTAGGGCCCGTGAGTCCTGCTACTGGCTCACGGGTGCCCAGATACACCTCGTCCAGCCCTACCGTGCGCAGCCACGTGTCGTGGTGGGGCTGTATCATACAGGGCTCCTCCCGGAGGGGAGCCCCTCCCACGCACTGCTGGAAGCACCATGCTCCGCGTTGGTAGCGACACCGCCGAGGAGCGGCTATGCCCGTCACGCATGCGAAGCGCTATGCTCCGCTGGTGATAAACAATCGAGGGTGGCCTACGGGTCGCATCAACCTCGAGAGCCCAGAGCTCGGTGTCCGCCTCATCGCAACGCCTCCCCTGAGCGCCGCCTTGAGGGGGTTGAGCACGGGCTGCGCCTGGAGTCACGCCCAGACGCCGCCACCCAGCCAGCCCCCGGGCCTGGTTCGTCTGACGTCACTCCCGAGCGGAGCCAAGGTACGAATGCCGTTTGAGCGTCAAGGGGACTCGAGCATCGCGACTCAGAGCCTAACTCGTCACGTAGCCCCTCACCCCTTAGTTCCGAAGGCTAACGGCGGTCGAGGTATGCTGGGGCCAGTTTCTGACGTGAGAACGGTAGACCCGCCCGCGTCTCACCTCCCTACTTGCTGTTAAGGCGCCAAGGGGACTCCTGAGCATCGCGACTCAGGAGCCTAACTTGTCACGTAGCCCCTCACTCCTTGGTCCCGTCCTGGTTTCCGGTCGGGGCTAACGGCGGCTGAGGTATGCGCGGGGCCGGGCTCTGCTGGCGTAGAACATAAGCAAGTAGGAAGCGCAAATTTCAAGGAATTCAAAAGCAAATATTACAGTCCACACTGTTATCGCAATATACCAAATGCAAGTTTAAACGCCTCCCCGAGGCATGATACATGTGCAGGAATTAAAAGCAGGACAGGAGCCACAACGGAGTCACTTGTTGGCAGTGGAGCAGCGCGGAGTGGGTTCGCCTCGTGGAGTAGCAGGGCCGGCAGCGCCTTGCTTCGGCTTGGTGCTGAAGGCCCGGAACTTCCCCAACAGAGCCTCCACGCGACCCTTGTAAGGGCATATTTATCCCGTAAGTGTTTTGGTGATTGATGACGATACTTTTGCGGACTAATCGTATGCTTTGAGTTCCTCAGATGGTTCATCTCTAGGCTCGAGACGATTCGGTGCCCCTCGGAGACTATTGAAGGCGGCGATCGTCCTCGTTTCTTTTTGGTGGATTTGAGTCATAGGAGAGCCGTACTATTAAGAGGGGTCCGCGTCGGAAAGGTTAGGGCGGAATCAACACGTACACTTGTCCCTCCTTTCCCTGCACTTTGGAGCTTCCCTTCGTTATCATGGTTGTGCGGAAATCTGACATTTGCCTCTGTACTTGCGGTAGTACCGCAGGTACAAGCGGTAGTACCGCGGGGCGCCACGGTAGTACCGCTCCCCAGGAGTGGTAGTGCCGCGGCTCCTAGGCCTAGTGCCGCTCCGGTGCGGTAGTAGGGGCGGATGTAATTTTTTACATCCGCGCCCACCACGGTAGTACCGCTCGTCTGGAGCGGTAGTACCTGGGCGCTGATGTAGTACCGCTCCCGGGAGCGGTAGTACCGCTGCTCCTATGCCTAGTGCCGCTCGGTGCGGTAGTAGGGCGGATGTAATTTTTACATCCGCGCCACTGCAATAGTACCGCTCCAGAGGAGCGGTAGTACCGCGTCGGAGTTTCGCACTACCGCAGTGTCAGCGGAAGTTGGCACGGATGTAATTTATTTCGTCCGTGCCCTTCTCAGGTCGTGACTCCCCTGCCTTACGGTAGTACCGTAAGGGGGAGCGGTAGTACCGCCAGCGGCGGTAACTGCCACTGGTCGCTAGTTCGATGCTGCGGCTGCTGCGGTAGTACCGTGGTCCTCCACGGTAGTACCGTCTTGACCTCATGTAGATACCGCACCACAGAGCGGTAGTACCGCGCTTTGCGAGCTGACTAAGTGGATAACGGTTGGATTTTTCCCACGTCTATATAAGGGGCTTCTTCAACCTCTAGTTGACTACCTCTTCCTCCTCTAAGCTCCATTGTTGCTCCAAGCTCCATTTTGGCCCGATCTCTCCCTAGCCAATCAAACTTGTTGATTTGCTCGGGATTGGGTGACAAGGGCCCGATCTACACTTTCACCACAAGATATTTGATTCCCCCCACTTATCCCTTGCGGATCTTGTTACTCTTGGGTGTTTGAGCATCCTAGACGGTTGAGGTCACCGTGGAGCCATATTCCATTGTGGTGAAGCTTCGTGGTGTTGTTGGGAGCCTCCAATTAAGTTGTGGAGATTGCCCCAACCTTGTTTGTAAAGGTTCGGTCACCGCCTTCAAGGGCACCAATAGTGGAATCACGGCTCTTGCATTGTGCGAGGGCGTGAGGAGATTACTGGTGGCCCTAGTGGCTTCTTGGGGAGCATTGTGCCTCCACACCGCTCTAACGGAGACGTACTTCCCCTCAAAAGGAAGGAACTTGTAACACATCCTCGTCTCCCCGGCTCCACTCTTGGTTATCTTATCCCTTTACTTGCAAGCTTTTTGTGTTCCTATCCTTGCTTGCTCGTGTAAGGCGTGTGTTGTTGCATCATATAGGTTGTCCACCTAGTTGCATATCTAGACAACCTTTATTAGTGCAAAGTTTAAATTGGTAAAGAAAAGCTTAAAATTGTTAGTTGCCTATTCACCCCCTCCCCTCTAGTCAACCATATCGATCCTTTCAATTGGTATCGAGCCTCATCTCTTTTAAGGACTTCACCGTCCGTAGAGTATAGTTGACGCCGTAGATGATGCGGGGAGCACTCCGGTCTTGAATCCGACATCATCTACGGAGATGGGAGTACCTCGATCTCGTGAGGAATTCAATGTGGCGTTGGACACATTGAAAAATTCCATGACGAAGCGAGGTCAAGGACATGTTTAAGGAATTCCTAGAAGGGCTTAAACTTTCCACCGCACCGTGAAAGAGGGTGATCCCGCCAACACGGAGCGGATGCTATCTCCGATAAGGGGGAAGCTACTAGTGAGAAAGCCCCCTCGTCTAGTGATAAGAATGGCACCGGCATCTTCGCCCATGTGCAACCTCCCGTTTATGGTGGACCGATTCCTTCCACTCATTTGAATCATGCCGGTCCACCTCCTAAGGTTGATAAAAAGGAGGATTTTGATTCTTGGGTTTATCGTTTTAAGCGTCATTTAAATCATGTGAACACTAACCTTTGGAGAATCATTGAAGAAGGTTTCTATCCACATGATCCGAGCAATTTCTCTCCTAGAGAGGTCGTGGACCATCAATTCAATGAGAATGCTCTCTTCATCATCCAAGAAGCAATCCTTCCCAAGACCTCCCTCATCTCCGGCCTTACACCCGTGCCAAAGATGCTTGTCTCAAGGTGGTTTCCATGTATCGAGGAAGCGCAAGCATTCAACGTTCCAATTATGAAGTGGTCCAAGATGAAGCCGATGAGTTTGCAATGAAGGAAGAAGAAGAACCTCGTGAGCTCTATCGGAGAGTAACCAAGCTTGCCATCTCCCTCCGGGATCATGGAAGTAAGGACATGATGACAACTGGATCAAGCGCCAAATTTCTCAAGGCAATGATGCCCTACCACAAAGCCATGTCCTCCGTCATCCGTCAATCGACGGACTTCCACACCTTGTCCTCAAGTGATGTGTTGGATGAGTTTGTGGCTATGAGCATATTGGACAAGACCGCCCGACAATGCGGTGCTTCGCTCTCAAAGAGCAAAGAAGCCCAACCTCGCTTTGAAGGCCAAGATTTGTGTCGAAGAAGATGGAGAGGAGGAAGAAGAAGAGAGCAACCTCGAAGATACTAAGTATGATTATCATGAACACATGGCCCTTGCTTGAAGACAATTTTGGAGCAAGAAGAACTCAAGGCCCAACTTCAACAAGAGCAATTCAAGTGGCTCTAAGGGCAAGCAACGAGTGAGGGCGTGTTTCAATTGTGGAAATGTGAGTCACTTTGTTGCGGAGTGTCCATATGAGAAGAGGGAAGACAATGGTGGCAAGCTCATCCGTAAGGACAAGGCCAAGTCTTTTTCCCAACAAGAGCAACTTCCCAAGGAAGACTCCTCACAAAGCTTTGGTGGTTCAAGAAGAGTACAATGAGGATGATGATGATGATGAGGATGGTGAACCGGTTGCCATGGCCTCCGTGGCCATTGCAATGACTCCACGGGTGTCTCTCTTCGGTTCACCCAATGAAAGCATCACCGCCAAGTGCCTCATGGCTAAAGCCACCAATAAGGTAACCCCAACATCAAAACTACCATCATCAATCATTCTTCTTTGACGGATTGCATTGATGAACATGAGGGGACTAGTGTAGAGGAAAATGAATTTGAGATCTTTATGAGTAAACTCAAGGGAAATCCAAGATGCACTTCGTTGCTCTCTTGGAACAACTTGGTGAAGCCAATGTCATGATCGAGACTCATGAAGAAACCATTTCTAAGATGGAAGGGCATAGTCGTGACTATGCCGATGAGATTTTGGATCTCTCCAATGCTCTTGAGGAAGAGCGTGGTCTTCGTTTGGCTCTTGAGGAGTCACACAACGATGATCACGCTAAATTAAAGAAAGACCTTGATCATGCTCTTGTTGTGTCTCTCGTGTGCTTAGTTCCGAGAAGGCAAAGCTTGGAGTTGATCTTGCTAGACTCAACGAGGACCTTGACACTCTCGACAAGGCTCACAAAGTCTTGAAGGGTGCTCATGCTAGTATCAAAGAGTCTCATGATCAACTCCAAGTGAAGCTAACCAAGGAGAAAGCCACCTTTCCTCATATGATATTGATTGATAATGCAAATGCTACTAACCCTTGTTGTGAGCATGTGCATCTTGTTGAGGAGAATGCTAAGTTGAAGAAGCAACTTGAAAAGGGCCTTGTCACATGCATTCAAGGTGAGAAGAACCTTAACGACCTTTTGAGTAATCAAAAGGAAGTTGTAACCAAGGAGGGATTGGGTTCAAGCCCAAGCCCAAGAGCAAGAAGAAGAATGACAAGACCAAGCAACCTCCCCTCTCAAGCAAACTTTTGTGAGGGAGGGAGAGGGTGCTTCCAAGAAGAAGAAGAACCGTGCAAAGGGTGGAAATGTCAAGAAGGACAATGTCATCCCCCACGAACATAGCCGCGACTTTAACCCCTCTTATGTGTTGTGCCGTGCTAGTGATGGGCATGTCTATGCTAAATTTGTTGGTTCTTCTTATGAGTACATTGAATGGTCTATTTGGGTTCCTAAGACCCTCGTTACTAACATCAAAGGACCCATTACCAAATGGGTATCTAAAACCAAGCATTGATCTCTTGTAGGGGTTTGCTTCCGGTGGGGATCATGGTTGCTCGATAGTGGAGCAACAAATCATATGACCGGGAGCAAGGACATGGTGGTGGACGTGCAAGAGATTCCATCTATGCCCACCGATGTCGAGTGGGGTGATGCATCACATTCTAAGGTATTGGGTCTCGGCAAGGTTGTCATTTCTCATGATCTTACGATCGAGAAAGTCATGCTTGTTGAGTCCCTTGCATACAATTTGCTTTCCGCTCGTCAACTTGCAGTCATGGGTTATGCTACTTTCTTTGACATTGATACCGTGGCCCTCTTGTGGAGCAAGACTCTTAAAGTAGCCTTTGTTGGGCATGTCGAAACGGTCTCTATGTGATTAACTTTTCGAGCGACCCACTAAGACCGCGACATGCCTAATGGCTAAAGTTGACGTGGGATGGCTTTGGCATCGCCGTTTAGCCCATGTCAATATGAGATCTTTGCAAAGTCTTCTCAAGGGGACCATGTCCGTGGACTAACAAATGTTAGTTTTGCCAAAGACCGTGCTTGCAGTGCTTGTATTGAAGGAAAGCTTCATGAGAAGGCTCACCTCCCACGACTATCATATACTCAAAGAGACCCTTGGAGCTCCTTCACATGGATCTCTTTGGGCCACCATCATTTGATAGTCTTGGAGGAAGAAAGTATTGCTTGGTGATCATGGATGACTATTCGAGATACACTTGGGTATATTTCTTCAAGAGGAAGAGTGAGACCCAACAAACCGTCATCGACTTTGCAAATGAAGCTCAACGTCAACATAATGCAAAGATCTTGACTATAAAAGTGACAACGGCATCGAGTTCAAGAACTACACTTTGGATGAGTTTCTTAGTGATGAGGGGATCAAGCATCAATATTCGGCACCATATACCCCTCAACAAAATGGTGTGGCGGAGAGAAAGAACCGGATGTTGATGGATGCGGCAAGGACCATGATGGCGGAGTTCAAGTCTCCATACAACTTTTGGGCCGAAGCCATCAACACCGCTTGTCATGCATCCAATCGGCTTTATCTCCGCAAAGGCTTGAACAAGACTCCTTATGAGATACTCACCGGCAACAAGCCCAACCTCAAGTACTTCCGGGTGTTCGAGTGTAAGTGTTTCATTCTCAAGAAAGGTGTTCGTTTGTCTAAATTTGAAACTAGAGCTCATGAGGGCATATTTGTTGGTTATGCTACAAACTCTCATGCTTACCGTGTCCTCAATAAATCCACGGGACTTATTGAGGAGGCGTGTAACGTGGAGTTTGATGAGAATAACGGCTCCCAAGTGGAGCAAAGTGGCACTTGTGATGTAGGTGATGAAATTCCTCCCCAAGCCATAAGAAGAATGGGGTTGGCTTTATCCTACCCATTGAGGAACCCCTTATGGCCGAAGGAGAAGGACAATGCTTCACTCAAGTGGAGCCATCACCAACCCAAAGCCCACACGCTTCCGGAGAACAAAGTGAAGGCCCTCAACCTCATGAACAAGACCAAGGGCAAGATCATGCTCAAGATGATGATATCACCTTAAATGATGCCCAAGGTCGAGTTCTCTTCCCCGAGCATGCTCAAGATGAAGGTCATGCTCAAGACGGCGCTCAAGATGATCAAGTGACCTCTCCTCATTGCACTTCCGAGGAGGATTTAGAGCGTCGTGCCGCCAAGATTGCTTCCAAACTCACTACCAAAGGCCATCTCATGGAGAATGTGGTTGAAAGCCTAAGAAAAGGGGTAAGCACTCGTAGACAATTGGCAAACTATTGTGAACATCACGCGTTTGTCTCTTGTGTTGAACCTCAAAAGGTCTATGAGGCTCTAGAAGACTCGGATTGGCTAAATACCATGCATGAAGAACTCAACAACTTTGAGTACAACAAGGTGTGGAGATTGGTGCCAAGGCCATCGGAGAACCACAACGTCATTGGAACCAAGTGGATTTTCAAGAACAAGCAAGATGCTCATGGGAACATCATTCGCAACAAGGCAAGATTGGTAGCACAAGGCTACTCCCAAGTCGAGGGTATCGACTACGGTGAAACCTTTGCTCCCGTTGCTCGCCTTGAATCCATTCGCTTGTTGCTTGCTTATGCTTCCCAACACAACTTTAAGTTGCAACAAATGGATGTAAAAAGTGCTTTTCTTAATGGTCCCATTAATGAGTTGGTCTATGTCAAGAAACCCCCCGGGTTCGAGGACCCCTACTTCCCGGATCATGTATATCAACTCGATAAGGCACTCTATGGACTTAAACAAGCCCCACGTGCTTGGTATGACCACCTTACCGAAGTTGTTACAAGATCGTGGTTTTGAAGTGGGGCAAATCGATCCCACTCTTTTTACTAAGAAGGTCAATGGGGAGTTGTTTGTATGCCAACTATATGTTGATGATATTATCTTTGGTTCTCCTAACAAAGCTTTCAATGAGGAATTTGCCGCTCTCATGACCTCCAAGTTCAAGATGTCTTCGATGGGAGAGTTGAAGTTCTTTCTTGGTTTCGATATCAAACAAAGAAGAGAAGGAACCTTCATCAACCAAGCCAAATACACTCAAGACATGCTCAAAAGATTCAATCTAAGTGATGTCAAGCGGCTACTACACCAATGCCCACCAAGTGCCAACTTGACATTGATCCCAATGGTAAAGCGGTGGATCAAAAGGTATATCGCTCCATGATTGGATCCTTGCTTTACCTTTGTGCATCTAGACCGGATATCATGTTGAGTGTGGGAATGTGTGCACGGTTTCAAGCCACACCAAAACAAAGTCATTTTGTGGCGGTCAAGCGAATCTTTCGATATTTGGCTCATACCCCAAACTTTGGCTTATGGTACCCAAGAGGAGCAAACTTCAAGCTTGAAGGATTTACGGATTCCGATTGGGCGGGAGACAAAGTGGATAGGAAGTCCACTTCTGGAGGGTGCCAATTTCTTGGTTGCTCCTTGGTAAGTTGGTCTTCCAAGAAGCAAAGTTGTGTGTCTCTCTCGTCCACCGAAGCGGAATATGTGGCGGACGGTAGTTGTTGTGCTCAACTCCTATGGATGAGGAAAACTTTAAAGGAGTACGGTGTCATTTGTGAAAAGTGCCTCTTTGGTGTGATAATGAAAGTGCCATCAAGATTTCTCTCAACCCGGTGCAACACTTCAAGACGAAGCACATCGAGATTCGTATCACTTCATCCGGGATCACATTAGGCGAGGAGAGATCGAGCTCAAGTATGTCAACACTCGGGATAACCTTGCGGATATATTCACGAAGCCCTTAGATGAAGCAAGATTTCAGCGAGTTAAGGCATGAGCTAAATATCATTGATTTGAGCAATGTGACTTGAGCCCGTGCACTCCCACCACACTCAACTTGTTGTCTAGTTTAGGTGTAGGCATGGACATAGGGGAGTATTGTTCTCTCAATGAACTCTCCCTCCCCCCATTATGCGTAAATCGATCACCTCTTTCACATTAGCCATTTTTTATGGTACTTGTGTTCCAAAGACGAGTTTTGGTCATGGGCCCAAGGATAATTCTTCGCGGTGCCATACCATCCTACTCAAACATAGGTGGCTTCGGCCACCGGCCTCTCCCCTTGAGAGGCCTTGTCGTTTGGTGGTTTCTTGTTGTCCTTTGCCTCTAGTTTGCGGTTGAGTTCGTGGTTTCTTGTGTGTACACAAAAATAATAATTTGCAAAGGCCTTTTTCGTCTTTGAATCTCGCGGTGACTTGAGATTCACGGTACTACCGCGGCCAGCTGCGGTACTACCGCAGCCAGCCACGGTACTACCGCTTGTGGGAGCACGGTACTACCGCAACCGCACGGCAGTAATTTTTTCGCCGCCCGGTCAGCAGTACTACCGCCTCGGTGCGGAACTTCCGCCTGGCGGTACTACCTTGATGAGGCAGATTACTACATGACGGTTGTGAGCGAGGATAAGGGCAGGCGGGGAGTTCCAACTCCCCCATACCCATTCGTTACCTTCTCCCCACATCACCTCCTTCTCTCCCTCGCTCAAGAACAGAGCCGGCGTCTCTCGCCGGATCTCCTTCACCGGCTGCCCTCCCGTGATTCCGACCGGTGGGATCATTCTCCACCGCGTGCTCTTGCTATGGACCCAGGTTTTTCCCCAATTCCCTCTCCTTATTGTTGGTGTTTGGCGTTTCTAGGTTCTGGGGAGGCTTGTGTGTTCTTGAGATTGATAGGCCTAATCTCTGCAAGAATAGGATGAAGGAGTGTAGTATTGCATAGGATTTATATGTGTATTGCTGTCATGCGCTAGATCTGATCACTGTAGCACCGCCATTGTTTCGCGGTTCTTTTCAGATTCAAATCGGTAGTTGGATTCATACGGCGCTGCATTATCATTTCTTCGGTGCGGTATTATCAAGACGCACGGTACTACCGCCCCACGGGTGCGGTACTACCGCGCGCACGGTACTACCACCCCTCCTGTGCGGTACTACCGCGCCCTATGCGGCACTACAGCTTTACTTCCGCTCCAGCCATGGTACTACCGTGACCCCACACGGTACTACCGCGTCTGGAGCAGTATTACTGCTTTAGTACCGCAGGCAGTGGCCGTCCTACCGTAACTCACACCTATCGCATGCCAACTTTCTCATATGTCTCCTATGTTTTTCGTGTGCTTTTTCGTGGCATTTGCATTGATCTTCTTGCGTTTTTGGTGCTTTGCGTGTGTGGTTCAGGTGGTGGCTCTCGCCGGTCCAATCCCAGCCGTGACACCGGCTCCAAGCGTCACAAGAACCCGGTGACGCACTGTAGGGCTCCTCTTACGCCCCCAAGCGCCATGTCAAGACAAGCGCCACCAAGGTCAAGGAGCCCTCCAAGAGCATGGATGAGATACCCCATTACGACTACGTCCGCCTCCGAACATGGATCCGTCGTGACCCCTCGTTCCTCGGTCGGGGCTGTGAGCTGTTCTCGGAACAAGCATCAAACCAACATCTATCTGGGCGTCATTAAGAACAAGCAGAATACCTATGTGGATGTGAAGTGGATTGACATGCATCACTTGAGGAAGGAGAAGTTCCGTGCCTACTTTGGCGAGGCTCGACTTGGTGGAGCAGTTTGGCATTGAGCATATCATCTCTTTTCACCTTGACTATGATCCCGAGCTCATTGGTCAGTTCTTTGCTTCATCTACTTTCACCCCAATGAGGAAAGGAGAATGACCTAGATGACAAATGGCATAAGTCGATTGCTACTGGAAGGAGTTCATGGATCTGCTCCAAGTTCCCGATGACGGGCTTGACTCCCCGTAGGTGTTCGTCCCCATGCCAACCCCGACTCGCCAACAAGGACAGGCTTGCACCGTTCTATGTTGAGAAGACACTTCCAAGTGGCAAGATAGGTTTGGTGCTCAACTCCTTTTGGATATCATGTACCGCATCTTCCGCAACTCCTTGTTCCCCGCATTGGTGACAAGGACAAGGTTCATGCCTATATGGTGGATATGATGCTCATCTGCGAGGAGGCTCGTGTGTCTCAGACTCAGCCACTTGATATCTCACACATCATGTGGATTGAGCTTCGGTTTGCCCTGTTCAACCGCAAGGTGCCTATACACGGTCCATATCTGTTTACCGATCTCGAGGACTTGGGACAAGATGTTCCCTGGTGAGGAGTTCCTTGCCCTGACTGGATTCGCCATGACCCCATCATGCTGCGTGTCAAACCCAACTGGGCCAACACTACTACTCGTCTTTGAGGCATCTGCAGCTAGGGCTGCCGTTGGAGAGGAGGATGCTTTGGTGCCGAGCATGTTGATGAAGGCCATGCTGCTGGGCCTTCCTGTGAGCTCCTCTATGCCTTCTTGGGCCACGGTCAAGGACAAGATGAAGACTCTTTTCTGCATGCAAGCCAAGGGGCAGTACCAGACTCATGTGGCATCCAAGGAGAGTCGTCGCCGGGACAGGAAGATCTTGAAGCTCTATTGTGACGATGTGTCTAGAGGATCTTAGGAGCACAACACCCCAGAGGCCGAGTGGATGATGGCGAAGCAAGGCTACAAGTGGACTGATTCTCGAGGAGGACGCCGAGGAGTCCATCCTCGCTTTGAGGAGTCTGACGACGAGGATTGGGACGAGTTCCTGCTGCTTGAGCCACCGCCAGGTGTAGGTGTCCTCTCTGCCTTTTTGGCGTCTCGATGCCAAAGGGGAGAGAGCGTGAGGATTCTTGAGGCTTGTGTCGTGTTCGCGTTTGTTTGGTGTGTTTATTGCGTTCTCGGTTGAATCTCGTTTGAACCTCGCTTTTAGTTGCTTTTCCTTCTTATGGTGTAAGACATATGCACTCTATCTATCTTAGCAAGCTTATGTTATTTCATGCTATATGTTGTTTAGATGTTATTCTTCGACTTTTGTCTCTAAAATATAGGGGAGTGGTGATCCTAGATCGTGTGCTATGCAGTCCAAAGCATTCATCCGGAGTGCACACGCCTAGGGGGAGCCCGCCTATATTTTGGAGAGGAGGGGTTTGCTTTGCTCTATATTATTGTATCTTTGTGCAAATCCCGTATTGTCATTAATCCACCAAAAGGGGGAGATTGTAAGGGCATATTTATCCCGTAAGTGTTTTGGTGATTGATGACGATACTTTTGCGGACTAATCGTATGCTTTGAGTTCCTCGGATGGTTCATCTCTAGGCTCGAGACGATTCGGTGCCCCTCGGAGACTATTGAAGACGGCGTGGCCCCACGCTTTCTTTTTGGTGGATTTGAGTCGAGGAGAGCCGTACTATTAAGAGGGGGTCCACGTCGGAAAGGTTAGGGCGGAATCAACACGTACACTTGTCCCTCCTTTCCCTGCACTTTGGAGCTTCCCTTCGTTATCTTGGTTGTGCGGAAATCTGACATTTGCCTCTGTACTTGCGGTAGTACCATAGGTACATGCGGTAGTACCGCAGGTACAAGCGGTAGTACCGCGGGGCGCCACGGTAGTACCGCCTCCCGAGTGGTAGTACCCATGCTCCTAGGCCTAGTGCCGCTCGGTGCGGTAGTAGGCGGATGTAATTTTTTACATCCGCGCCACCACGGTAGTACCGCTAAATGCAGGCGGTAGTACCGCTGGGCACCTGATAGTACCGCTCCCAGAGCGGTAGTACCGCTGCTCCTATGCCTAGTGCCGCTCGGTGCGGTAGTAGGGCGGATGTAATTTTTACATCCGCGCCCACCACGGTAGTACCGCTCTGAGGAGCGGTAGTACCGCGTCGAGTTTCGCACTACCGCAGTTGTCGCCGAAGTTGGCACGGATGTAATTTATTTCGTCTGCGTGCCCTTCTCGTGTCGTGACTCCCGCCTTCTACGGTAGTACCGTAAGGGGGAGCGGTAGTACCGCGCGAGCGGTAGTACTGCCCCTGGTCAGGCTAGTTCCGGTCTGTGCTGCGGCTGCGGTAGTACCGTGGTCCTCCACGGTAGTACCGTGCGGCCTCGCGGTAGTACCGCACCCCTGGAGCGGTAGTACCGCGCTTTGCGAGCTGACTAAGTGGATAATGGTTGGATTTTTCCCACGTCTATATAAGGGGCTTCTTCAACCTCTAGTTGACTACCTCTTCCTCCTCTAAGCTCCATTGTTGCTCCAAGCTCCATTTTGGCCCGATCTCTCTCCCTAGCCAATCAAACTTGTTGATTTGCTCGGGATTGGGTGACAAGGGCCCGATCTACACTTCCACCACAAGATATTTGATTCCCCCACTTATCCCTTGCGGATCTTGTTACTCTTGGGTGTTTGAGCATCCTAGACGGTTGAGGTCACCGTGGAGCCATATTCCATTGTGGTGAAGCTTCGTGGTGTTGTTGGGAGCCTCCAATTAAGTTGTGGAGATTGCCCCAACCTTGTTTGTAAAGGTTCTACGCCGCCTTCAAGGGCACCAATAGTGGAATCACGGCTCTTGCATTGTGCTTGGCGTGAGGAGATTACAGTGGCCCTAGTGGCTTCTTGGGGAGCATTGTGCCTCCACACCGCTCTAACGGAGACGTACTTCCTCAAAAGGAAGGAACTTCGGTAACACATCCTCGTCTCCCCGGCTCCACTCTTGGTTATCTTATCCCTTTACTTGCAAGCTTTTTGTGTTCCTATCCTTGCTTGCTCGTAAGCGTGTGTTGTTGCATCATATAGGTTGTCCACCTAGTTGCATATCTAGACAACCTTTATTAGTGCAAAGTTTAAATTGGTAAAGAAAAGCTTAAAATTGTTAGTTGCCTATTCACCCCCCCCCTCTAGTCAACCATATCGATCCTTTCAACCCTTCACAACCTCGGCTGCGGCAGCTGCATGCTCGCCGCTTGCTGGCTCCAGCAGGCTGTCCAGGTCGATGCTGGGATCGCGAAGGTAGATGTGGGTGAGGACCCGCGTCAGTGCCGCAGAAGACAAGACACGCGCCTCGACCTCGGCCGTGGGGCCAAGGCCAAGGGTGACATCTTCAAGAGCGCGAACCAGGAAGGGAACCAGCTTGGCGGGACCATCCTCGGCGCCGGCCAGCGGACTCTCCAGGCCGCTGTCGTAAAGAGTCTTCGGCAAAGAGCGAGCCTTCACCTCCATATCCGTGAAGGCCACGCGATCTTCTGCAAGAACCCGCGCCTTGTCGTCCAGCTCGACCTTCCTCGCCTCCGGCTCCTGCTCCAGTAGCGCCTAAGGCGGTCGCGGCGCTTCTTGAGCCTGGCCTCCCGGTCCTTGACGGCCGCCTCGCGAGCCTTCATGCTTTCCTCCTGCTCTGGCGGAGGCGGACCTCCTCGGCAAGCTAGTTCTGCAGGCCCTTCACCGCTCTCCGGCGTCTCACAATGACCTTGGATGCTAGCTGCCTCCCCGAGGCAACATCGCGGGCAATCTTCGCCTCATGGACAGCTCGCTTCTCCTCGTCATAGCCGTCGAGGCTGGACCAGCGCCGCCCGAATTGAAGAATCGGAGCGAATCCAGCCAGAAGCCAGCTCCAAACGCCCAGCCATCAGACGGGAGTCGGCGCCAGAAGATCCTGCCGCAGGCGGTCCAGTCCGGCAATGACGCGATCTAGAACAGTATTCAGAGGAGCAGCGGTCGGTGGAGTAGGAGGAGAAGATGGCTGTGTGACCACTGCGCCCTGGGGCGGAACCAGCGGCGCCACGGCGACAGTGGAGGCAGCGCCAAGCAAGGGCACCTCGAGTCGCCTTTGGGTCAAGGGGCTGAGCTTCGCCCAGCGGACTCGGCACCGCCTCGCGAGGACGCCCGGGCAGGAGAGGCCTGTGCGTCACGATCACCTTCTTTCTCGGGCAGAGGCACCGCCACGGATGGGGCCTCAGGAGCCCCCTTCAGCTTCTTCGCCGCGGGCGCCAGCCTGGCCGAAGGACATGGACATCAGATCTCGTCGACGGAGCAATAATCAAGACGGGACGCAGGCACTTACATGTCGTCATTTGGTGGACTCGAGCAGCCTCGGCCGAATTTAAAGCCCGCAAGCCGGGCTGCAAGGGTCGGCTTCAAGGGGCCTGGGAGCAGGAGGCGTCTGCGGATCGCCCGGGGCAGGCGGACCTGGGACCAGCCCAGTCCGGTCCTTCTTGGGATCGGGCAGGCTTCCGCCTCCTGCTCATCCTCATCCTCGTCGTCGTCACTCTGGGGAGGCGGAGAGTGCGGGACCTGCACCGAAGGGGAGGAGCCCTTCACTCCGCCCCCGAATCAACCCCCTCTCCCGGCTCTCTTTCCTCCACCTCTTCGCTGGAGTCAGCAGAGGACACGTCCACCAGGTCCTCCGGAGCCTCCACGGGCATGGGCCCATCCCCATTAAAGGCAGGCATGGGCCCCACTACCTGCTCCCAATCCTCGTGAAGGAACAAGGGTGCGGGGGCGCCCTCCAGTCTCGCCACATCGCCCCCAACCAAGGACTGGAGGACCGCCGCAGATCCTCGCCCGGCCAGACCACGGGCTCGAGTGAGGCCTCCACATCTAAGCGAGTCTCGACGAAGCGGAGCCGCTTGATGCTCCAGAACTCCCTCGGCGGCCGCACGGTCATCTTCGCCGCGCCGCAGCTGGCGGCTTGAATCTGCGTCCATCTTCTCCAAAGACTAGCTTCGGCTGGGATCCGAAGCTCCACTCGGGACCCGATGCGTCGAGCTCATGGGTGCTCCGTGGGCAGGATCACCGAGGTGGATGCGCCCAGCATCCACCAAGACCCACTTGCTCCTGAAGCCCTCAATCCGCTTCCCAGGGTTTGAAATGGCGATGGCTCCGCCGTATGCGACGAAGGTCGCGCACGCAGAGGCGGAACCGCTGGATGTTCGGAGGGAGAAATAGTGGCGCAGCAAGGCCACCGAGGGCTTCACCCCAACATGGGCCTCACAATAGTAGGCAAAGATTGCCAGAAGAAGGACGGAGTTGGGATGGAGGTGCAGAGCTTGAATGTTGTAGTGACGGAGGACGGAGAAGAAGAACTCAGAAAAGGGAGGCACCAGACCAACAATGATGGCGCTCACGAAGAACGGGTAGAAGGTACTCCCCCGACCCTCAGGGGCGGAGGAGCCGGCCTTGAACGCCTCCGTTCCATTGACGCCCTGCGCCTCCGCCATCCGGCGCACCAGGGCGAGGCTCGCCCCTGACAAATTTGTCGGGTCCAAGGCAGGAGAGTACCAAGCTCCGGCCGGGGCTTGGCGAGGCGCCATGACTGGCTAGGGCACGCAGGCGGAGTGGATCTGAAGATCTTGGAAGCAAAGAGGAGAGGCGCAAGAAAGGGGATCTGAGCAGCAACTGGAGAAAGTAAAGGAGGCAAGGAAGATGCCGCTCTGTTATCAACTCACGCGGTTGCAGAGGCGCCCGCGTCCAATCAACCGCCACGCGGCGCCCAAAGGCCGCAGGCTGTTAGGGCCTGTGGCGCTTCACACTTGCCCTTTCGCCTCTCTGCTCGGCCAAGTTCGGGCGCTGTGGGCCAGGCTCTTGTCGGTGCAGGAACGGGGTCCCCAGACTTGCTCACTGCGGCCCTGCGGGCGTGGCTCGATGGAGGCCCAACACGGCCCATCTTCATCAGCACAAGCTCAAGACCCTCGCGAGGGGCCAAGCCTCACGGGGCGGACGACAAGGAGCTTCCTCAGGCATGACATCGTCATGCTGGCTCATGAGGAGGCGGAGAGTTCAAGGCAGGGTACCTCGCGAGGTGCCCATGACGCAAGCCATGACGACCAAGGGCGCCGGTCGAGGCGCCCGACCCGCATGATGTCCTCCTTTCCTCTTTGGTGCAAAGGGAGCAAGCGCAGCGAGAGCATCAAGCAAAGGCATCCGTTTGATTGCAACAAGACCAAGACCAGCCCAATGGCGGGAAGGAGTCATCGTGGAGCCCAAGCAAAGGCGTCATCATCGAGCCTTTGGCGGCGAGGACTAACTTTAGTCAGGATAAGTGTACCCGCTGTTCCCCTTCAAAATGGCCAATTGTTGGCGCCCTTCCTGCTCAATATTTGGGAAGAGGCCCAGGGCCTTCGCCTATAAATAGGAGTAGCCATCCCCAGGGCAGAGAGATCCGAATCCTCATCAAGAAACGGGTAGCTAGAGCGACTGAGCACCACCTAGCAGTTCATCGCACCCGCCAAGAACAGACCCTCACGAGGCTGTCCTTCCTTGTATTGTTCCTCATCAGCCCAAGAGGCAATCCACCACACCACACACCGGAGTAGGGTATTACACCACAATGGTGGCCCGAACCAGTATAAATCTCGTGTCTCTTGTGCTGTTCCGTTTAGTAGTTTAGGTCCCGGTGATTCGGTGAGGTGCGAGACGGTGGAGGGTTGGATCTCCGCGCGCACCCCAGTGTTCGAACCTCAAGGGTCTGCCGGAACCCGAAATCCGACAAATTACATCGCCGATATCCATGGAGACTTGATCTTCGAAGGGTTCAATGCCTCGACCACTGTTCCTCGTCTTCAAGAAGTAAACCCAATAAATCCATCATCAGGCACCGCTCAAGGGCCAACTACCATCCCTGCCCCGGCCTTAGACCTAGAGTGGACCACTTCATCTGAAGATGGCTGTTCGAAACCCAGCAGATTTTCTCCCACTACAGAGTTCTTTTCCGAAGACCCAGAGGCAACTATGTCTTCGGCAGGCCTGGAATCAAGCAGGACTCTCCTCATCATCAGAGAGCCGAACTCACCTCTGGAGGTTAACTCCGAACTCTCAAGATCTGCATCTAGTGAGCACGGCCTAGTAGAATCTACCATGCCCAGCCCCGCAGGTACTCGGTTCGCCGTCCGGCCTTCGCTCCTAAGCGAGGCCTTGGACCTAATGCGATCCCTCGCCATTACGGAAGTATCGCTTCCGAACTACGCCCAGCCCGAACTAGGGGCTGAGCGCAGGAAATTTTGCATCCCACCCACCACCCACTTGGTAGCCACTGTCGAAGACTTAACCGACATGCTCGACCATGCCTCCGAAGACATCGACGGTATGGAAGATGATGCCGGAGACAAACTAGGCCAAGACCCGCCCTTTACCGGGCGATGGACGGCCACCTCTACATATGATGGATACACCTAAAAATGACGACGATGGCAGGAAGGATCCGAGCGAGGATAATCCTGTTGAGGCACAACCAAAATGTCAGCGTCTGCGGCCGCTCAAAATTGCATCGCAGAAAGGAAAGCAATACCGGCACCGGAGACAACAACACTCCGGATGATGCCGAAGATCCCGAAGACCCAGCCGAGCCTGCATCCGAGCAGGATGAGTGGGAAGATGGACAAGTCAATCCATATGACCTTGCCGAGCACGAGGATTCGGAGGATAGTAACTATCTACCAGCCTCCCAAAAGGATGTCAGCCTCGGTGACGAAGATTTCATTGTGCCAGAGGAACCCCTCGAGCAAGAACGCTTCGAGTGACAGCTCATCGCTATGGCGAGGAGCCTAAAAAAGAAACAACAACAGCTTCAAGCCGAACAAGATACGCTCAATGGCAGATGGACTAAAGTCCTGGCTGCCGAAGAATACGGCCTCAATCGCCCGACAAAGAGCTACCCGAAGTGCAGGCTACTACCACAATTCGATGATGAGGCCCTTGAGTCAATACCACCAAGGTATAACCCTGCTGACGAACCTGACCGACCACCCCGTGGACGAGACAGAGCGGCCACTTACGCCGAACACCAGCCCGCGCCACCTCGCCGTCAAGGCAAGGATACATCGGCTCCGGGCTACACTTATGACCTACGACAGGACCTAGACAATAGAGCCGGTCAGATTAGGTCAATTTACGGATCAAGGGGGCATGCCCCAACAAGAGACGACGGCCATCAAGCTCGGCATAACCAAACTTGGGCTGAAAATCGAACACAGATGTCATCCGAACTCCGTCGTGACATCTGATACGTCTCCGTTGTATCTACTTTTCCAAACACTTTTGCCCTTGTTTTGGACTCTAACTTGCATGATTTGAATGGAACTAACCCGGTGCCATGGTGTTATTTATGTGTAGAAACAAAAGTTCTCGAAATGACCTGAAACTCCACAGAACGTCTATTTGGAAATAATAAAAAATCATTGCAAAAGATGAAGACCAGGGGGCCCACACCCTGTCCACGAGGGTGGGGGCGTGCCCCCCCTAGGGCGTGCCCCCTACCTCGTGGGCCCCCTGGAGCTCCTCCGACGCCAACTCCAACTTTATATGTTTGCTTTCAGAGAGAAAAAAATCAAGGAGAAGAAATCATCGCGTTTTACGATACGGAGCCGCGGCCAAGCCCTAAAACCTCTCGGGAGGGCTGATCTGGAGTCCGTTCGAGGCTCCAGAGAGGGGGATTCGTCGCCGTCGTCATCATCAACCATCCTCCATCACCAATTTCATGATGCTCACCGTCGTGCATGAGTAATTTCATCATAGGCTTGCTGGATGGTGATGGGTTGGATGAGATCTATCATGTAATCGAGTTAGTTTTGTTAGGGTTTGATCCCTAGTATCCACTATGTTCTGAGATTGATGTTGCTATGACTTTGCTATGCTTAATGCTTGTCACTAGGGCCCGAAAGTGCCATGATTTCAGATCTGAACCTATTATGTTTTCATGAATATACGTGAGTTCTTGATCCTATCTTGCAAGTCTATAGTCACCTACTATGTGTTATGATCCGCAACCCCAAGTGACAATAATCGGGAACACTCCCGGTGATGACCATAGTTTGAGGAGTTCATGTATTCATTATGTGCTAATGCTTTGTTCTGTTACTCTATTAAAAGGAGGCCTTAATATCCCTTAGTTTCCGTTAGGACCCCGCTGCCACGGGAGGGTAGGACAAAAGATGTCATGCAAGTTCTTTTCCATCAGCACGTATGACTATATTCGGAATACATGCCTACATTACATTGATGAATTGGAGCTAGTTCTGTGTCACCCTATGTGATGACTGTTACATGATGAACCGCATCCGGCATAATTCTCCATCACTGATCCAATGCCTATGAGTTTTCCATATACTGGTCTTCGCTTATTTACTTTTCCATTGCTACTGTTACAATCACTACAAAACACCAAAAATATTACTTCTACTTCTGTTACCTTTGTTACCGTTACCACTACTATCATATTAGTTTGCTACTAAATACTTTGCTGTAGGTATTAAGTTATCCAGGTGTGGCTGAATTGACAACTCAGTTGCTAATACTTGAGAATATTCTGTGGCTCCCCTTGTGTCGAATCAATAAATTTGGGTTGAATACTCTACCCTTGAAAACTGTTGCGACCCCCTATACTTGTGGGTTATCAAGACTATTTTCTGGCGGCGTTGCCGGGGAGCATAGCTCTATTCTTTGAGTCACTTGGGATTTATATCTGCTGGTCACTATGAAGAACTTGAAAGATGCTAAGACAACAATTTATCCCTCAACTACGAGGGGAGGTAAGGAACTGCCATCTAGCTCTGCACTTGATTCACCTTCTATTTTGAGTAAGCTTGAGACACCTAAACCTGCTTCTGCTATTCATTCTGATATGTTGCATGTTATTGATGATGCCACTTCTGCTATGCATGATACTTATGATGAAACTACTTCTATGCTTGATACTACTGTGCCACTTAGTGAATTTCTTGATGAAAAAATTGCTAGGGCTAGAGAGAAAGAAATTATTGAAACTGATAGTATTGATGAAATTGATGATGAAGACTTGCCTGTTATTCCTGAGGGTTATATGTTTGGTAAAGAAGCTTCTGCAGCTATTTTAGCTTGCAAAGATAGTTATGAACTCAGGAGGTTATTAGCTAAATGGAATAAGCAATCTCTTAATGATAAAATGAGACCTGACCCTGCTTTTGCAACTTCACCTATCTGTGTTGCCGATAAGGATTATGAATTCTCTGTTGATGCTGATATAATTACTTTGGTTGAATCGATCCTTTTCATGGCTATGAATCAAAACTGTTGTGGCACATCTGACTAAATTAAATGATATAGCCACCCTGTTCAATAAAGATGAGAGATCTCGCTACTTTTATATCCTTAAAATATTTCCGTTCTCATTAAAGGGCGATGCTAAGATATGGTTTAATTCTCTTGATCCTGGTTGTGTGCGTAGTCCCGGGACATGATTTACTACTTCTCGCTAAATATTCCCTGCTCATAAGAAACAAGCTGCTCTAAGGGAAATATACAACTTTGTGCAAATTGAAGAAGAGAGTCTCCCACAAGCTTGGGGGAGGCTTCTCAAGTTACTTAATACTTTTCCTGATCATCCTCTTAAGAAAAATGAAATACTCTATATCTTTTATAATGGACTAACCAATGCTTCCAGAGATTACCTGGATAGTTGTGCTGGTTACATTTTCAGGAAAGAACACCGGATGAAGCTGAAATTCTATTGAATAATATGTTGACAAATGAAAATAATTGGACACCTCTTGAGCCAGCTCCTGAGCCAATTCCTAAACCAACTCTGAAGAAGAGGTGTTCTATTTCTAAGTCCTGAAGATATGCAAGAGGCAAAGAAACCTATGAAAGAGAAAGGTATTAAAGCTGAAGATGTTAAGAATTTACCACCTATTGAAGAAATACATGGTCTTAATCTCCGCCTGTTGAAGAAACTTATTATCTTAACCCATTACCGATTAAAGAACCTCATGGTCTTGATACCCGACACAGGTAGTACAGGTAAATTCTCTCTACAGATATGATAGAGCTGAAATCCCTCCTACTAAAATTGCTAGTCAGTGCTTGGAAGAGTTTGATAATTTTATTGTAAAACAAGAAAACTTCAATGCTTATTTTGGTAGAAAATTAAAACAAAATGCTTATATGATTAAACACTTGTGTGATTATACGGCTGATGTTAGAGGTGAACTTAAACTCGTTAGTAAACATGCTTCTATGGTTACCACTCAAGTAGAACAAGTACTTAAAGCTCAAAATGATTTGCTCAATGAAATGAATAGTAAGAAAAATGATTACGTTGTTAGAGTGGCTACTAGAACTGGTAGAATGACTCAGGAACCTTTGTATCCTAAAGGCCAACCTAAGAGAATTGAGCAAGATTCTCACAGAAATAATATTGTTGCACCTAGTTCTTCTAAAAACAAGAAAAAGAAAAATGATAGGACTTTGCAAACTTCTAGTGAACCTATTGCTGAACCACCTGAGAATCCAAATGATATTTCTATTTCTGATGCTGAAACACAATCTGGTAATGAACATGAACCTAGTGAAAATGTTAATGATGATGTTCATGATGATGCTCAACCTAGTAATGACAATGATGTAGAAATTGAACCTGTTGTTGATCTTGATAACCCACAATCAAAGAATCAACATTATGATAAGAGACACTTTGTTGCAAGGAAACATGGTAAAGAAAGAGAACCTTGGGTTCAGAAACCCATGCCTTTTCCTCCCAAACCATCCAAGAAAAAGGATGATGAGGATTTTGAGCGCTTTGCTGAATGACTAGACCTATATTTTTGCGTATGCGATTAACTGATATGCTCAAAATGAATCCTTATGCTAAGTATATGAAATATATTGTTACTAATAAAAGAAAGATACTGAAAGCTGAAATTTCCACCATGCTTGCTAATTATACTTTTAAGGGTGGAATACCAAATAAACTTGGAGATCCAGGAGTACCTACTATACCATGCTCCATTAAAACAAATTATGTGAAAACTGCTTTATGTGATCTTGGAGCCGGTGTTAGTGTTATCCCTCTCTCTTTATATCGTAGACTTGATTTGAATAAGTTGACACCTACTGAAATATCTTTGCAAATGGCTGATAAATCAACTGCTATACACAGCCGGTATTTGTGAGGATGTGCCTGTTGTGGTTGCAAACGTTACTATTTTAACAGACTTTGTTATTCTTGATATTCCCGAGGACGATAGTATGTCTATTATTCTTGGAAGACCTTTTTTGAATATTATAGGGGCTGTTATTGATTACAACAAAGGCAATGTCACTTTTCTTGTTAATGGTGATGAGCATACGGTACACTTTCTGAGGAAACAACCTCAAGTTCATAGCATCAACTCTATTGGAAAAATTCCATCGATTATTTTTGGAGGTTTTGAATTTCCTCTTCCTACTCTCAAGAAGAAATATGATATTCTTATTATAGGGGATGTGCATATCCCCGTCGAGGTAACATAGTGTTATTCAAAATTTCTCCGGTTCCATGTTATTCGGAATGAGTTCGTTAAGAAGACCTGATCAACCTTGTTAGTGGATTCCTTTTGATGAGCATGAGATGGATGAAACTAGAAGCACAACCTTCTGCACCCTCTATCTAGTTTCTGATATTTAGTTGAAATAAAGTAAAAATAGTATTTTTCTGTCTGTTTTCTGATTTATCCGTGCAATATAAAAATACCCCGAAAATAAAAGTTATAAAAATGCCATGAAAATGAAATTTGATTTTTTTCTAGAATACTTGAGGATTTCTGGAACTGAGAACACAGCAGGGGGGTCAATGACATGGCCACGAGGGTGGAGGGCGCGCCCTACCCCCCAGGGCATGCCCCCTGCCTCGTGGGCCCACGGTGGCCCTCCTCCACTTATCCATGCACCCATACACTCCTTCTTCCTCCCACAAACACCAATATCCAGCTCAAGCACGAGTTCTAGCTCACTTTGCTGCGATTTTCGATCTCCTTGCTCAAAGCACCTCTCACAAAACTTCTTGGGGAGATTGTTCCTTGGTATGTGACTCCTCCATTGGCCCAATTAGTTTTTGTTCTAGTGCTCTATTCATTGCAAATTTGTGCTGCCTAGGTGACCATGTTCTTGAGCTTGCATGCCAAATTTATATGGTTCCAAGTAGTTCTAATGCATGATATAGGCTCTAGGCACTTGTAGGAGTAGTTGCTATCAATTTTATTGAGTTTGGTTCACTTTTATTTTGAAGTTACTAAAAATTTCAGAAATTTTTCAGAAAAAGAAATATGTTTAGGAAAATGTTCCAAGGTGGTTCTTCAAGGAAGCAAGGACCCAGGCTTGCAATGCGTGATGCTGACGAGGAGCTACCAATGGACGCTCCTGTGCGGCCCTGTGAATGGCTTTCGGAAAATTTCATGGATCGAGCGGGAATCAAGGAAGAATTCAACGCATATCTGCGTAACGCTGATCTTGTGAGCTTTGAGGCAGACAAATGCCCCCAGTACCATCATCTCACTAGCTCATTTGTGAGGAGGTTTGAATTTTCATCTTCACGTAACTCTCCAACGGTCATGTTTGATCTTTATGAAAAATCTTATACCATGGACTTAGAGGATTCTACTTCTGCTTGCAGACTTCCACAATGGGGTAGTGTTAGGTATCTCCGCAAATCTGAATTTAGAGACTTTTTTGCTGGTATAATCGTAGGGGAATCTAGAGACATAGCACAAGCTACCATAGGGAGCATCCATTTTCCTGCTATACATTATTTTGCTCTCTTCATAGGTTGATGCATAAATGGTAAAGATGAAGCATGTCACATGTGTGTCCCTGATCTCAGTATTCTTAGGAGTGCTGTGTTAGGAGACCAATCTTATAACTTGGGAGACATTGTTGCATGTAGGTTGCATCATAATAGATTTAATGGAGATTTCTTTGGAGGAATTTATGCAACCCGCTTAGCTGATTATCTCGATGTGGACATTCATGAGGATGATATGGAGTTGCCTCCTACTTATTTAGATTATAATGCTATGGTCCACCACCAGTTTGTCGAGAGGAATGAATCACCTCTCAAGTATCGACTAAACTTTGACAAACGGCGTGCTGTCCGTATTACTCTCCCTGCTCCTGCCTTCTTTGATCATCAGGCAAAAGGAAGATATGTTATTACCAAAGAGGAGGCAGATGAGTACGAGAGGAGGGCGGAGGCAGCCCGTCGCCACGCTGCAGCTCAGGAGGCGATAACCGCTGCATCTCAGTACGACCCTAGCTACAACTAAGGATATCCGCCAGGCCATCCTTGGCAATAAACCAACATACGCCAAAAGCCTAAGCTTGGGGGAGTACGTACTTCCCACCGACATTACATTTATGTTCACACACTCATTGCTAGATGTCGGTGCTCATACTCTTTCACTGTAATATCCATGCTAGTTTATTTTTCTTTTTCCTGTTTTCTTCTTGTGTGTTTAATAAACTTTAAGAAAAACAAAAAAAATTAGTGTGACTTTTAGCAAGTTTACTTTTCTTGCTGTAGTAGTAATAATTAAAAAGAAAACCCAAAAAGATTTCCTGTTCTTCTTTTGCTTGTTGGGAGCTTTCCCGTGTCAATAGTTTTATTTCTTTTCTTTTCTTTGGGGGTCGATAGGAGAAGACCATGATTAAATTGTTGAATTGGCTCTTATATGCATTACTGTTGATTTAACCAAGAGCCCATATTGCCTTGCCTTCTCCTGTTTATTGAATGCTCGCAGATTCTAGCTTAGTCCAATGCACATGCACTCATATCATTATTCACATTGTTCGGTCGTGCAAGTGAAAGGCAATTATGATGATATATGATGGATCGATCGAGATGGGAAAAATGGTATGAACTCGACCTCTCTTGTTTTTGTAAATATGATGAGTTCATCGTTCTTGATTCAGCTTATTATGAATAAACATGTTTGCAATGACAATTAGAGATCATAGTTGCTCGTGCCATGCTTGATTAGCTATGAGTTATAATGGTTTACCTTGCGTGCCAACATGCTATTAAAATGGTTATGATGTGGTATAGTGGGGTGGTATCCTCCTTTGAATGATTTAAGTGACTTGACTTGGCACATGTTCACACATGTAGTTGAAACAAAATCAACATAGCCTTCACGATATTTATGTTCATGGTGGATTATATCCTACTCATGCTTGCATCCAATGTTTATTAATTTTAATGCATGTTCATGTCATTGTCGCTCTCTAGTTGGTCGCTTCCCAGTCTTTTGCTAGCCTTCACTTGTACTAAGCGGGAATACTGCTTGTGCATCCAATCCCTTAAACACCAAAGTTATTCCATATGAGTCCACCATACCTTCCTATATGCGGTATCTACCTGCCGTTCCAAGTAAATTTGTATGTGCCAACCTCTAAACCTTCAAATAAACATTCTGTTTTGTATGCTCGAATAGCTCATGTATCAACTAGGGCTGCCCTTATCTTCCATGTTAGGCGGGTTATTCTCAAGAGAAGTGGACTCCGCTCCTCATTCACGAGAAAATGGCTGGTCTCCGGGATGCCCAGTCCCATGCTTTATGCAAACTAAATCAAAATAGTTGCAAACAAAACTCCCCCTCGGACTGTTGCTAGTTGGAGACACTCGTTGTTTCAAGCAAGTCATGGATTGATGCTTGTTGGTGGAGGGGGAGTATAAACTTTACCATTCTGTTTGGGAACCACCTACAATGTGTGTAGCATGGAAGATATCGCCATCTCTTGGTTGTTATGTTGACAATGAAAGTATGCCGCTCAAAATATTATTTATCTCTATTTCAAAACCGAGCTCTGGCACCTCTACAAATCCCTGCTTCCCTCTGCGAAGGGCCTATCTATTTACTTTTATGTTGAGTCATCACCCTCTGATTAAAAGCACTAGGTGGAGAGAGCAGCTGTCATTTGCATCCATTACTATTAATTTATATTGGGTATGACTATGACTGGATCTCTTTTACCATGAATTACAATGTCTAGTCAGTCCTTGATCTTTAAAGGTGCTCTGCATTTATGTTTTGCACTCTCAGAAAGGGCTAGCGAGATACCACTTGTTATATCATATTATGATTGTTTTGAGAAAGTGTTGTCATCTGAGATTTATTATTATCGCTCACTAGTTGACTATGCCATTGATATGAGTAAACATGAGACCTGAGAGTTATTGCAAATATGGTTAGTCATAATCCTTGCTGAAAAATTGAATGCTGGCTTTACATATTTACAACAACAAGAGCAAACAGAGTTTGTAAAAGTTTATTTATCACTTTCTGTTTATCAACTGAATTGCTTGAGGACAAGCTAAGGTTTAAGATTGGGGGAGTTGATACGTCTCCGTCGTATCTACTTTTCCAAACACTTTTGCCCTTTCTTTGGACTCTAACTTGCATGATTTGAATGGAACTAACCTTGAGACGCGCTGTTTTCGTGAGAATTGCCATGGTGTTATTTATGTGCGTAAACAAAAGTTTCGGAATGACCTAAAACTCCACGATGCGTCTATTTGGAAATAATAAAAGATCATTGCAAAGATGAAGACCAGGGCCACACCACCTGTCCACGAGGGTGTGGTAGCGTCCCCTAGGGCGCGCCCCCCTACCTCGTGGCCCCCCTGGAGCTCCTCCTACGCCAACTCCAACTCTATGTGTTTGCTTTCGGAGAGAAAAAAAATCAAGGAGAAGAAATCATCGCGTTTTACGATACAGAGCCGCCGCTAAGCCCTAAAACCTCTCGGGAGGGCTGATCTGGAGTCCGTTTGGGGTTCCGGAGAGGGGGATTCATCGCCGTCGTAATCATCAACCATCCTCCATCACGAATTTCATGATGCTCACCGCCGTGCGTGAGTAATTCCATCGTAGGCTTGCTGGACGGTGATGGGTTGGATGAGGTCTATCATGTAATCGAGTTAGTTTTGTTAGGGTTTGATCCCTAGTATCCACTATGTTCTGAGATTGATGTTGCTATGACTTTGCTATGCTTAATGCTTGACACAAGGGCCCGAGTGCCATGATTTTAGATCTGAACCTATTATGTTTTCATGAATATATGTGAGTTCTTGATCCTATCTTGCAAGTCTATAGTCACCTACTATGTGTTATGATCCGGCAACCCCGAAGTGACAATAATCAGGACCACTCCCGGTGATGACCATAGTTTGAGGAGTTCATGTATTCATTATGTGCTAATGCTTTGTTCTGGTACTCTATTAAAAGGAGGCCTTAATATCCCTTAGTTTCCGTTAGGACCCTGCTACCACGGGAGGGTAGGACAAAAGATGTCATGCAAGTTCTTTTCCATAAGCACGTATGACTATATTCGGTAGACATGCCTACATTATATTGATGAATTGGAGCTAGTTCTGTGTCACCCTATGTTATGATTGTTACATGATGAACCGCATCCGACATAATTCTCCAGCACCGATCCAATTCCTACGAGTTTTCCATATACTGGTGTTCGCTTGTTTACTTTTCCGTTGTTACTATTACAGTCACTACAAAACACCAAAAATATTACTTTTACTTCTGTTACCTTTGTTACCGTTACCACTACTATCATATTACTTTGCTACTAAATACTTTGCTGTACGTATTAAGTTATCCAGGTGTGGCTGAATTGACAACTCAGTTGCTAATACTTGAGAATATTCTTTGGCTCCCCTTGTGTCGAATCAATAAATTTGGGTTGAATACTCTACCCTCGAAAACTATTGCAATCCCCTATACTTGTGGGTTATCAACATCGCCCGATACAGAGGCGTCGCACACCCCTTGTGCTTCACAGACGAGGTAATGCAACACCAGTTTCCAGAAGGGTTTAAACCAGTAAACATTGAAGCATATGATGGAACGACAGATCCTGCAGTATGGATTGACGACTTTCTTCTCCACATTCACATGGCTCGTGGTGATGATCTCCATGCCATCAAATACCTCCCCCTAAAACTAAAGGGACCAGCACGACACTGGTTAAATAGCCTCCCAGAGAACTCTATTGGCAGCTGGGAAGATTTGGAGGATGCCTTTCGAGACAACTTCCAAGGTACTTATGTCCGGCCACCGGACGCCGATGACCTTAGTCACATAGTTCAGCAACCCGAAGAGTCAGCCTGCAAGCTCTGGACTAGGTTCTTAGTTAAAAAGAACCAAATAGTCAATTGTCCGGACGTCGAAGCCCTAGCGGCCTTTAAACATAGCATCCACGATGAATGGCTTGCCCGACACCTCTGTCAAGGAAAGCCGAAGTCTATGGCAGCCCTAACCGCACTCATGACCCGCTTTTGTGCGGGAGAAGACATCTGGTTGGCTCGTAGAAGCAATAGTACTAGCGACCCTGGCACTTCCAGAGCCAGAGATGGCAACGGCAGGCCACGACGTAGCAAACACAAGCATGGAAACAACAATGAAGAAACTGAAGACATAGCGGTTAACGCCGGATTCAGCGGCTCTAAATCCGGTCAGCGGAAGAAGCCATTCAAGGAAATAAAGATGGTCCATCTAATTTGGACAAAATACTCGATCGGCCTTGCCAGATTCACCCCTGACAAGCCTGCCAATCATTCCAATAGACACTGTTGGGTCTTCAAACATGCCGGTAAATTAAATCCCGAACATAAGGGGAAAGGGCCGCCAAGCGAGGAAGATGAGGAGCCCCGCCCACTGAACACAGGGGGACAAAAGAAATTTCCCCCTGAGGTGAAAACATTGAACATGATATACGTCACTCATATCCCCAAGAGGGAGCGCAAGCGCGCGCTAAGGGACGTCTACGCCATCGAGCTTGTCGCCCTAAATTCAACCCGTGGTCGGCTTGTCCGATCACCTTCGATCGCAGGGACCACCCAACCAGTACCCGTCATGGAGGTTTGGCAGCTCTGGTCCTCAATCCAATCATCGATGGATTCCATCTCACTCGAGTACTTATGGACGGGGGCAGCAGTCTTAACTTGATTTATCAAGACACTATTTGCAAAATGGGTATTGACCCATCAAGAATCAAGCCTAGTAACACCACCTTTAAAGGAGTGATACCCGGTGTCGAAGCCCGCTGCACGGGTTCATTAACATTGGAAGTAGTCCTCGATTCATCAGACAACTTCTAAAGCAAAGACTTGATCTTCGACATCGTCCCCTTCCGCAGTGGTTATCACACACTGCTTGACGCACCATCTTCGCTCGCTTCAATGCACTCCCGCATTATGCTTACTTAAAGCTCAAAATGCCTGGACCCCCACGGCGTTATCACAGTCAATGGAAACATGGAGCTCTCCCTCCGTACCAAGGAGCACACCGCGGCCCTTGCAGCTGAGGTACAGAGCGGCCTCATCAAGCCGAACACTGTCAAACGAGTCTGTCCTACCATGCAGAACGACAGCTTGGTCAACCCAGAGCTGGACTAGCAGTTCCGCCTCCATCAATCGCCACGTCTAACCGTGGCATACGTACCGCGTGTGCATAACTACACACTTAAAATACCTTGGGAAAACGATAGAGGCATATTGCGGACGAGGTTCATAGTGCGGCTCGACCCTATTCGGACCTTAAACCTTTTCCCTTTCCTTTTTTACTCTCATATTACAGGTTCGTTAAAACCTAATAGCTTCACGATTGTACAAGGGCCCTTTCCCAAGCCCCTTTCATATAAACGACTGATGATTGCTCCTCTCAAAGGATCTTGCACCAAGGAGAAAAGCGGCGCAGACGTGGGGCAGGGTGTCCAGGGGCTCTTCCAGACTACCTTTTCTTTAGACCCTGTATACAGCTTCCCCTTGTTTACACATTCTCGGCATGTAAAATAGCCTTGATGTTTATGGCATTATCTGTAATAGCATGTTTTGACGTACCAATCAAATTATAATGGAAATAGTTTTTTACCAACCCTTGTACAGTAGTGGTTTATTTCATAATCTGTATTCCCTCTTTGCGTCAGATTGCCATACATATTTTGGTATGGCTTAAATGCCAGGGGCTCTATCCGGCCACACAAAAACAAAAAAGTCCGAACACTCCTAAGAGTATACTTGGGCGTCCCGAATATTGCATTATATGCATCAGCTCTGGATCATATCTTTGGTCAATAGTTGGGTTGCCCGGCTCCTGTGATTACTGATACGTCTCTGTCGTATCTACTTTTCCAAACACTTTTGCCCTTGTTTTGGACTCTAACTTGTATGATTTGAATGGAACTAACCCAGACTGACGCTGTTTTCAGCAGAATTGCCATGATGTTGTTTTATGTGCAAAAAACAAAAGTTCTCGAAATGACCTGAAACTCCACGAGATGTCTTATAAAAAATAATAAAAAATCCTCGCCAAAGATGAAGACCAGGGGGCCCACACCCTATCCACGAGGGTGGCCCCCCCCTCCTGGGCGCGCCCCCCTACCTCGTGGGCCCCCTGGAGACCCTCCGACGCCAACTCCAACACCATATATTGGCTTTCGGGGAGAAAAAAATCAGAGAGAAAGTTTCATCGCGTTTTACGATACGGAGCCGCCGCCAAGCCCTAATCTCTCTCGGGAGGGCTGATCTGGAGTCCGTTCGGGGCTCCGGAGAGGGGGATTTGTCGCCGTCGTCATCATCAACCATCCTCCATCACCAATTTCATGATGCTCACCGCCGTGCGTGAGTAATTCCATCGTAGGTTCTTTGGGCGGTGATGGGTTGGATGAGATTTATCATGTAATCGAGTTAGTTTTGTTAGGGTTTGATCCCTAGTATCCACTATGTTACGAGATTGATGTTGCTATGACTTTGCTATGCTTAATGCTTGTCACTAGGGCCCGAGTGCCATGAATTCAGATCTGAACCTATTATGTTTTCATGAATATATGTGTGTTCTTGATCCTATCTTGCAAGTGTATAGTCACCTATTATGTGTTATGATCCGACAACCCCGAAGTGACAATGATCGGGATACTTCTTGGTGACGACCATAGTTTGAGGAGTTCATGTATTCACTATGTGCTAATGCTTTGTTCCGGTTCTCTATTAAAAGGAGGCCTTAATATCCCTTAGTTTCCAATAGGAGCCCGCTGCCACGGGAGGGTAGGACAAAAGATGTCATGCATGTTCTTTTCCATAAGCACGTATGACTATTTACTAATACATGCCTACATTACATTGATGAATTGGAGCTAGTTCTGTGTCACCCTATGTTATGACTGTTACATGACGAACCACATCCGGCATAATTATCCATCACTGAGCCGGTGCCTACGAGCTTTGCATATACTGGTTCTCGCTGATTTACTTTTCCGTTGCTACTATTACAATCACTACAAAAACACCAAAAAGATTACTTTTGCTGTCTTTACCTTTGTTACCGTTGCCACCACTATCATATTACTTTGCTACTAAACACTTTGCTGCAAATACTAAGTTTCCAGGTGTGGTTGAATTGACAACTCAGTTGCTAATACTTGAGAATATTCTTTGGCTCCCCTTGTGTCGAATCAATAAATTTGGGTTGAATACTCTACCCTCAAAAATTGTTGCGATCCCCTATACTTGTGGGTTATCAATTTCTACCTTACGTTCCGCTTGTTCGGCTAGGGTGGTAAAGGGAGAACTACTGCGATTGTGTTTCTGGTTCGTCTGGTCAAACACCTCAGTAGAGAAAGCCGAAAACTGACTATCATGATACAGCGAGAGCTGGTCAGCAGTTCGGCTACTTGCTACAGATCTCTTGCGATTTCTTCCGTATTATACGAAGGACTAGGCTTCATCTAGTCACGCATCTAAAGGCTCCTAGTTCGGATAGCTGCATACGCACCAGGGGCTAGTACCGAGTCCCACTGTGAAACTCCTATGGCTAGGTGAAAGTGATAAAGCCGCATAGTCTGATTGCCTGGTTCGCTGCGCAGACACCTCCTTTATGGACCAAGACGTTGGGTCAAGTGTGATCGCGCGTTATCTCGAACACCCCGGTAGCATCTACGTGGGGGTTGAAGCCGACAACTGGCAAACTTTCAGAATAATATTAATAAAAAACGGCCGCACAGGATGAAAGTAATTTCAGACAAAGGCATAAATATATTGCATAGCCTTGGTTCACAAAACAACATCTGACAGCTCGGATACATTCACTCAAACATGATATCCTTCGAGCATTGGCCCTCTACTAATCGGGCACCCCTCCAAGACGTCGTCAAAATACCGCTCTGGCTTGCGGTGGTCCTTGCCTTCGGGTGGGCCCTCGGTCGCCATGACGGTGTCCTTCATTTTCACCTAGTGCATGTTCACACGGGCAAAGGCCATCCACGCACCTTCTATGCATGCCGAGCGCTTGACAGCTTCAACTCGGGCCAGCGCGTCGGCGAGTCACTTCACCAGGCCAAAGTAGCTGCTAGGAATGGGTTCGTGTCGGTGTCAAAACCGGCGGATCTCGTGTAGGGGGTCCCGAACTGTGCGTCTAAGGTGGATCGTAACATGAGGCAGGGGACATGATGTTTACCCAGGTTCGGGCCCTCTCGATGGAGGTAATACCCTACTTCCTGCTTGATTGATCTTGATGATATGAGTATTACAAGAGTTGATCTACCACGAGATCGTAGAGGCTAAACCCTAGAAGCTAGCCTATGGTACGGTTGTTGTTGTCCTACGGACTAAACCCTCCAGTTTATATAGACATCGGAGGGGGCTAGGGTTACACATAGTCGGTTTACAAAGGAGGAGATCTACATATCCGTATTGCCGAGCTTGCCTTCCACGCCAAGGAGAGTCCCATCCGGACACGGGACGAAGTCTTCAATCTTGTATCTTCATAGTCCAACAGTCCGGCCAGAGGATATAGTCCGGCTGTCCGAAGACCCCCTAATCCAGGACTCCCTCAGTATCCCCCGAACCAAGCTTCAATGACGATGAGTCCGGCGCGCAGATTGTTCTGCATTGCAAGGCGGGTTCTTCTCCAAATTCTGAATACCAGGTGAGTAGTGTCCGACTTCCCATAAATGTTGCACTTCTTGGCTTCCGAGCCTAATAATGGTTGTCCTCCACGTGTCGAGCGAATGCAAGAAGCCAGGGAATTTTTACATTTGCCACCCTAGCCATGTGAGTAAATTGTCTATTAAAGAGACGGGGATTCGCAGATCCAAATCACACCATCCTTCCACGGCGAGTATCCATTGGAGCGCGCTCAGAAAAATCCATTCCAACATGGCCGGCCATCGCAGCTCCTCCTCTCGCTCCCGTAGCCCTAAGCCCGGTGATTGGAAGAAATGTTCCATCCCGCACAGCCAGTTAGTAAAATTACAGACCCAGGGATTTCTTCCTCCAGTGTATATGGTCCCCCTTCGAGCCGGGCTCGCCACCTATAATGTCTGGGAGCAAGCGAAGAGCTTTCCCAATCCCTCTAAGGGGGAGCGGGTATGCCTTGTCCCTTATTTATTAAGGGGACTTGGATTTCCAATCCATCCGTTCCTCCATGAGCTCCACAGAGTTTTATGGCCTCCAGTTGCATAATGTCACCCCTGCTTCCATATTACGCATCGCTGGTTATGTTGCCCTTTGTGAGCTGTTTCTGGGCTGCGAAGCTCATTTCGAGCCGTGGAAGGGGCTCTTCTGCCTTGTGCCCGTGCATACGTAAGGGCCAATATACCAAGTGGACGGAGCCGAAATATGGCGCATCGCCGGGACCGGATACCTGTCCGGCACCCCGAAGAAGACATCTGAAGACTGGCCTTCGGAATAGTTTTACATGGAGGACGTCCCCCTTCCAGATCCTATTCGGATAGGTCTTCCCGAGTTCGACAATGCCCCTTTGAAGAAACGCCGAAGCTGTCGCCCACGGAGCCCTCAGGAGGAGGATAACGGAGAAGTCCTTTACCTGATGGGCCGGGTAAAAGTGTTGGCTCAATCAGGACTGACAATAATCGAGGTTATGTCAATATGCATAATGCGGGGAGTACAACCACTTCAATATCGAGGGCACCGCATGTGGCACTTTAACGGGGAACATGATGCCACCCGCTGCGGGCGTAAGGGACCGGACTCAGTTGCTGCTCTAGCAAAAATTCTGTCCGATTTGTACAAGGGATAGGAAGAGGAGTTCATCCGCATTAAGCCACGGGATGGATTCTCCATGTACAACCCTCCAAGCTGGGTGAGCTGTCACTTTTTGCTCCCAGCCTTCCCGCATTCATCGTCATAAGTATTTACCTTGCCGTTTCATGGCAGGAACTGTGAAAAGCTGTAAGGGAGGTCAACAGCCCATCTCCACAACCGGAGGACCCTGACCGGGCCCTCGATCCCGGACTCGAAGAGGATCCGGACATATTTGTGGAGCTGATCGACGGGACATTCTATCAATTGAGCTGCGATGATGCCATGGTGGCCATCATAGCCGACTATCCGGGGCTGCTCCCTGCATCGCATGTAAGAAAAACCAGAGTCCCAACTTCCGTGAAGGATCCCCTTTTATGCACTTCACCTACCGTACACATATGGTGTCTTACAGTGAAGGCCTTCGGGACGCCCTGCCGAACCCGCAGCGACTCGCCAACAAGGGGCACCGAAGCCGGGTAGGCTAAATAGGAAGGCGGTTAGGACTGAGACGCCGGCGCAGAGGTATGATACAGAACCTCGCTCCGTGGTTGTCGTCTTTTGAAATATAATAACGTTCATGTTCCCTAGTAGGAAAAATGCTCGCCGGACTATATTCGGAGAGGTTGCCGATCACGCCTCCACCAGTCGGGCTCGAAGGCCGGACATAGAGGCAGAAGCGAACACGGGGCGAACGCCAGATGCTCCTCCTACGGAGGATGCGGATAGACTATCCGCTACAAATTTCGAAGTGGAGAGCGCCATGAATCACAGGCGTCGCCGGGCCGTACTCCGTGACGCTTGTTTCTCCCAAGAGGCGTTTGATGCCTTCAACTCAGGAGACGCGTACATCCGTGCTGCTCAAAATGGTCTTGCCAGAGACACGGACCAGTATGTAAAGGACATACGGGTAAGAAAATCTGATGATTATATATATAAGTAGCCCCTGAGACTTGAAACAGTTGACACAACTGATTTAAGGATCATAATTTGTGCAGGTTCTTACAGAGAAGAATACCCAATTGTCTCAAGAGCTAGAAGAGTGCAAAGCCCAACTATAGGCCGCGGTTGCCTTATTGAAGGAGTCCGAGAAGGCCCCCGCTGGTAACACTGGTTTCCGTTGTAAAGAATGACAGGTACCAGATAATGTGCGGCATGCATGTAAATCTAACAGTAGATGTTGCAGATGACTCCGGAGTGAATCCGGAGGCCGTGCCAGGAGATGAGCAACGTGCTAATCGACAGCTAAATCTTTGGCGGCGCGTGCTTCTGTAGCGTCATTCAGGAGAAAAATGATCTCCAAGACGCCAATATTCAGCTGGGCGTGGAACTGAAAGATGTTCGAGCCGAGCTTGCGGACTCCGTGAAGGAGAATAAGCGGCTTCAACGCGGCATTTTCAGTAAGTGCTTGAACGAACTTTTGAAAGAGTTCGGTGAAGAAGCCGTCTAACAGAGTTATGTCAGTAGTATGCTGACAAGTCGTCCCGCGGAGGAGATGCCCGGGTCTACGGGTGATCTTCTATCAGAGCTCTCACAACTGCACGAACAAGTCCGACAGGTTATGCAGGGTATTGCCCAAGCCTTGTGGCCATCCGCCTCCCCGCCAGGAGTCATGCGGGAGCTTATAGAGAAGCTCAAGGGAGCGCGGCGGCGCTTCCGATTATGGAAGATATCAGCCTGCCGACAAGGTGCAAGGGAAGCTCAGGCCATGGTGAAGACGCGATATACCAAAGCTGACCCAAACCACACGGCCGAGGTCGGACCTGTGGGGCCGATGGGAAAGAGATCCCCGTCGATGCGATTGTATGACCAAGTAGAATTAGCCGCAAAGTATTCCCAACAGGATTGTAGGCTAGACAGCCTGTTGGAAGGTATAGAAGAAGAATTTAGTCAGTCTAAGTGACTATGTAATTTAAGTGACATATATAATGTCTCTAGCTGGATTGTAAATCATTTGTCATGGCGGACCTTTTCGCTTCGACCTCTGAACCCGATAGTCCGGAGTGTATCCGAATACCCGCTCAGTTATGTAAAAACCGGGTATGCGTGGAAACCGGCGTAGGGGTCATAAGTGCTTGAACAGACAAGTACCCAACTAGCTATGTTATATTACATGGATAGTAAGAAACATCTTCGAGGAGAATAGTTTCGTTAAGGGTTCCTTTCTCGGGTACGCATGCCCTAATGTGCATGTCCGAATCATGCGAAAAGAGACGCAGGCTATAAACATCTGGGGGCATGTATTAAAATAAATAAAAAGTCATCTTTTGTTCACCGAACGAATATTCCCTTAAGAACGCTAGCTTTCGGCTTCACCCAGTCCGAGGTACACATCTGGCTGACCCGGCAGTAACAATCGCAGAGGTGCTGCCCTTATACCCTAGCCAAATTAACGAGAACGTAGGGCATAAATACAAGAGCCAGGCAACCCAGCTTGGCCAAAACCTAAGTCATATCGATGCATTGTGACGCCCCGAGACCAATGCCCTAGTTTCCTTCCATTTATTTTTCGTTATCGTCGTGTGTTTCAGTTGTTTGTTGCCATGAACATGTTGAGTGCTTTGTCATATCTTTGCTTCTTGCACCATGCTCATCTCACTTGTTATGGTGCATTCTGCCTTTGTCATTTTTTTGTTGCATTGCATCATGATCATCATTGTAGTGTGCATAGTTGTTGTGAGCTTTTATCTTCGTGAACTACTTCTCCTCATCTTATTTGTTGTTTCATCTTGCCCTTTCCATCTAAACCATCATCAAGTGCAACACCCCATCTCTAGCTTCTTCCTTTCAATTCTCACCCATTTATTCAAGTGACATTATTTCTGTTCTGTATAATGTTCATTCTTTTCCTATAAATTCTCAACCATGCCTTCAACCTCTCTGCCGAATTTCAGATCCTTTGAAGATGTTTTAGCTGGGTTCAAAAATGGCTCAAGTTTGAATGCTACCTCTAAAAAATCCAACTCAATTTATTCGAATACTATATGAATTCTGGAGTCCAGGGGTATATTCATTTCTTCACCACCACTCTCCTACCTCCCTGGACTTTTCCTTGTCTACAACTGTGAATTTAAATTCACAGAACTAAGTAAAAGGGGAAGCCCTCTTGGTGCAGCAACTTGGGCCTTTTTCCCTCTCCCGCAGCCCAACAGAGCACATCACCGCAGCCCAGTCAGCCCACGCGTACAGGAGCTTCGTCCTCCTGTACGGCATTGCACCAGCGTGTCCACGTCGGACATGGGCGTGATTTGACGGCCGTCCGGCGTCCCTAGCCCCTATATATCATGTCACCGGCTCCCTAGGGTTCCTCCTCGACCGATCCCTCTCCTCTCCTTCCCTTGCCGCCGCCAGGTAAGGCTAGCCACGCCACGCCATGTCGTCGCCCTGCCCACCATGCTCCGGCCGAGCTTGAGCTCGAGCTCGGAGTAGCTCGTCGCCACGCCTCCGACCCCTCAGCCACTCTGGAGAGGAACACCAAGTACCTCTCCGTCCCCTGACTCCACGCACGCGACCACAGGGCCTCGGGTTCGACCTCCACAATGCTATTTTCATCCTCTTCTTCACGGACAGCACCTTTGCCAAGTTCATAGCTCGCCCCGGTCGCCTCCGGCGCGTATTCGTCAACCTCTCCGTGTCCTAGGGTGAGCTGGGTAACGCATATCCTGCTCCTTTTCTTTCCATGGCGTGTAGAACCCCGTAGCACTCGCCCGATCAATGTCTTCGCCGCGCTCGCAGTGCTCTGGCGATCTCTGAAGTTTTAGTTGCGCATGTTTTGCTGCTGCACGTGCACACGCGCACTCGCGCTCTCCCCTGTTTCCACATGCTCGCGCACACTCGCTCACCGCGCCCGTAGCCCCGCATGCATCTGCACACGCGCGTCCGCACGCACACCCCCCTGCTGAATAAGCATACCCGCGCCTTCTCAGCCGCCCTCACCGCCGTCGTGTTTGCTCGTGTGCAACCTCGCGTCGTTGCTCCACCACACGCACCCTGGCACATTTCGCACCCCCTCCGGTGATCCGCTGCACTTGTAGCCGCTGCTTTGCTCGTCGTCGTCACCGGCAAGTTGTTGTGCGTCCATGGATCCAAGACCGTGCGTTTTCCCTCTTTAACTAGATCTATGCACCTTACCATTCACAAGCACCCAGCCAGCCCGACTGGTCAGCACGCAACACGCACACAAGGAGGTTCTGGGTTCGAGCCCCAGGCGCCCTAATTTTTGCCCTGTTTCCTTTTATTTTGCTCCCACACACTCAAATTACCGGACCTCAAATCCTCTTGGGCCTCATTCACTCTCGGGCCGCTGCACTGTATTGTTTCTGGCCCGCATATGTGTTTTTTTCTCTGCTGTGTGATATTTTGCATTTTCCAGCGCATGCATATTTACAGGAAATGCCACTGTTTTGTATTGTTAATAACTAAATATGCATGCATCCAAATTAAACAAACTATATATGTAAAATGCTTAGAATTTTGCATAGTTTCATAATATGCCACTCTCATCCATGTTAATAAATGTTTAAACTTGCTGTTTGTCTAATTTTGCATAAATGCCATGTTAAAATGATTTATTTCATAACTGTAGCTCCGAATTTAGTAAACTTTATATATAAATGGGGTGGAAAAATGTCTACATTAACTTGGTGCACTCTGTTTTACTGTTTAACAACATTAAAATTATGGTTTAGGGCAGAACAGTAGCAAATTAAAAATATGCATATGGGGATTCTCCGGAATTGTTGTTTGTTGTTCCGGCCTCATTTAAACTTGTCTAGATAGGTAGTTATTCATATGCTTCACCCCTTGCCATGTTTGATAACATTTAATTTTGTTGGGTACATAAACGAGAGAGAACTAAATAATTGGTGTGGTGTTTCGTCAATATGTAACTTGTTGCATATTGAGCTCCACTTAATTTGTAGCATTGTTTGTGCACTTTGCCATGCCTTGCCTCATTAAGCCGGACATGCATCATACTTGGTTGTGCATCATGCCATGTTTATGCTTGTGTGTTTACCATGTTGCTTGCTTCTTTCCGGTTTGCTTCTCCTCGTTAGCTTTGGTTTTGTTCCGTAGTTGTGAGGATTCGTTCGACTACATCCGTTTATCTTCTTCATGGACTCATTCTTCTTCCTTGCGGGATCTCAGGCAAGATGACCATACCCTCGAAATCACTTCTATCTTTGCTTGCTAGTTGTTTGCTCTATTGCTATGTCGCGCTACCTACCACTTGCTATATAATGCCTCCCATATTGCCATGTCAAGCCTCTAACCATCCTTTCCTAGCAAACCATTGTCTGGCTAAGTTACTGCTTTGGCTCAGCCCCTCTTATAGCGTTGTTAGTTGCTGGTGAAGATGAAGTTTGTTCCATGTTGGAACATGGATATGTTGGGATATCACAGTATCTCTTATTTAATTAATGCAACTATATACTTGGTAAAGGGTGGAAGGCTCGGCCTTATGCCTGGTGTTTTGTTCCACTCTTGCCGCCCTAGTTTCTGTCATACCGGTGTTATGTTCCTTGATTTTTGGGTTCCTTACGCGGTTGGGTGTTATGGGAACCCCTTGATAGTTCGCTTTGAATACAATTCCACCAGCAAGGCCCAACCTTGGTTTTACATTTGCCTCACCTAAGCCTTTTTCCCTTGGGTTTCTGGAGCCCGAGGGTCATCTTTATTTTAAACCCCCCGGACCAATGCTCCTCTGAGTGTTGGTCCAAACTAGAGCCCTTTGGAGCGCCACCTCGGGGAAACTTGAGGGCTGGTTTTAGTTGTACGGATTGCTCATCCGGTGTGCCCCGAGAACGACATATGTGCAGCTCCTATCGGGATTTGTCGGCACATTCGGGCGGCTTTGCTGGTCTTGTTTTACCATTGTCAAAATGTCTTGTAACCGGGATTCCGAGTCTGATCGGGTCTTCCTGGGAGAAGGATTATCCTTCGTTGACTGTGAGAGCTTGTGACGGGCTAAGTTGGGACACCCCTGCAGGGTATAAACTTTCGAGAGCCGTGCCCGCGGTTATGTGGCAGATGGGAATTTGTTAACGTCCGGTTGTAGAGAACTTGACGCTTGATTTAATTAAAATACATCTACCGCGTGTGTAGCCGTGATGGTCTCTTTTTGGCGGAGCCCGGGAAGTGAACACGGTTTGGGTTATGTATGAACGTGAGTAGTTTCAGGATCACTTCTTGATCACTTCTAGCTTCTCGACCGTTGCGTTGCTCCTCTTCTCGCTCTTATTTGCGTATGTTAGCCACCATATATGCTTAGTGCTTGCTGCAGCTCCACCTCACTACCTTCTCCTACCCATAAGCTTAAATAGCCTTGATCTCGCAGGTGTGAGATTGCTGAGTCCTCGTGACTCACCAGATACTACCAAAACAGTTGCAGGTGCCGACGATACCAGTGCAGTTGACGCAACCGAGCTCAAGTGGGAGTTCGATGAGGACCTTTGATCGTTTCTATGTTCCGTTTCCTGATGATCAGTAGTGGAGCCCATTTGGGACGATCAGGGATCTAGCATTTGGGGTTGTCTTCTTTTATTTTGGTTCCGTAGTCGGACCTTGATTGTACTCTGGATGATGTATGCTTAACTTGTTATTTGTGTGAAGTGGCGATTGTAAGCCAACTCTTTATCCCATTCTTGTTCATTACATGGGATTGTGTGAAGATGACCCTTCTTGCGACGAAACCACCATGCGGTTATGCCTCCAAGTCGTGCCTCGACACGTGGGAGATATAGCCGCATCGTGGGTGTTACATGCATATAATGGCGAAAAAAGGTACATGCGGAAGAATAACACATGTGTGGGGCATGAAGCCTAGAAAAATAGTTATATTAAGCTTATGTATAAGAAGCCCCCAGGTATAATGAGCGCGGTAAGTGTGTCAAGATTGTGTAGCCAAGACACAAGCGAGCCTTTTAAGGCCTTGAGGAGAAAGAAAAAGAAGAAAGAAAGAGAGAAAAGACAGATAACGGATATGCGAAAAATGGACGGGGGTAAGGAGACGAACATATAGTCCGGCACTACGCGTAGAATCTTTGGAGTCTGGCTGCGTTCCATGGATTTGGCTCGAGTCGATTGTCCAATGCATCCCGAGAGGCAGTGCGCTCCACCGGTCGTAACCTAGTCAATAATGAAGGGACCTTCCCATTTGGGCTTGAGCTTGTTCTTTTTCTTCTCCGTGAGCGTAGAACTAGTTCGCCAACGTTATAAGTTTTGGCCCGTACTTCTCTGCTTTGGTACCTTCGAGCCTGTTGCTGATAGAATGCGGAACGGGCTTTTTCTACGTCACGCTCCTCCTCCAGGGCGTCCAAACTATCCTGCCGATCGAGCTCGGCCTCTCTTTCTTCATACATGCGTACTCTAGGTGAGTCATGAATTATGTCGCAGGGCAGAACCGCCTCTGCGCCGTACACCATAAAAATGGTGTGTATCCGGTAGTCCGATTCGGTGTGGTCCGCAGCCCCCATAGTACGGAGTCGAGCTCCTCTACCCAGTGCGTGTTTGACTCCTTTAAGGACCGCACTAATCTGGGTTTGAAACCGCTCATGATAAGACCATTTGCTCGCTCGACTTGACCGTTAGTTTGCGGGTGATAGACATAAGCATAACCGAGCTTGATGACCATGTTGATGTGATGTATACTATGCAACCTTCTTCTTGTAGACGTTGTTGGGCCTCCAAGTGCAGAGGTTTGTAGGACAGTAGCAAATTTCCCTCAAGTGGATGACCTAAGGTTTATCAATCCGTGGGAGGCATAGGATGAAGATGGTCTCTCTCAAACAACCCTGCAACCAAATAACAAAGAGTCTCTTGTGTCCCCAACACACCCAATACAATGGTAAATTGTATAGGTGCACTAGTTCAGCGAAGAGATGGTGATACAAGTGCAATATGGATGGTAGATATAGGTTTTTGTAATCTGAAAAATATAAAAACAGCAAGGTAACTAATGATAAAAGTGAGCGTAAACGGTATTGCAATGCTAGGAAACAAGGCCTAGGGTTCATACTTTCACTAGTGCAAGTTCTCTCAACAATAATAACATAATTGGATCATATAACTATCCCTCAACATGCAACAAAGAGTCACTCCAAAGTCACTAATAGCGGAGAACAAATGAAGAGATTATGGTAGGGTACGAAACCACCTCAAAGTTATTCTTTCCAATCAATCCGTTGGGCTATTCCTATAAGTGCCACAAACAGCCCTAGAGTTCGTACTAGAATAACACCTTAAGACACAAATCAACCAAAACCCTAATGTCACCTAGATACTCCAATGTCACCTCAAGTATCCGTGGGTATGATTATACGATATGCATCACACAATCTTAGATTCATCTATTCAACCAACACATAGAACCTCAAAGAGTGCCCCAAAGTTTCTACCGGAGAATCACGACGAAAACGTGTGCCAACCCCTATGCATAGGTTCATGGGAGGAATCCGCAAGTTGATCACCAAAACATACATCAAGTGAATCACGTGATATCCCATTGTCACCACAGATACGCGCGGCAAGACATACATCAAGTGTTGTCAAATCTTTAAAGACTCAATCCGATAAGATTACTTCAAAGGGGAAACTCAATCCATTACAAGACAGTAGAGGGGGAGAAGCAACATAAGATCCAACTATAATAGCAAAGCTCGCGATACATCAAGATCGTGCCAAATCAAGAACACGAGAGAGAGAGAGAGAGATCAAACACATAGCTACTGGTACATACCCTCAGCCCCGAGGGTAAACTACTCCCTCCTTGTCATGGAGATCGCCGGGATGATGAAGATAGCCACCGGTGAGGGTTCCCCCCTCCGGCAGGGTGCCGGAACAGGGTCCCAATTGAATTTTGGTGGCTACAGAGGCTTGCGGCGGTGGAACTCCCGATCTATTCTGTTCTCCGATCATTTTAGGGTATATAGGTATATATAGGAGGAAGAAGTACGTCAGGGGAGCCACGAGGGGCCCACGAGGGTGGAGGGCGCGCCCTAGGGGGGTGGGCACGCCCCCTACCTCGTGGCTCCCTCGTTTCTTTCCTGACGTGCACTCCAAGTCCATCGGGTAGCTTTCCTTCCAAAAATAACTTCTTAGAAGGTTTCATTCCGTTTTGACTCCGTTTGATATTCCTTTTCTTCGAAATACTGAAATAGGCAAAAAAACAGCAATTCTGGGCTGGGCCTCCAGTTAATAGGTTAGTCCAAAAATAATATAAAAGTGTTTAATAAAGCCCAATATTGTCCAAAACAGTAGATAATATAGCATGGAGCAATCAAAAATTATAGATACGTTGGAGACGCATCATGCTGCACCAAAGTTTTACCTCATCGGTTGTAAAGTTCGTGCCGTTGTCAGTGATGATGCTGTGGGGGACGCCATAACAGTGTACAACCCCAGATATGAAGTCTATCACTGGTCCGAATTCAGCCGTTTTAATGGGTTTGGCTTCTATCCATTTGGTTAATTTATCCACCATGACCAGTAAGTATTTTTTCTTATGGGTTCCCCCTTTGAGGGGTCCGACCATATCAAGCCCCCAGACCGCAAAGGGCCAAGTAATGGGGATTGTCTGGAGAGCGGTAGGCGGCATATGGCTTTGGTTTGCAAAAAGCTGGCAACCGACGCAACATTGGACCAGATCCCGTGCATCTGCTCGGGCCGTCGGCCAATAGAAACCTGTACAGAACGCCTTGCTTACAAGGGCCCGGGCTGCGGCGTGATGGCCACCGAGTCCAGCATGGATTTCTGCCAAAATCTTCCGCCCTTCCTCTTCGGAGATGCACCTTTGAAGGACTCCGGTAGTGCTTTTCTTATAAAGCTCTCCCTCATGGACCTTGTAGGCTTTAGATTGCCGCACTATGCAGCGTGCCTCATTTTGGTCCTCGGGTAGTTCCTGCCTGGTTAGGTAGGCCAGGAATGTTTCTGTCCACGAGGCGATGACGGCCATTATCACGTGGGCTGAAGGTGTTATTTCGATGGCAGAGCCTCCAATTGTGTCAGAGTGTTCGGTATCTAGTGTTGTGGCCGGGTCCGGACTATTGTTGCCGGTGTCCCCTTCCCAGACCACGGATGGCTTAAACAGCCTTTCCAAGAAGATGTTAGGTGGGACAGGGTCGCGCTTAGCGCCGATAGGGGCGAGGATATCCGCCGCTGATTGTTTTCCTGAGCCACATGGTGGAATTCAAGCCCCTCGAACCGAGCTGACATTTTGAGGACGGCGTTGCGATAAGCCGCCATTTTCGGATCCTTGGCATCGAAGTCTCCATTTATTTGAGATATTGCGAGGTTCGAGTCCCCACACACCTCTAGGCCTCAAATGCCCATGGAGAATGCCATCCGAAGACCATGTAACAGGGCCTCGTATTCGGCTGCGTTGTTGGAGTCTGTGTATAGTATTTGGAGTACGTATTGTACTGTATCTCCGGTGGGGGACGTCAGAACGACGCCAGCCCCCAGACTAGCCTGCATTTTAGAGCCGTCAAAGTGCATGATCCAATTGGAGTATGCGTCGTACTCTTTAGGGAGTTCGGCTTCTGTCCATTCGGCGACGAAATCATACAGTACTTGCGACTCAATGGCTCGCCGAGGTCTATATGTTATGTCGAACGGGAGGAACTCGATGGCCCATTTGGCAATCCGGCCCATGGCATCGCGGTTGTTTATTATGTCGTTGAGTGGTACTTCCGAGGCCACCGTGATTGAACACTCTTGAAAGTAGTGTTGTAGCTTCCGAGATGCCATGAATACCGCGTATGCTATCTTTTGATAATGTGGGTACCGTGATTTGCATGTACCGGCTTTTGAAGTGGGAATTTATGTCCGTCCGTCTCTCGTTCGACGATGAGCACTGCGCTTACAACTTGATGAGTTGCCACTATATATAACAGCATTGGTTCACCGGCATTTGGCGCGGCCAAGATTGGGTTGGTGACCAAGATGGCTTTTATTTCTTCCAATCCGGCCGTGGTCGCGTCCGTCCACTCGAAGTGTTCGGTGCTCCGAAGGAGGCGGTAAAGGGGTAATGCCTTTTCTCCTAATCGGGATATAAAGCGGCTTAAGGCCGCCACGCATCCAGTTAACTTCTGGATTTGTTTGAGATCAGTTGGGATAGCCAACTGTGACAGAGCTCAGATTTTAGCCGGATTTGCTTCAATTCCTCTACTGGAGACAATGAAGCCCAGGAGCTTTCAGGCGGGCACGCCGAAAACGCATTTTTCCGGATTGAGCTTAATGTCGTATGTTCGGAGATTGTCGAACGTGAGCCTCAAGTCGTCTATTAAGGAGTCGACGTGTCTGGTTTTAACGACCACATCGTCTACGTATGCCTCCACTGTTTTGCCGATCTGCTTTTCCAGACATGTCTGAATCATGCGTTGATACGTAGCGCCGGTGTTTTTGAGCCCGAAGGGCATTGTGTTGAAATAGAAGGGGCCGTATGGAGTAATAAACGGTGTTGCGGCTTGATCAGACTCCGCCATCTTAATTTGGTGGTAGCCGGAGTATGCGTCGAGGAAACAGAGTGAGTCGTGTCCCACGATAGCATCGATAATTTGATCGATGTGAGGGAGGGGAAGGGATCCTTTGGGCAAGCCTTATTAAGGTCCTTGAAGTCGACGCATAGGCACCAGGATTTGTCCTTCTTTGGTACCATCACCAGGTTTGCTAGCCAGTCCGGATGTTTTATTTCTCTAATGAATCCGGCCTCCAGTAACTTGGCTAGCTCCTCTCCCATGGCTTGTCGCTTAGGTTCAGAGAAACGCCGAAGAGTCTGCTTGACCGGCTTGAATCCCTTTAGAATATTAAGGCTATGCTCGGCCAGTCTGCGTGGGATTCCTGGCATATCTGAAGGATGCCAAAGTAATATGTCCCAATTCTCGCCAGAACTCCCGTAGTCTGGCGCCTGATGGGGTTTAAGCGTGCCCGATGGATGCTGTTTTTGTAGGGTCCGTTAGGCGGACTTGGAATTTGACTATTTCATCCGCTGGTTTGAAAGAGGTGGACTTGGATCTTTTGTCGAGTATCACGTCGTCCCTGTCCTTTGTGGGCGCTTGTGCGATTAATTCCTCCGCCGCAAGGGCTTCGGATAATGCCTCGAGGGCCAGTGCGGCTGTTTTGTTATCGGCGCGGAGTGCTATGTCCGGATCACTAGCGAGAGTCATGATTCCATTGGGCCCAGGCATTTTGAGCTTCATGTACCTATAATGGGGTATGGCTTGGAAGATCGTGAATGCCTCCCGCCCTAGAAGGGCGTGGTATCCGCTACCGAACGGGGCCACTTGGAATGTAATTTCTTCGGACCTGTAATTCTCCGGGGTGCCAAATACCACGTCTAATGTGATTTTCCCAGCGCAACGTGCCTCCCGACTGGGGATGATTCCTCTGAAGGTCATGCTTCTTTGCTCAATGCGCTTTCTGTCTATTTCCATTTTTTGAAGAGTCTCTTCATAAATGAGGTTTAATCCACTGCCGCCGTCCATGAGTACTTTAGTAAGATGAAAGCCGTCCACAATTGGACTGAGGACCAAGGCGGCTGGTGCTCGGGCTGTTCGGAATTTAGGTTAAATCACCGGCATTGAAGGTGATAGCCGTGTCGCTCCATGGATTTATTGCTGCCATGTGGCGCACTTGACAAAGGCTGCGGAGTGCTCGCTTCGCCTACTATTTGAGGCGAAGGTCTCAAGACTGTCAATACTGTATTGTTATCCACGGGATGGTGCTCTGCGGTGTTTTGAATGAGGAGATCCTCACCGCTCTTGGCCACCTGCCGGAGTACCCAACATGCTCTAAGGCTGTGTGTTGGTATGGTATCCACCGTACTGTGAATTTTGCAGGGCCCGTTAAGCCATCCCTCCAATACGGTTCCACGCCCTGTAGTGGGCTTTTCTTCTCTGTAATTGAGTCGGGCGACTTATGAGAGTGCACCCTTTTAATTCGGACTGGGTGTTTAGTCAGAGCTGGATTATCCCAAAATTTTGTTTGGGTTTTCCAGGCGCTTTCCATTGCACAGTACTTCCGTACTATGGCCGCCAAGTCTGCGAAGCGTGTTATATCACGGCGACTTATGGCGTTGAGGATTTCCTTGTCCGTGCAATTATTGCAAAAGAATGAAATTGTGTCTTCCTTGCGACAGTCCTTGACGTTGTTCATTACAAGGAGGAATCTGGCCCAATAGTGATGTACTGTCTCCTGTGGCTCTTGCCTAATGTGGGAAAGATCGTTTGTATCTGGGTGGGTGGGTGGATTTAAGTCCGAACCTTGACCCGATCTGGGACCCAGGGGTAGAGGAGTTTCCGATCTTGGAAGTTCGAGCTTTGGGATGTTGCCCAATAGGTCCGACCCGCTGCCTGATTCTAGGTTCAGAGTTTGGGCGATGTCCTCCCGTAGACGGGTATCCGGCTCGGAGAGCTCGGGAATCCGGACGTAGTTTGTCCTAAAGATAGAGGAGGAATCACCGCATTGCTCCTCCACCACCGCTATCTGATGGGTGACCGGCGGAGAGTTAATCTCCCTTTGGTCGGGTTTAAGCCCAATCCGATCATGGTCTGTAGCGACTCCCAAAGCGGCGATGCGATCCAAGAGCTCGTTCAAAGAGGATAGCTCCATTGGGTTCATACGCTCGGTAAACTCCGAGCCGATGTGAAGGCTGTTTTCGATGACCCGAGAAGTCATCGTCGGCGCTGCGGCCGAATGGGCGGTCATGACGAAGCCGCCTAGTCGGAGAGTTTGGCCTATAGCCAGGGCTCCCCCAGAGGTGATGTTGTCCCTGACAACAAGACGAGCCATCCTTCCTTACGATGACGACACAATGGAACTCTCAATGAAAGCACCAATGTCGGTGTCAAAACCGGCGGATCTCGGGTAGGGGGTCCCAAACTGTGCGTCTAAGGTGGACGGTAACAGGAGGCGGGGGACACGATGTTTACCCAGGTTCGGGCCCTCTCAATGGAGATAAAACCCTACTTCTGGCTTGATTGATCTTGATGATATGAGTATTACAAGAGTTGATCTACCACGAGATCGTAGAGGCTAAACCCTAGAAGCTAGCCTATGGTATGATTGTTGTTGTCCTCTGGACTAAACCCTCCGGTTTATATAGACACCGGAGGGGGCTAGGGTTACACAGAGTCGGTTTACAAAGGAGGAGATCTACATATCCGTATTGCCAAGCTTGCCTTCCACTCCAAGGAGAGTCCCATCCGGACATGGGACGAAGTCTTCAATCTTGTATCTTCATAGTCCAACAGTCCGGCCAGAGGATATAGTCCGGCTGTCCGGAGACCCCCTAATCCAGGACTCCCTCAGTTCGGTTGGCCAAAGCCGGACTATGACGTCCTTCATGGCCAAGCCGGACATCCTATGCAGCTCGGCCAGCTGCATCATCTGGTTGTTCAACAGCACCGGATGCTCGGGCGCCAGGAACTGTGACCAGAAGAGCTTCTCCATTGTGTTCCCCTCCTGGGCCCGGAAGAACTGTGTGGCATCGGCTGCATGCTTCGGGAGATCCGCAAAGGCATCTAGAGAACTCCAGAGTCGAGTGAGCAAAGCATATCTCTGGCCGCCAAATACACTCTGCAAAAGAAATGGCTTACCAGCCGCTATCTGTTCGGCCTGCCGGATCTCCTCCCGAGCCACCCGGGACTCGGTCCGTGCCTCCTTGGCCTCATTGAGGGCTTTGGTGAGTTCGGCCGCTTGGGCCATAGACTTCTCCTCCAAAGTCTCGCATTTGCTGATGGCGTCTTTTAGCTCCGGCTCCACTTCGGCCACCCTCTCTTCATGCTGGCGGCGGGCAACCTGTTCCGTCTTCAATTCTGCAGCCGCTTTATCCACGGTTGCTTTTCTTGCTCTCGCCTCCTCCTTGGCCTGGGCAAGGGCGCTCTTGAGGGTCTCGACCTCAGCCGCGCTACCTGCAAATCGTAATCACAGTAGTACAAGAGTTACACTATGACTTTGCATATCTCTTCAGATATGTGATTAAAAATCTTTTAGAAGTACACGCATACCTTGCGCCTCATTGAACCGCTTGTTAATGCGGTCGATCTCATCATCGGCCAACTTCAGCTTCCGATTTAGTTCGGAAACTTCAACGGCCTGGGCGGTCGCTGCCAACAGGGAAGCTTGTTTATCCAATAGACAAGTACGTCACCTCCTGCGATCATTACTTGATCCTCTTTTCGGCCTTTTTCAAAACCGAAGAGAGTCTCAGGGGCTACTATCTACATACAGGCATATTTCCTTCATATGAAAAGCGTCTAAGAGTATTACATCGCGTACCTCAAAGCCTGCTAGCAGGCTGGTGAAGGCTTCGTTCAGCCCGCTCTTGGCGGACTGAACCTTCTCAGCCACCACACCCATTAGGGTGCGGTGTTCTTCTACAATGGAAGCACGTCATAGTGCCTCCACCAAAGTGTTCGGCGCCTCCTGATTAGTGGAGGTCGCCGCTGGAGCTGATGCTCCCCCTCCTTCGAAGGGGGTTGCTCGCTCGATCCTGGAGCCGCGTGGGTCTCCAGAATAGTGTTCGACCAGTCCGGCCCCCGTCGTCAGTCTCCATGGGAGTTGCACCCCCCATGTTCTCGGCAGCCGAGGTGTCACCCTCTGGTGCCGTCTTGGCAGCCTCCCTCACCTCTCCGTGGCCTGGAGAGGCCCTTCATGACAACACCTCAGTGTCATCCGCGATGGTTGGCGGAGAGGCTTGCGGAGGCATCTCGCTCTCCGCCATCTATGGTGCTAGAGAGTTCCCCTTAGATAGCGATGGTTGGGGGAGGTCGAGGGCAGGACTGAAACACACAACATAATATGTTATACTACAATCATAAAAGACCGGATATCTGTAAAGTATCCTTTGGCACTTACAATGTGGCCAGGGGCTTTTCCCTGGGGCGCCTCTTAGGGGTATGTTCGGCATCCGTGTCCGAACCGTCTGACAGGGTTATCTTCTCCCTCTTGGACGCCCCCTCCTCCGGGATTGCGGAGGCTGCTCTCTTCTTTTTTCTTCCCTTGAGGGGAGAGTCACTTTCCGCCGCCTCCTCCTATTCATCTTCATCTCCCTCGTGGGAGGAGGGGACTTCGGTTTCTCCGGACACTGCGTCCGAAGTACCTTTATGGCGGAGGGTGCCCTTGGCATCCTTGCTCTTCTTCTTGGCCTTCTTCTCCGGCGCCTGATACAGTGCCGGAACCAGCATCCTCGTTAGCAGAGGTGTGGCTGGGTCTTCAGGTAGCGGAGCCGGACACTTGATCTTCTCCGCCTTCGCTGTCCAGCCCTGAATGAGGAATAGAAAGCTCAGTATACCCTTTGGTTTATAACCGAAATTATGTTCAGAGACAAAATACTTACCGGAGTGGCCAGATTCGCGCTATCAAGGCCGATGTCGTCGGTCTTCTTCGGCCACGTCTTCTGGGCCTCGAAGAGCAGCTTCCAGATCTCTTTGTGCATTGTGCCGAAGAAGCATTGCAGGGTCCGTGACCCTTCCGGGATGAACTCCCACATGTGGAGAGGCCGGAGTTGGCAGGGGTGTATCCGGCGGAAGAGCATCACCTGAATCACGTCAGTGAGACTGATGTTCTTGCCTATCATATTTTTGATGCACTTTTGCAGCGTCATCACTTACGCGGTCGACCCCCAGTCCAGACCCTTGTTAGTCCACGACGCGAGCCGCATAGGGGGCCTGGATCGGAACTCAGGAGCGGCCGCCCATCTGGCGCCGCGGGGTTTGGTGATGTAGAACCACTCCTACTGCCACACCGTGACCTCCATGAAAGCCCCTTTAGGACAGGTGGTGTTGGGGAGCTTGCTCACCATGGCGCCACCGCAGTTCGCATGCTGCCCGTCGATTGCCTTTGGCTTCACATTGAAGACTTTTAGCCAGAGGCCGAAGTGTGGGGGGGGGTGCGGAGTAGCGCCTCGCACACAACGATAAACGCCGAGATGTGGAGGAAAGAATTCGGGGCTAGATCATGAAAATCTAGCCCATAATAGAACATGAGGCCGCGGACAAAGGGGTGGAGGGGAAACCCTAGTCCACATAGGAAGTGAGGGATGAACATAACCCTCTCGCCGGGCTCCGGGGTGGGGTGACTTGCTCCTTGGCAGGGAGCCTGTGCGCGATGTCTGCAGACAGGTACCCCGCCTCCCGGAGATCCTTCACATCCTTTTCCGTGACGGAGGAGGCCTCCCACTTGCCCTTCGAGCCGGATCCGGACATGGCTAGAAAGGTTGGCTGCGGTAGGAAGGATCGAAGCTTGAGCATTGGAGCTTGGAGATGGGAAAGCAGGAGAAGGAAGAAGGTGTGGGGATAAAAGAGGGATCTTTATCCACTTATATAGGCCGTGAATATCAAGCGCCCCCCTCAAGCCTTAAAACTCGCCTATTCCCAAGGGGTCGTGCGAATGGTACGGTTGGATTACCCAAAACAGTATTGATGAGGATCCCGCAACAAGTGGACACAATCTCTGCTTGGACAAGACGTGTCATTGGAGGCTGTGCCTCGAAACATGAAGCGGGAGGCCAAAAAACGGTTTGAAATAATAAAGAGGCCAGACGTGCCGTTTCACCAAAAAAGTTGTCAGTTGATAGACATTATTTTGATAAAGTATTTTTCCTTCGTGGTTGAGGGTTGTGGCTATCATGCAGAGCCGGATACAGTTCTTTTATTCAGAAGATTGCTTTGAAGTATTCGGAGGAGGAACCTCCTTGCAATGCCGAAGACAACCTGCACGGCGAACATATCGTCATTGAAGACTGGTTCAGGGGCTACTGAGGGAATCCTGGATTATGGGGTCCTCGGGTGTCCGGGCTATGTGACATGGGCCGGACTGATGGGCCGGGAAGATACAAGGTAGAAGACCTTTCCCCGTGTCCGGATGGGACTCTCCAATGCGTGGATGGCAAGATTGGTGTCCGGACGTATGATTTCCTTCTTCTGCAAGCCGACTCTGTACAACCCTAGGCCCCTCCGGTGTCTATATAAACCGGAGGGTTTAGTCCGTAGAGGCTATCAGAATATATATATGCTAGACATCCAGGGTTTAGCCATTACGATCTCGAGGTAGATCAACTCTTGTAACCCCTATACTCATCAAAGTCAATCAAGTAGGAAGTAGGGTTTTACCTCCATTAAGTGGGCCCGAACCTGGGTAAACATCATGTCCCCTTTGTCTCCTGTTCCCTTCGATCCTCAGACGCACAATTCGGGACCCCCTCCCGAGATCGGCCAGTTTTGACACCGACAGGGCGCACCCTGGTGGGCTGTGCCCCCTTGGGGCACCCCTCTGGTACTTCTTTGGCCCATCTGGTGTCTTCTAGTCCACAAAAATCACCAAAAAGTTTCACTACGTTTGAACTCCGTTTGGTATTGATTTCATGTGAAGTAAAAAACAAGCAGAAAACAGCAACTGGCCCTGGGCACTATGTCGATAGGTTAGTCCCAAAAAATGATATAAAGTTGCTATAAATGAATTCAAAACATCCAATAATGATAATATAACAACAAGGAACAATCAAAAATTATAGATACGTTGGAGACGTATCAACCTATTTGAGAGGGACACACATTTTTCATGATTTATTAGAATACTCTATGTGCTTCACTTATATCTTTTGAGCTAGGCAGTTGCTCTAGTACTTCCCTTATATCTTTTTTAGCACGACGGTGATTATATTTTGAAGAAATAGATGAACTCGCATGCTTCACTTATATATTTTTGAGAGTTGATAATAGTAATGGTAATTTGCACGAGATATGAATTTGGTCCCAATGTGATGAATATTCAAGAAGGATATAATAAAAACTTTCATGTAGATCATTGGATATGATAAGTTTGATTCCTTGCAATAGTTTTGCGATTTGGAGATGATAATATGTAAGTTATGCTAGTGAGTAACTGTGATTTAGTAAGAATAATGGTGTTAAGGTTTGAGATTCCCTATGCATGCACGTAAAGTCAATAATTATGCAACGAAGTTACATACTACTTATGGTGCATTATTCAGTGTTAGTTATTCTCAATGCATGTTTATGACCGTTTTCATTTTTTGGTTGGTTGCTTCTCAATCTATTTGCTAGCCTTTATTTGTACTAAGAGGAAATACTACTTGTGCATTCAATTCATTAAACCCAAATTTGTGCTAAATGAGTCCATCATACCTAACTATAAGCGGTATTTACATGTCGTTCCAAGTAAATTTGCATGTGCCAACTCTAATCATTAAAAAAAATGTTTTGTATGCTCGTACCGCTTATGAAGCGACATGGGATGGTCAATATCTTTCATGCTAGATGGGTTATTCTCAAGATGAGTGTTTATTCACTTGTCATTGCACGAGAAAATGGCAACGTAATAGGGATGCCCAGTCCCAAAATGAAAAAAAGTAACCATAATAAATTCCTTGGAAAGGTGAAAGTTTGCAAGGCACCCGAGGATACGGCTAACCATGGATTGTGAAAGGATGGTGGAAAGGAAATAAACTTTATTTTCTGTTTGCGGAGCGCCTATAATGTGTCTAGCATGGGAGATATTGAAAACTTTCGGTCGTGACGTTGACAGGAAAAGCATGCCTTTCCCAAAAATAATTTTATCTCTATTTTAAACTTGGAGCTCTGGCACCTCTACAAATATCTGCTTCACTCTGTGAAGGGCCTATCTATTTTACTTTTATGCAATTTTATTTTTATTTTGAGCCTTCATCTTCTCCTATAAAGGACCAACTGGAGAGCACTATTGTAATACTTGTGCATTGGGTGTAGTTAATATTGAGTGTGTTTCATGAATGCATCAATGACTAAGCATAATGGGCTAGGGATAACTTTCTTTAGTGTTGATATTATGAAAGACATGGCTGCTTGTTGGTATGCTTGAGTATTTATATTTTCATGTCAAACTATAGACTATTGCTTTGAATCACTCAAGTCCAAATATCCATGCCACAAAAGAAAATATTATATAATGAATATGATAGGTAGCATTCCACATTAAAAAAATTGTTTTTGTCATTTACCTACTTGAGGATGAGCAGGAATTAAGCTTGAGGATGCTTGATACGTCTCCAAAGTATCTATAATTTTTTATTGTTCCATGCTATTATAGTATCAATCTTGGATGTTTTATATGCATTTACAAGCAATTATATATCATTTTTTGGGACTAACCTATCAACCTAGTGCCCAGTGCCAGTTGCTAATTTTTTTGCTTGTTTTTGGTTTTTCAGAATATCAGTACCAAATGAAGTCCAAATGCCACGAAACTTTTTGGAGATTTTTTTCTGGAAAAAACAACACTAGAAGCTTCGGGAGAGGACAAGAAGATGAACCGTGGGCCCACGAGGTACCAGGGCGCGCCCAGGGGGTAGGCGCATCCTGGTGGCTGTTGGGGCCCACGTGGCTGCGTTTGACCTAACTCCGCCTCTATAAATTCTCTAAAATCAGGAAACCAATAGAGAACCAGCCAAAATACTTTCCGGCGCTGCAAGTTCTAGAACCACAAGATCCCATCTGGAGGCCTTTTCCGGCACTCTGCCGGAGGGGGGTTCAATCACGGAGGGGCTCTACATCAACCTTGTTACCCTTCCGATGATGTGTGAGTAGTTTACCATAGACCTACGGGTCCATAGTTAGTAGCTAGATCTCTCTCTCTCTTTGATCTTCAATATAATGTTCTCCTCGATTTTCTTAGAGTTCTATTCGATGTAATCACTTTTGCATTGTGTCTGTTGGGATCCAATGAATTGTGAGTTTATGATCAGATTATCCATGAATATATTTGAGTTTTCTCTAAAGTCTTTTATGCATGATTGTTATAGCTTCATATTTCTCTCCGATCTACTGATTTGGTTTGGCCAACTAGATTGATTTTTCTTGAAATGGGAGAGGTGCTTTGTAATGGATTCGATCTTGCGGTGCTCAATCCTAGTGACAGAAGGGGGCATCACACGTATCTCTATCGTTGCCATTAAGGATAAAAAGATGGGGTTTATTCATGCTTAAGTTTACTTTGTCTACATCATGTCATCTTGCTTAAGGCGTTATTCCGTTCTTTATGAACTTAATACTCTAGATGCATGCTAGATAGCGGTCGACGTGTGGAGTAATAGTTGATGCAGGCAGGAGTCGGTCTACTTGTCTCAGACGTGATAAATATATACATGATCATTGCCTTGGATATCTTCATGATCATTATTCGCTTTTCTATCAACTGCGCAATAGTAATTTGTTTACCCATCGTATGCTATTTTCGAGAGAAAAGCCTCTAGTGAAAACTATGGCCCCCGGGTCTACTTTTATCATATATAAAATCCTAAAAATACCTTGCTGCAATTTTTATTTATTTATTTATTTTATTTTGTATTTTTGTTCGATCTATCAATCAATTACTACACAATTTAATCTTGCACGTATAACCGTCGAGGGATTGACAACTCCTTGTTCGCGTTGGGTTGCAAGGATTTGTTATTTGTGTGTAGTTTCTGTTAAAGAGGTGTTGCGTGGTTCTCCTACTGTATTGAAAAACTTAGTTCTTAATCGAGGTAAATACTTATCTCTATTGTACTGCATCATCCTCTCCTCTTCGGGAAATCCCAACTCAGTTCACAAGTAGCACCCAGTACTGACTCAAGCATTCGTATATATATATATATATATATATATATATATATATATATATATATGCGCATACTGATAGAGGCTAAGGTGTCCCGTCTTTTGATGAGATAGTGACTATCATTTTTGGTGGAGTAGACTTTGACGATCCGACTACGAACATGCGAGGACGTCATGCCTTAGCATTCGCTAAACCAACTCAGAGAGGTTATTGACCGCGCCGGCGCATGATCAATCTGACCACGAAGGTTTATTTCCTGCACGCAAACGAAGAACAAGCAAGAAATTGAAATTGTAATCTGAATATTGCGAATATAAGAGGACAGCTTTATTAATGAAAGTTGGGTTTTGTGACGTCTTGGTCAGGTCATAGAACACAAACGAAGGAAGCGAAGTTGCAGCTATGGCGAACTTTTAATCTACACAAAACCCAAGTCTAAGCATTGCCTTAAGGGTTGTATTTATAGGGTAAAAGAGAGGGGCTTTCGTCCACCCTTGGCAAGGTGGTACTAAAACACCTCCTCAGTCGTTTCCCCTACTATATGGACTCTAAAAATAACCTACGAAGTTGTATTTCGAAATTACATGGGCCTGGCGAAAAAATAAGGTGGTGCGACACCTATATTAAGCTGTGGACGAAATTTATGAAACGACATCTTGTATATTTCGTCCATGTCCTTGGATGTCATCAAGGTGGCTCCAAAGTGCTGAAAACTCTACCAGAAACTATGTTCTTGTTCCCCTTGCACGCACCATCATCTCCATGCTTGATCATGCTCCAATGTCCATCCTTCTTGTCCATGTTGGGTCCTTCATTTGTAAGAAAAACAAAAGCATCCAATTTAGGCAGCATCATATTCTCATGAACATTAGAATCATTACCAATAAACGGAAGTACCTGATAATTTAATTGGCGTGCGCAAGCTCTAGTAATTGGTCCAGTATATGTATCAGTAGGGGTTGTGGGTGTAACCATAGTAGAGATGTACTCATCATCCTCCCCTTTTTGAATTGAATTCGTCCTCGATTAAAGCTCCTCACCCACATAAGGCTTCAAATATGCAATGTTCAAAGTGGGACTAATGCCAAAATCTGCAGGCAGCTCAAGTTTGTATGCATTATCATTTATTTTCTCTAACACCTTGAAAAGACCATCAACACGTGGCATATGCTTTGACTTCCGCAAAATAGGAAACCTATCTTTGCATAAATATAATCAAACGAGATCTCCAGGTGCAAATACAACATGTTTTCTACCCTTATCTCCAGCAAGTTTGTATTTAACATTCATACGCTCAATGTTTTCCTTGGTTAAGTCATGCATTTTCAAGATCTGTTGAGCATGTTGTTTGGCATCAAAATTAACCCTCTCCGAAGATGGAAGAGACAAAAAATCAATAGGTGCACGAGGTAGGAAGCCATACAAAATTTCAAAAGGGAACATCTTAGTAGTAGAATGTAGCAAACGGTTATAGGAAAATCCAATATGAGGCAAGCATTCTTACCACATTTTCAGGTTATTCTTGAAAACAGCCCTAAGCATAGTAGACAATGTTCTATTGACTACTTCAGTTTGACCATCAGTTTGGGGGTGACAGTACTAAAAAGTAGTTTAGTCTCCAACTTAGCCCATAAACATCTCCAAAAGTGGCTAAGAAATTTAGTATCACAATCTGAAACAATTGTATTTGGCACACCATGCAAGCAAATAATTTCACGAAAGAACAAATCAACAACATTAGTAGCATCATTGCTTTTATGACATAGTATCAAGTGTGCCATTTTCAAAAATCTATCCACGACAACAAATATTCTATCCTTCCCCTTCTTTGTTCGAGGTAAACCTAAAACAAAGTCCATAGGATATGTCCTCCCATGGAACACTAGGTACAGACAAAGGCATATATAAACCATGAGGATTGAGTCGTGACTTAGCTTTTTGACATGTAGTGTAGTGAGCAACAAAATGCTCGACATCCCTTCTCATATTTGGCCAAAAGAAATATGTAGCAAGCACATCCTCCGTCTTCTTCACACCAAAATGTCTTGTTAATACTCCTCCATGCGTCTCCTACAACAACAAAAGATGAACGGAGCTAGCTCGAGTGCATAACTTTTTAGAGCGGAACACAAATTCATCATTAATGATGAACTTGTTCCACGTTCTTCCTTCTGTAAATTCCGCATCAAATCTTTAAATTCAGCATCATGCACATATTGATCTTTGATGGTCTCCAAACTAAAAAAATTAAAGTCAAGTTGTGAAAGCATAGTATAACGACGAGACAATGCATCAGCAATAACATTTTCTTTACCCTTCTTTTGTCTAATGACATAAGGGAAAGTCTCATTGAATTCAACTCATTTAGCATGTCTACGGTTCTCTTGACTTTTAATATGTTTCAAAGATTCATGAACAGAATGTATAACAAATTCTTTGGGCCATAAATAATGTTGCCATATTTCCAAAGCCTGAACAAGAGCATGTCATTCCTTATCATAAGTAGAATAATTGAGACTAGGCCCACTCAATTTTGCAGAAAATTATGTAACAGATTTACCATCTTGTAATAATACACCTCCTAATCCAATTCCACTAGCATCACATTCAACCTCAAAAGTCTTATTAAAATCAGGCAGTTGGAATAAAGGAGCATGTGTCAACTTATCTTTCAATACCATGAAGGCTTCTTATGCGGTACCCCAAACAAAAGGCACATCCTTCTTTGTAAGATCATTGAGAGGTGCATCAATGGTGCTAAAATCTGTGACAAAATGCCTATAGAAACCAGCGAGTCCAAGAAAACTCATCACTTGTGTGACCGTTTTGGGCCGCAACCAACTCTCAATAGCTTCAATCTTGATTTTATCAACTTCAGTTCCCTGTGGACTAACAACATAGCCAAGAAAATATACACGGACGGTGCAAAAGGTGCACTTCCCAAGGTTACCAAACAAACATGCATCACGTAGAGCAATAAAAAAGCACGTAAATGTTCCAAATATTCCTCCAAAGATCTGCTTTAAATCAGTATATCATCAAAATAGACTACCACAAATCGTCCAATGAAAGCACAAAAAACTTTGTTCACTAATCTCATGAAAGTGCTAGGTGCATTAGTTAACCCAAAAGGCATGACTAACCACTCATATAAGCCAAACTTAGTTTTAAATGTTGTTTTCCATTCATCTCCCAATTTCATACAAATTTTATGGTATCCACTATGCAGATCAACTTTGGAGAATATTGTAGATCCACTTAATTCATCAAGCATATCATCGAGCCTATGAATAGGATGACGAGAACGAATAGTAATATTATTAATGGATCTACAATCAACACACCTACATGATATACCATCCTTTTTTGACAATCGAATACTAGGAACATTGCAAGGACTAAGTGATTCACGTATATAACCTTTGTCGAGCAGCTCCTGTACTTGACGTATAATCTCCTTCGTCTCCTCTGGATTGGTACGGTGTACTGTATGGCGCATAGTTGGGCAGTGATGCACCAGGAATTAAGTTAATTTGATGCTCAATCCCTTGAATAGGTGGTAATCCCAGTGGCACGTCTTGTGGGAAGACGCCAGCGAACTCCTGCAAAATATTAGCGACGGCAGAGGCAAAGAGGAAGGCACATCCTCGAATGAAAATAATGCCTTTTTGCACACAAAAGCATAGCAAGCAGATTTGCTAAAATCTTGATCATCAATATCAGATTTGGTGGCAAGTAAACATCCACTTTTCAATTTAATTTCATAGGCAACACTAGATGATGGTTTGTTATTAGGCTTCATTTGTTGCTCAAATTCTTTTGCCACAATCTGATTTTCACTCTTGCGTTGCTCCTGTTTTGCTTTACTAGCTCTATTAGTATCATCTTTCAAAATATGTTCAGGAGACATTGGAAGCAAAGTAATATGATTATCCTTATGAACAAGAGTATACTGATTCTTCCTACCATGGTGTATAGAATTTTTGTCGAATTGACATGGTCTAACAAGTAATAGAGAGCAGGCTTGCATGGGTATCACATCAAAATCAACATAATCAGCATATGTAGCGACACTAAAATGCACATGAACAATACGTGTTACCTTAACCTTGTCGATGTTGTTAAACCATTGTATGTAGTAAGTATGAGGATATGGTCTGGTGGTGAGAGACAACTTCTCCACCATCTCCATGCTAGCCAAGTTATTGCAACTCCCTCCATCTTTGATGACGTGAACATAATGTTCCTTCACAACTCCCTTTGTATGGAACAAATTGTGCCTTTGATTTTACTCAGCTTGTGTTACCTGCACACTCAAAACACGTTGAGCAACTAAACTTTCATACCTATCAACATCTTCAGCAGCCATGTATTGCGTCTCTTGTTCAGAATCATCTCCACTGTGTTCTTCACTAGCAATAAGAGATAGAGTCTCCTCGCCATAGTGACTAGTGGACTCATACCCACAATCATCACACATGGAGATGGGCATTTGCTCGCATAGTGACCTCCACCCTTGCAACGACGACATATAACATCATGTTTTTGCCCTGTTGATGCCATGGATAAAGAAGAGCTCTGTGCGGGATCAAAAGGTGTGCCCTTGGCAGATGATGGTTCTTGTTTTCTTTTATCACGTTGGAGCTGGCGGACAAAGTAGGTGGTGCTGTAGCAGAACATGTGGAAGTAGAAGATGTATGTGGTGTGAATGATGAAGATCGACCTGCTGTAAGTGCATCTAGCACCACCCCCAGTTGGTTTTGGAGTATTGACGACAAACAGGTTGAGGGACTAATGTGTTTGTGAGAATTGCAGGATAACACAGGTAGAAGTCCCTCATTGATTCGGTTTACCTACCAGAGATGACCCATAAAGACGTGTGAAGACATTCACTTGAAGACAATGGAGTGCGAAGACATAGTTTCTTTCATAGTTTCACTTCCTTCTTTCTTGAGTCATAGGAACCACCGAACTGTTAAGTGGGGTCCAAGTGAAGAGAGTCGGAAAACTGATGTGATGATCAACCCAAATCCTATGTCTTCAAGTGAAAACACTAAGAGAAAATCTTATCCAGAATTGGATGAGTCCGCTTTGCTTGTTGCCCAAGTCAAGCTGTCGCGTGTGTTTGAAATTCGACCATTGGACATGTGTCAGTTCCTTAGTGAACCAGGGTTATTTCGGACATATCAGGTTGGGTTGCCTCCTGGCTATAAATAGCCCACCCCCTACACCATAAATTGGTGGCTTCTCAGATTTAGTGCATGACTTTTCTCGTTTATGAGCAACCCACCTCCGAAGCCTTTGAGATAGAAACCTTGAGAGGACAAAGCCCAAAACACCCAGAGCCAAAGAGTGTTAGGCATCACTGAAGTCTTTCTGTCCGCGTGATTGAAGACTTATTACACTTAAAGACTGTGTATCTTCCAGTTGGTTAGGCGTCGCGTTTTGAGGATCCAAGAGTCATTGTGGATCGCCGGTGAACAAAGTATGTGAAGGTTTGGAAGTCTACCTTGAAGATTTACCAGAGTGATTGGACGAGGACTAAGTGTCCTTAGCTCAAGGGGAATAAGGTGAAGACATGGTCCTGTGAGTTCAATCTCAGCCTCCCTAACCAGACATACAGTTGCCACAACAACTGGAACTAGTCTACTAAATCCTTGTCTTCACCAAGCAACTGGTTCTATCCCTTCACTCTTTACCTTCTGTTTAGCTTTGTAAAGTCATTGCTTGCTTACCCTGTTTGACTTCATTGTGTGAAGATATTCTCCCTGATTGCTTGTTTGGCTTCACACTGTCTTCCTATTCTGATCTTGTCTACCTAGCAGCTATTTGTCCTCGTGCTTACCTAGCCATGTTCTCTTGACTCTAGCCTGTCTAGTGTAGTTTATCTTTCGCTGCATACTGTGTAGGTTGCATTTGGTTGTCTGTCTTCAAAGACTTTGCCTGTCTTGAAGACTTTCATAAAAATCGCCTATTCACCCCCTCTCTAGTTGATAACTAGCACTTTCACCTACAGAAAAATTAGTACATGCCAATGCATGTCGATCCTGCACTTCACGTTCAGCTTTGCAAGCAAGATGGAATAAACGAGTGATATTGTTATAATCCTTATACTCTAAAATCGTCTGAATATCTCTGTTTAATCCACCCATAAAACATGCAAGCATAACTTCATTATACTCAACAATATTACATCTAATCATGCAAGTTTGTAATTCCTGATAATATTCCTGTATAGAATTTCTTCGTTGTCTTAAACGTTGCAATTTTTTGAGTAATTCACGTTGATAATATGGTGGAACCCAATGAGTATGCATAGCAGTTTTCAAAGCAGCCCAAGTAGTTGGGATATTATCATGATATAATCTATAATATTCAGACCACCAAACACAAGCAAAATTACTGAGTGCACAAACAGGAGCAGCAACACGTCTATCCTCGGGATATTGTAAACATGTAAAACATTGTTCGTTTCTAACTCCCGAGTAAGATATACATTAGGAACGTATCTACCCTCAAATGGCGGAATATTCAATTTTAGTTTAGGAACATGGTCATGATCTCGTACCTGAGGTGGTGGTGCAACCCTACCATTGCGATTATATGCATGTGGATGACCTGGTGGTGATGGTGGTGGTTGCACGTAGTTCTGATTTTGCATAACCTCATCCTCGTAATCGCCCTCGTAATCGTCCTCCTCCAAGGCAGTAGTAGTAGGAGCCACGGAAGCATCAACAACAGTAGGAGCGGCACTAGAATCTTGGCCTTCCTCAAGAGGAACACGCTTCGCTCGTCCTACTGGATCGCGACATGGAGGTGGTTGTTGTTGTTGTTGCTGCAACGGTGCAGCAGGGGCGTCAGGTGGTGGTAGAGCACTTCAGCGAACTTGGCATCCAACTTGGTGTCAATTGTCTTCTAAATGTCATCTATCCTCTCCGGTGCCTTTCCAAAGCAACTCATCATGTCTTGCACCTGTTCACTCTACATTTGCTGAAATTTATCATGTAATGCCTTGTTCGTCATGTTATCCTAGTCAGTCTCGTCGGCTTGTGATCCTATCATGGTTAGCAGCAAGAGAAACACACAAGAATATGATCCTACAGACTACTAGGAAGTGGTGGTGGTGGTGTGGAGGAGAGTCACAAATCCGTCAAGCGAATCCCAAATTCTTACCAGTTCTTTCCGAACTGTTAAGTGGGGGTCCAAGTGAACACAGTCGGAAAACTGATGTGATGCTCAACCCAAATCCTATGTCTTCGACTGAAGACACTGAGAGAAAATCTTATCCAGAGTTCAACGAGTCAGCTTTGCTCGTAGCCCAAGTCAAGCTGCCGCGTGTATTTGAAAACCGGTCATTGGACACATGTCGGTTCCTTAGTGACCGAGGGTCATTTCGGACATATTAGGTCGGGTTGCCTCCTGGCTATAAATAGCCCACCCCCTACACCATAAATTGGTGGCTGCTCAGAGTTAGTGCATGACTTTTGTCGTTTAAGAGCAACCCACCTCCGAATCCTTTGAGAGAGAAACCTTGCGAGGACGAAGCACCCAGAGCCAAAGAGTGGTAGGCATCACTGAAGTCTTTCTGCCCGCGTGATCTGAAGACTTATTACACATGAAGACTGTGTATCTTCTAGTTGCTTAGGCTTCGCGTTCTGAGGATCCAAGAGTCATTGTGGATCGCTGGTGAACGAAGTTTGTGAAGGTTTGGAAGTCTACCTTGAAGAGTTACTAGAGTGATTGGGCGAGGACTATGTCGAATTTCGGGTTCCGGCAGACCCTCTAGGTTCGAACTCTGGGGTGCAGGCGGAGATCTTGCCTCCTACCTACCTGCGCCTCGTCGCCTCGCTAGGATCTAAACTACCAAAGGAACAACACAAGAGACACAAGGTTTATACTGGTTCGGGCCACCATTGTGGTGTAACACCCTACTCCAGTGTGTGGTGTGGTGGATTGCCTCTTGGGCTGATGATGAACAATACAAGGAAGAACAGCCTCGCGAGGGTGAGGTGTTCTTGTGGCTAGGCTCTTGATCGGATTGGATCAAGCTAAGATGAGGTGAGATGTCCGGATCCTTATCCTCTCTCTCTCTAGCTGCCTCTACCATGTGGGTGGCTGGTCCTATTTATAGGCAGGGGCCCTGGGCCTCTTCCCAAATATTGAGCGGGAAGGGCGCCAACAGTTGGCCATTTTGAAGGGGAACATCTAGTACACTTATCCTGACTAAAGTTGGTCCTCGCCTGTCAAAGGCTCTGGTGGTGACGCCGGCTTGGGCTCCACGATGACTTCCTTCCTGCCGTTGCGATGGTCTTGGTCTTGTTGCACCGAAACGGCTGCCTTTTCTCGATACTCTCGCCTGCGCTTGCCCCCTTTGCACCAAAGAGGAAATGAGGACACTGTGCGGGCTGGCGCCCTCCTGGCGCCCTTTGTCGTCATGGCTTGCGTCATAAGCACCTCGTGAGGTACCCCGCCTTGATCTCTCCACCTCCTCGAGAGCCAGCCTGGTGAGGCCGTGCCTGAGGAAGCTTCCTGTCGTCCGCCCCGCGAGGCTTGGCCCCTCGCGAGGGTCTTGAGCTTGTGCTGATGAAGATGGGCCGTACTGGGCCACCCCTTGAGCCACGCCGCAGGCCACAGGCAGGCAAGTCTGGGTACCCCCGTTCCCAGAACGCCGACAGTAGCCCCCGGGCCCAAGGCGCGCCTAGACTTGGCCGAGCAGAGAAGCGAAGGGGCAAGTGCGAAGCGCCGTGGGCCCTAACAGCCTGCGGCCTCGGGCGCCACGTGGCGGTTGATTGGACGTGGGCGCCCCTGCTTCCCCACGACGCCTCGGCGACTGCACGAATTGACAAGTCCCTGCATGCAAAGCGGGTCATGATTACCTGCGATCGTGGAGGTCGACGGTTGGCCTTCCCCGGCTATAAGTACGGAACGGCGCGTGCCCTTCCGGTCCATCTCTTCTTGCTTCTCCTTCTTCTCCATCCTTGCTCCACTTTGCGGCAATGGCTGCGATCCGCCGGTTCTCCGTGGAAGAGAAGGGAAAGGCTCCCCGAGAGGGTCCCGACCCGCTTCCGCCGAAGAAACGACTAGCCCTATGCCGTCGTGATGAGGGCGCCCGGCAGGACGTGTCGAGGCCTTGGTGCGAGCGGCCGCCGCCAGGGTTCCCGCTGCCCTTGTACGCCCACTTTGAGGGCCCTGAAGGAGTTGACGCCGAGCGCCATGGACAACGCCGCCGTCGGCGTCGGCGGGTCAAGGCAGTGCGCGTTGTCCCTCCTGGAGTCCATGCCGAGGGCTCCTCCCGAGAGTTTGTGCTCCACGCCGCCATGCCTCCTCAGTCTTGGATCCGCCTTCCTCCCTCCTTCACCTTCGTGATGCCTCAGGGGGGATATTTGGAGCTCTGGTTGCAAAGACGCTGCTGCAGCACCCTCGCGATCAAGCGGAGGTCGCGGTCATTGCTCCGGGCAAGGTCTTCATGACTCGAGGCTGGGGCGAGATCACCCTGGTCTGCAGGACAAGGGGCACCCTTGCGATCCACCTGGAGTACGACGGCGCCTCCATGATGCTCTTCAAGGTCTTCGACGCGGAAGGACGCCGGCTGGAGTGCTGCCCTGAGAGAGGTGGTCGGGCCTGCCGCGGCGAGGGCCAGCTCGCCCGACCGCTCCTCAAGAGGCTCCTCAGGCGACGGCGGCCTCGGTGGATCCAGCGACTCCCCCGCGCTCTTCGCGACTCCGGACACGAGCGGCAGCAGCCTCTGAGCCCCGAGCTTGCGCCCGCTCTCGGAGCGAGGCGGGCTCGTCAGGCCGCCGCCGCCTCTGATCTGGATGAGGTTGGCGCTGGTGCCTGATGGCCCACTGTTGATGATGGCGACTCTCGCGGAGGCGCGTGTAGTTAGCGTTCTTTGGGATCTGCTCCCTCTGTTCCCTATGAGGAATCGAAAAGCGCGCCCCGTGGGGGATTGTAAGGTGCCTGTGGTTCTGTTTGTTAATATGATCCTTGTCGTGAAGTAGTGCGAGATGCTCATTCCGTCTTAGCTTAGTTCCCCCTTTCAAACCTCACGAGGGCTTGGTGCTCTGTGTCGGCTGTGTCCCGGTCCCAAGGCAGGCTTCAGCCGTCACTGGTATGCTGTGTCGCGATGCCGTGGTCAAAGCCAGGAGCTGAGCGGCCCGGGGTCCAGTAAGAGCCCCTGAGTCGCGATGCTCAGGAGGTCCCCTTTAGCGCTCAAGCAGCCATCGTTCGGTGAGAAAGGAGCACGACGTTGCTAACACGGGATTGCATTAGGTGCGAGGTCGGTGCTGCGATAGCCAGTGTTTCCGGAGGGTGACTTATCTCGGGAGTCAGGAACCGCTTCCTGGTGCGACGTTAGGTCCGCGCATCGGCAGGCGAGGGGTTGCCTGGCGAGGTCCCCGCGTGCCTCTTCCTTCTCACCTTTGCTCCCCTTTCGCTTCTCGCCCTCGGGTCCCGGCCCTCGAGCGGGTCTCAGCCGTCGCTGGTATGCCAGGTCGCGATGCCGTGGACAAGGCCAGAGGGTGAGGGCTGGAGAGCCAGTAGGATCCCATGAGTCACGATGCTCAGGTACCCCCCCCCCCTTTAACGTGCAAGCGTTTTGCACGGGCGAGAGTGAAGAAGACGCCGTGAGGGCCTCGCCTGGCGCTGCGCCTTGAAGAGATCATGCAGGCTCACCACAAGAAGAACAAGAGTCCGCCATGACAAGCGACGGTCAGCCATTGGTTGCTTTGGAGGGGTGACAAGGCACTGAAGGCCCGACGAGGTGGCGCCATCCGGGGCTGCCGCGGCCAGAGCTCAGCCATTCTGGTTTGTCGACGTTGCAGGTACGGACCCATGCGCAAGCGTCGTGCCGTTGGGGAGCAGCTCCATCAATTGGTGTCAATTGAGCGGGTGACTAGGTCAAGCACGTTAATCACAAAGAAGCAAGTTCATTCAGATAGGTGCAGGGAGGGCAGACGTCGCTGGGTCCGCCCGGCGACTTGGGATGATGCAGCCCAAGGCGCCCCGATAAGGTAAGCTAGGAACATGAAGTAAAGGATACACGCCGCAGGACGGACCCACGCGGCACGGGAATGATGCAGCCACAGGGGCGCTCCCAGCTGGAAATGAAACTTGAAGGATGTCACCTGATAATGTTGAAGACGAGGGGATGCTGATGTAGCGGACGTCGTGGGCTGCGGAAGCCGATCTTCACGAGCCCCTAGGCCCAGGAGCCTCGGGAGGCTCCGGAGGCGCTGGTGGCTCCTCGCGGACCATCTCCATCTCCGCCAGGACAGCGGAACGCCTGGCCTCTTGAGCCTCCAGGATGCTCCCCATGAGGCGCTGGCGCATGGTGGCCGCGTTCGGCATGCCGTAGGGCATGCGAACGTAGCTGCGGGGTGGACCTTCGTAGCGCCCCGCACGTGAGGGCCAGAAGCGCTCCTGAGAGGCGGCTCGGTTGAGCCCCGGTATGTCGATGCAGACACGCAGCCCACCATCCTCGCCTGGATGGGGAGCTACGGCGGGTAAGCGGCGGCTGCCACTCATGACTCTTTACTCCTGCAGCTCCTGAATGATCTGGCTGACGAACTCCTGAGGGTTTGGCCCTCCTTGCCTCGCTCCTTCCTGAGGGAAACGTGCTTTGAAACACGCCTCCAAGTGGTGCCCAAGCGCCTCCCTCAGGACCTTAGCAAGGTCGGTGGCCCTCCAGAGAGAGCCCCGAGCCTTGCTTGAGGAGGGCGCCGCGCGCCTTCCTATGCGATGAAGGAGGTGCCCCTGTGCAGCACAGACCCTGAGGGGCCTGCCTCCCGAGGGGTCGGGCCTGGCGATGTCTTCTTCTTGGGAGCAGTCTCGGGGAGCCTCCCGCTCCTGCGATCTAGGTCTTCAAGTGACACGGCTTGAAAAGCTCGCTCCAGGGAGCACACTGTGTCTCTCTCTTCACAAGGCACCGTGATGACTCCGCCGCTTCCTGGCATCTTGAGGACGTTGTAGCCGTGATGAGTCACGGACATGAACTTGGCCAGAGCTAGGTACCCGAGGATGGCATTGTATGGCAGGCGAATGTGGGCGACATCGAAGTCGATGAGCTCGGTGCGGTAGTTGTCGCGCGCCCCGAAGGTGACGGGGAGGCGGACCTGCCCAATCGGAACTATGGAGCCATCGGTGACTCCGAAGAAAGGCTTGGTTGGCTGAAGCTGATTGTAAGGCACTTGGAGATTGTTGAACGTCTCTATGGACAGGACATTGAGCCCTGCTCCGCCATCGATGAGGGTCCTGGTGACTTGCACGTTGCTGATGATTGGGGAACAAAGCATCGAGGACTCGATCAAGGGCTGCGCACTCGAGCTGATCCACTGAGCTGAACGTGATGGCACACACTGACCACCTGAGAGGGCGCGTGGCTCAGAGCTTGGGGAGGACTGCATTCATTTCACGGGCGAACTGCTTGAAGATGCGTTGAGAGGCTGGGGCTTAAGCTCCGCCCAGGATGCAAGCGATCGCGCGCGGCTCCTGGAAGCCCCCAGCCCCCTCGTCCTGATGATGGTCCTCATTTCTCCTTGGCTGCGGCGGTAGAGGAGGGAGGCCTGCGTTCCCTTGCGGGCGATCCTCGCGAGGCTGATCCCTCAGCCTCCCTCGTGAGGCCGATCCTGCCATCGATCATCGCGAGGTCGGTCACGCCACCCTTGGCGAGGGCCACGGTCTTCCCAGCGTCCTGCGTTTCTTCCTCCTCCTTGGTCGTAGCCTCGATCGTTGCGGTCGGGGCGTCGACCGATTCTCCCTTCTCGCACGGCTCGGATCTCTTGACATTCGTTGGTGTTGTGGGTGTGGAGGTCGTGGTACACACAAGATCGGGCTGCCCTTGGAAGACTCGGGCTGATCTCTGCCTCGCTTGGTATCTGGTTTTGCCGCGAGCACGTCAGCCCCCTTGCGCTTCACGTCCTTGGCCTTGGGCTTCTTCTCTTCTGGGTCTGCGGTTGGCATCTCGAGGAGGGAAAGGCGTCCTTCCTCAGTCCTGGCGCACTTGGTCGCCAAGTTGAACAACTCCAAGGATGTGCACAGATCTTCATGAATCGCCAGCTCCTCCTTCATCTTGACGTCATGCACACCGTCGGAGAAGGCTGAGATGATGGCCTCCTCGGTCACCTTGGGAATCTTGAGGCGTGCATTGTTGAAGCGCTGGATGTACTTCTGCAGGGTCTCTCCTGGCTACTGCTTGAAGCGGCGCATGTCGCTCACGATAGGAGGCCGGTCACGAGTACCTTGGAAGTTGGCGATGATGCGGTGAATCTCGTCCCAGGAGGAGATCGTGCCAGAGCTGTGTTCAGGAGCCAAAAGGGCCCCTGCCCTTGAGTGCCATGGGAAACCAGTTTGCCATGACCTTCTCGTCCCCGTTGGCGGCTTCGATGCCCAGCTCGTAGAGCTGGAGGAACTCTGCTGGGTCGGCCGTGCCGTCGTAGCGAGGAGGCAGGTCTGGCTTGAACTTGTGGGGCCACGCGACGCTGCGCAGCTCGGTGGTTAAGGCGCGGCATCCTGCTGTGGCCATGGGGGGCCTTTGGTGACGAAGAGCCTGGTCTTGCGGGTCCCCATGCGCTGCCGCTGGGAGCAGCGCGGGGTCTTGGCGTGCTGGAGCAGGAGCGCGGTCGTGACGGGCCGGCGCAGGGAGCACTCGGGCAGCTTCTTGTGGGCGAGGGACCTCTTGACAACTCTGCTCTTGCTGCGCTAGTGCCGGACGGAGTGGGTTCCGCCCAGAGGCCACGCGCCTTGGGGCCAGGGCGCCTTCTTGAGGGGGAGGCGGCTGAGGCGCCCCTGGAGCTTCATCGCCCGCGTAGGGCGGGGCGCGGTGCAGCGAGAAGGACGGCGCGGGGGAGCCCCCTGCGGCGCGGACGAGCTCGGCAACGCGGTCGAGCCACTCTTCGTAGACGTCGTTGACAGGGCGGTAGCACAGGAGCTCGTTTGCCGCGATGAGCGCGGCCCGAGCCTCCATGGGCGCGCGGAGCGCGTGAGACGAAGAACCAGCTGGGGCGAGTGAAGGAGTAGCAGTACGACCGTCTCGCCTTACGGACGGATGCTGGGACGATGCTTGCTGCTCGTTCCCCGCCGGTCCGGTGGCAGCGTTGACGGCAGGCGACGGGGAACGGCGGGGGCGGCCGCCGACGGGGGCCGTCTAGGTGACGCGGGTAGCGAGGGCGGCACAGCGCTCGGCGCGGGCCCGACGAGCGTCTGACATGGATGCGATGGGCGGCGAAGAACAGGGCGGCGGAAGACGGATTCCGGTGCACCCCTACCTGGCGTGCCAAATGTCGGATTTCGGGTTCCGGCAGACCCTCTAGGTTCGAACTCTGGGGTGCACGCGGAGATCTCGCCTCCTACCTACCTGCGCCTCGTCGCCTCGCTAGGATCTAAACTACCAAAGGAACAACACAAGAGACACAAGGTTTATACTGGTTCGGGCCACCATTGTGGTGTAACACCCTACTCCAGTGTGTGGTGTGGTGGATTGCCTCTTGGGCTGATGATGAACAATACAGGGAAGAACAGCCTCACGAGGGTGAGGTGAGATGTCCGGATCCTTCTCCTCTCTCTCTAGCTGCCTCTACCCTATGGGTAGCTGGTCCTATTTATAGGCAGGGTCCCTGGGCCTCTTCCCAAATATTGAGCAGGAAGGGCGCCAACAGTTGGCCATTTTGAAGGGGAACATCTAGTACACTTATCCTGACTAAAGTTGGTCCTCGCCTGTCAAAGGCTCTGGTGGTGACGCCGTCTTGGGCTCCACGATGACTTCCTTCCTGCCGTTGCGATGGTCTTGGTCTTGTTGCACCTAAACGGCTGCCTTTGCTCGATACTCTCGCCTGCGCTTGCCCCCTTTGCACGAAAGAGGAAATGAGGACACTGCGCGGGCTGACGCCCGCCTGGCGCCCTTGGTCGTCATGGCTTGCGTCATGGGCACCTCGTGAGGTACCCCGCCTTGATCTCTCCGCCTCCTCACGAGCCAGCCTGGTGAGGCCGTGCCTAAAGAAGCTTCCGGTCGTCCGCCCTGCGAGGCTTGGCCCCTTGCGAGGGTCTTGAGCTTGTGCTGATGAAGATGGGTTGTACTGGGCCACCCCTTGAGCCACGCCGTAGGCCGCAGGCAGGCAAGTCTGGGTACCCCCGTTCCCAGAACGCCGACAGACTAAGTGTCCTTAGCTCAAGGGGAATAAGGTGAAGACGCACTCTTCTGAGTTCAATCTCAGCCTTCCTAACCAGACATACAGTTGTCATAGCAACTGGAACTGGTCTACCAAATCCTTGTCTTCACCAAGCAACTGGTTCTATCCCTTCACTCTTTACCTTCTGTTTAGCTTTGTGAATTCATTGCTTGCTTGCCCTGTTTGAATTCAGTGTGTGAAGATATTCTCCCTGATTTCTTTTTTGGCTTCACATTGTCTTCCTATTCCGATCTTGTCTACCTAGCAGCTATTTGTCCTCATGCTTACCTTGCCATGTTCTCTTGACTATAGCCTATCTAGTGTAGTTCATCTTTCGCTGCATACTGTGTAGGTTGCATTTTGTTGTTTGTCTTCAAAGACATTGCCTTTCTTGAAGACTTTCATAAAAATCGACTATTCACGCCCCTCTAGTCGATAACTAGCACTTTCAATTGGTATCAGAGCAAGGTGCTCCCTTGTTCTTTGTGATTCGGTTTAACCACCTGGAGTTTTAGCTATGTCGATTGTAATCAAAGTCTCCGCTACGTGCCCCATCTTCGATGGCACTAATTACCTCTACTGGAAGAATAAGAGGCACATGCATCTTGAAGCCATTGACATCGACATCTGGTATGTCGTAAAGACTGATGTTCCCAAAGTCGGTGAAGGCGTCACCGCTGCTGATGTCAAGAGGTTCACACAACTGTACTCAACAGCCAAGAACATCATCTGTGGTCATCTGACCAAAGGGCAATATGGTCGTGTGAGTGCTCTGGAAACTGCGAAGCTAGTCTGGGACTGGTTGTCCAAGGTCAATGAAACGTCTCTGTCGTATCTATAATTTTTGATTGTTCAGTGCCAATATTATACAACTTTCATATACTTTTGGCAACTTTTTAAACTACTTTTAGGACTAACATAATGATCAAGTGCCCAGTGCCAGTTCTTGTTTGTTGCATGTTTTTTGTTTCGCAGAAAATCCATACCAATCGGAGTCCAAACGGGATAAAAACTGGCGGAGATTTTTTTGGAATATATGTGATTTTTGGGAAGAAGAGTCAACACGAGACGATGCCCGAGGAGGCCATGAGGCAGGGGCCGCGCCCCTGACCCTCGTGGCCACCCCATAAGGCGGTTGGTTCCCTTCTTTCGCCGCAAGAAAGCCAATATCCGGATAAAAATCGTGTCCAAATTTCAGCCCAATCAGAGTTACGGATCTCCAGGAATATAAGAAATGGTAAAAGGCCAGAATCGGTAGCGCAAAAACAGAGAGAGTCAGAGAGACAAATCCAATCTCGGAGGGGCTCTCGCCCCTCCCATGCCATGGAAGCCAAGGACCACAGGGTAAACCCTTCTCCCATCTAGGGAGAAGGTCAAGGAAGAAGAAGAAGAAGGGGGTCCCTCTCCCCCTCTCTCCTGGTGGCGTCGGAACGCCGCCGGGGCCATCATCGTCACAACGATCTACACCAACACCTCCGCCATCTTCACCAACATCTTCATCACCTTCCCCCATCTATATATAGCGGTCCACTCTCCCACAACCTGTTGTACCCTCTACTTGAACATGGTGCTTTATGCTTCATATTATTATCCAATGATGTCTTGCCATCCTATGATGTCTGAGTAGATTTTTGTTGTCCTATCGGTAATTGGTGAATTGCTATGATTGTTTTAATCTGCTTGTGGTTAAGTTGCTGTCCTTTGGTGCCCATCATATGACTGCGCGCATGGATCACACCATAGGGTTAGTCTTATGTTGATAGGACTATGTATTGGAGGAGAAGAGTGACGGAAGCTTCAACCTAGCATAGAAATTGATGCATACGGGATTGAAGGGGGACCAATATATCTTAATGCTATGGTTGGGTTTTACCTTAATGAACGTTAGTAGTTGCGGATGCTTGCTAATAGTTCCAATCATAAGTGCATAGAATTCCATGTCAGGGATGACATGCTAGCAGTGGCCTCTCCCACATAAAACTTGCTATCGGTCTAGTAAAGTAGTCAATTGCTTAGGGAAAATTTCGCAACTCCTACCACCACTTTTCCACACTTGCTATACTAACTTTATTGCTTCTTTACCTAAAACAACCCCTAGTTTTTATTTACGTGCTCTTTATATTCTTGCAAACCTATCCCATTACACCTCCAAAGTACTTCTAGTTTTATACTTGTTCTAGGTAAAGCGAACGTCAAGCGTGCGTAGAGTTGTATCGGTGGTCGATAGAACTTGAGGGAATATTTGTTCTACCTTTAGCTCCTCGTTGGGTTTGACACTCTTACTTATCGAAAGAGACTACAATTGATCACCTATACTTGTGGGTTATCAAGACCTTTTTCTGGCGCCGTTTCCGTGGAGTTATAGCATGGGGTAAATATTCTCGTGTGTTCTTGTTTGCTTTATCACTAAGTAGATTTTATTTGCTGTTCTAAATTGTTCTCTATCTTTAGTTATGGATATGGAACATGAAATACCAAAAAAATTAGGTGTACTTGCTACTCATGGAGATTGGGAACCTCCTAAAACCCTCGATGCTCATTATGTGAAAAATATTATGTACTACTTTGATAATCCTGAGAAAACCACATTCAACTATATAATGGGAGACACGTTGGATAAACGTGAATACTTTATGGATTATCGCTTGACACAAAAAGGGAAACTATTATGGGATCAAATTCATATATTGAAGTGGTATGCTTGGGATCTATGCTCTAGATATGATTATACTTATTGCTCTAGGATGAATGCATCTTCCCTTTTCATGAAAATTTAATGATAATGAAACCTTAGCTTCTTATGCTAATGGTATATATGATTACTATGATGTGGAACGAATAGAAGAATTTGTTGCCTTTAAGGGTGCTTGTGAGATTGAATCTTTGTTTAAAGAGTCTGAAGATTTTGATGATTCAATTTATAGACCTGAAAATTTAGCTATCCTCAAATATTGCTATGAGAATTATAAATACAATTATGATATTGATGAATTTATTGAGAAAGTCTTCGCTCTCCGAGAAGAGACTAATATTTTGTAGGAGTCTATGGAAGAAGAAATTTATGAAACTGTGAGATCATTGGATGAAAAAGATGATGAGGAGAGCGAAGAACAAAAGGAGGAAGATCGGATTAGCTACCCGTGCCCACCTTGTAATGAGAGTAACTCTCCAACTCATACATTATTTAATGCCCCTTCGTTCTTACCGAAGGACGAATGTCATGATGATTGTTATGATCCCATTGATTCTTTTGAAATATCCCTTTTTGATGATGCTTGCTATGCTTGTGGCCAAGATGCCAATATGAATTATGCTTATGGAGATGAACTTGCTATAGTTCCTTATGTTAAACATGAAATTGTTGCTATTGCACCCACGCATGATAGTCCTATTATCTTTTTGAATTCTCCCGGCTACACTATATGGGAGAAGTTTGCCCTTATTAAGGTTTATATTGATGGGTTGCGTTTTACTACTACACATAATGATTTTGATAGATATATTATGCATGTGCTTGCTGCTCCTACTTGCAATTATTATGAGAGAGGAACTACATCTCCGCCTCTCCATGTTTCCAATATGATAAAATTGCAAGAAACTGTTTATACTATGCATTGGCCTTCACTATGTGTGCATGAATTGTTCTTTTATGACATGCTGATGCATAGAAAGAGAGTTAGACTTTGTTGTTGCAAGTTATATGTTACTTTGTGCTCACTACTAAATCGCAAATCATTGCTAATTCAAATTGGCTTTGATACACCTTGGGATCCGGGTGGATTCATCACTTGAGCACTTTATGCCTGGCTTAATGGCTTTAAAGAAAGCACTGCCAGGGAGACAACCCGGAAGTTTTAGAGAGCCATTTATTTCTGTTGAGTGCTTTTATAAAGTTTAAAAACAAAAAAAATATAAAGGGGAACCCAAAACTTTTCAAAAAGGAAAGTGGAAGTGAGAGAGACAAGCATTGTTGAAGTGGGGGAGCTCCTTGAACTTTGGTCATGCTCACGGAAACTTTGTGAATCTTGATTAATGAAACTTTTCAACAAAAATAATTATCCCCTTGTACAATTCCATTGTATTATAAAAATAATGTGCCAAGATTTGCCTTTAGGATGTTTACATTGCTTGTTGGTTTGTGTGGCAAAATAGAAACTTTGGCTGTAGTGCGCGATTTTACATTTTTACTGGAACGTCAAGCAGTTATGAAACTTTTTGCACTGTCTTTCAATAAAAATTGTTTATTTTTCCTATTTGTTTCAGAATTTTTGGAGTACCAGAAGTATGGTGAATGTTCAGATTACTACAGACTGTCTTGTTTAAGACAGATTCTGTTTTTGATGCATTGTTTGCTTGTTTTGATGAAACTATCGATTTCTATCAGTGGATTAAGCCATGGAAAAGTTATATTACAGTAGCTACAATGCAAAAACAAAATATGAATTGGCTTGAAACATTACTTATAGTAGTGATTTGCTTATTATACTAGCGGATCTTATGGAGCTTTCTGTTGAGTTTTGTGTGGATGAAGTGATTAAGGATCGAGGAGGTCTCAATATGAGGAGAAGGAGGAGAGGCAAGAGCTCAAGCTTGGGGATGACCAAGGCACCCCAAGTAAATATTCAAGGAGACTCAATCATCTAAGATTGGGGATGCCCCGGAAGGCATCCCATCTTTATTCAACAAGTATCGGTTTGTTTTCGGTTTCGTTTTGTTCATGTGATATGTGCAAATCTTGGAGCGTCTTTTGCATTTAGTTTTCACTTTTCTTTGATGCACCATGCTATTATGAGATAGTCCATGGTTGATTTATAGAATGCTCATTGCACTTCACTTATATCTTTTGAGTATGGCTTTATAGAATGCTTCATGTGCTTCACTTATATCATTTGAAGTATGGATTGCCTGTTTCCCTGCACATAGAAAACCGCCATTTGTAGAATGCTCTTTTGCTTCACTTATATTTGTTAGAGCGTGGGAATATCTTTTGTAGAAAGAATTAAACTCTCTTGCTTCACTTATATCTATTTAGGGAGTTGATTGGAACTGGTCATTCACATGGTTAGTCATAAAATCCTACATAAAACTTGTAGATCACTGAATATGATATGTTTGATTCCTTGCAATAGTTTTGCGATATAAAGATGGTGATATTAGAGTCATGCTAGTGGGTAGTTGTGGATTGTATAAATACTTGTGTTGAAGTTTGTGATTCCCGTAGCATGCACTTATGGTGAACCGTTATGTAAACGGTTGGAGCATGAGGTATTTTTTGATTGTCTTCCTTATGAGTGGTGGTCGGGGACGAGCGATGGTCTTTTCCTACCAATCTATCCCCTAGGAGCATGCGCATAGTACTTTGTTTTGATGACTAATAGATTTTTGCAATAAGTATGTGAGTTCTTTATGACTAATGTTGAGTCCATGGATTATACGAACTCTCACCCTTCCATCATTGCTAGCCTCTTCGGTACCGTGCGTTGCCCTTTCTCACCTCGAGAGTTGGTGCAAACTTCGCCGGTGCATCCAAACCCCATGATACGATACGCTCTATCACACATAAGCCTCCTTATATCTTCCTCAAAACAGCCACCATACCTACCTATTATGGCATTTCCATAGCCATTCCGAGATATATTGCCATGAAACTTCCATCATCATCATCATATACATGACTTGAGCATTTATTGTCATATTGCTTTGCATGATCGTAAGATAGCTAGCATGATGTTTTCATGGCTTGTCCGTTTTTTGATTTCATTGCTATGCTAGATCATTGCAGATCCTGCACATCACGGAGGCATTCATATAGAGTCATATATTTGTTCTAGTATCGAGTTGTAATATTGAGTTGTAAGTAAATAAAAGTGTGACGATCATCATTATTAGAACATTTTCCCATGTGAGGTTATCAAAATAAAAGTGGCCAGAGAAGCCCCCAAAAAAAGAGAGAGAGGCCAAAGAAGCCTACAAAAAAATAAAAATAAAAGAAAAAAATGAGAGAAAAAGAGAGAAGGGACAATGTTACTATCCTTTTACCACACTTGTGCTTCAGAGTAGCACCATGTTCTTCATATAGAGAGTCTCTTGAGTTATCACTTTCATATACTAGTGGGAGTTTTCATTATAGAACTTGGCTTGTATATTCCGACGATGGGCTTCCTCAAATGCCCTAGGTCTTCATGAGCAAGCAAGTTTGATGCACACCCACTTAGTTTCAGTTAGAGCTTTCATACACTTAGTGCATCTGTTGCATGGCAATCCTTGCTCGTCGCATTGATGTCAATTGATGGGCATCTCCATATAGTCCGTTGATTAGCCGCGTCAATGTGAGACTTTCTCCTTTTTGTCTTCTCCACACAACCTCCACCATCATATTTTATTCCACCATAGTGCTATGTCCATGGCTCACGCTCATGTATTTCGTGAAAGTTGAAAAGGTTTGAGAACGTCAAAAGTATGAAACAATTGCTTGGCCTATCATCGGGGTTGTGCATGATTTGAATATTTTGTGTGGTGAAGATGGAGCATAGCCAGACCATATGATTTTGTAGGGATAACTTTCTTTGGCCATGTTATTTTGAAAAGACATGATTGCTTTATTAGTATGCTTGAAGTATTATTGTCTTAATGTCAAATGATAGCCTATTTCTTTGAATCACTCGTGTCTTAATATGCATGCCATGATTAGATTACATGATCAAGATTATGCTAGGTAGCATTCCACATCAAAAATTATATTTTTATCATTTACCTACTCGAGGATGACCAGGAATTAAGCTTGGGGATGCTGATACGTCTCTGTCGTATCTATAATTTTGATTGTTCCATGCCAATATTATACAACTTTCATATACTTTTGGCAACTTTTTATACTATTTTTGGGACTAACATATTGATCCAAAGGCTCAAAGTGCCAGTTCCTGTTTGTTGCATGTTTTTTGCTTCGCAGAAAATCCATATCAAACGGAGTCCAAACGGGATAAAAACTGACGGAGATTTTTTTGGAACATATGTGATTTTGGGGAAGAAGAATCAACGCGAGACGAGGCCCGAGGGGGCCACGAGGCAGGGGGCGTGCCCCAGGGGGGTGGGCGCGCCCCTGACCCTCGTGGCCACCCCGTAAGGCGGTTGGTTCCCTTCTTTCGCTGCAAGAAAGCCAATATTCGGATAAAAATCGTATCCAAATTTCAGCCCAATCGGAGTTACGGATCTCCGGGAATATAAGAAACGCTGAAAGGCCAGAATCGGGAGCGCAGAAACAGAGAGAGACAGAGAGATAGAACCACTCTCGGAGGGGCTCTCACCCCTCCCATACCATGGAAGCCAAGGACCAGAGGGGAAACCCTTCTCCCATCTAGGGTGAAGGTCAAGTAAGAAGAAGAAGAAGAAGAAGAAGAAAAATAAGAAGGGGGCCCTCTCCCCCTCTCTCCCGGTGGCGCTGGAACGCCGCCGGGGCCATCATCGTCACCGCGATCTACACCAACACCTCTGTCATCTTCACCAACATCTTCATCACTTTCCCCCATCTATCTACAGCGGTCCACTCTCCCGCAACCTGTTGTACCCTCTACTTGAACATGGTGCTTTATGCTTCATATTATTATCCAATGATGTGTTGCCACCCTATGATGCCTGAGTAGATTTTCGTTGTCAAATCGGCAATTGGTGAATTGCTATGATTGGTTTAATTTGCTTGTGGTTATGTTGCTATCCTTTGGTGCCCATCATATGAGCGCACGCGTGGATCAGACCATAGGGTTAGTTGTATGTTGATAGGACTATGTATTGGAGGCAAGAGTGACAAGCTTCAACCTAGCATAGAAATTGATGCATACGGGATTGAAGGGGGACCAATATATCTTAATGCTATGGTTGGGTTTTACCTTAATGAACGTTAGTAGTTGCGGATGCTTGCTAATAGTTCCAATCATAAGTACATGGAATTCCAAGTCAGGGATGACATGCTAGCAGTGGCCTCTCCCACATAAAACTTGCTATCGGTCTAGTAAAGTAGTCAATTGCTTAGGGACAATTTTGCAACTCCTACCACCACTTTTCCACACTCGCTATACTAAATTTATTGCTCCTTTACCTAAAACAGCCCCTAGTTTTTATTTACGTGCTCTTTATATTCTTGCAAACCTATCCCGTTACACCTCCAAAGTACTTCTAGTTTTATACTTGTTCTAGCTAAAGCAAACATCAAGCGTGCGTAGAGTTGTATCGGTGGTCGATAGAACTTGAGGGAATATTTGTTCTACCTTTAGCTCCTCGTTGGGTTCGACACTCTTACTTATCAAAAGAGGCTACAATTGATCCCCTATACTTGTGGGTTATCAGTCAACGAAGGTGTCTCAATACAAAGAGACTCAAGAATAGATGTTCTTCGCTATCTCTTCAACCGATTCAAGAGGAATCACTAGTACGTGTTGATGGAGTCCTGGATTACGGGGTCCTCGGGTGTCCGGGCTGTGTGATATGGGTTGGACTCATGGGCCATGAAGATACCAGATGGAAGGCTTTCCCCATGTCCGGATGGGACTCTCCTTGGCGTGGAAGGCAAGCTTGGCGTTCAGATATGAAAATTCCTTTCTCTGTAAACCAACTCTCTACAACCCTAGCCCCCTCCGGTGTCTATATAAACCGGAGGGTTTAGTATATAGAGGCAATCATAATCATGCAGGCTAGACATCTAGGTTTATCCATTACGATCTCGAGGTAGATCAACTCTTATAACCCCTATACTCATCAAAGTCAATCAAGCAGGAAGTAGGGTGTTACCTCCATCAAGAGGGCCCGAACATGGGTAAACATCGTGTCCCCTGCCTCCTGTTGCCTTCGATCCTTAGACGCACAGTTCAGGACACCCTACCCGAGATTTGCCGGTTTTGGCACCGATATTGGTGCTTTCATTGAGAGATCCGTTGTGCCGTCGTTGAAAGGCTCGATGGCTCCATCGATCATCTACAATAATGCTGCCGGGAACGAGACTTTCCTCCCCAGTCAGATATTCGTATTCGGCGGCTTCGCACTGCGTGCCGACTCGGTTGGCCACCTGGAGCAGATCGACAGCTACGCCCCTGGTCATCAAATCAGTTTTGGAAATCTGAACTATGTCGCTGATATCCGAGGGGACTTGATCTTCCAAGGGTTCGCAGCTCCAACCACCACTCCGGCCTTAGATCCGGAGTGCATCACCAGGTCCGAAGAGGGGAGACTAGAGCCTGTCGGACTCTCTGTGCCTGCAGAGCTCAACACGGGAGAATTGAAGGGAATAGTGTCACCAACACTCATCATAAAGCCGGACTCTTTTTCGAACACTAGCCCTAGACCCTCGCAGCCCGCGTCATGCGGGCTCGGCCAGGGAACTTCACTCCCTGCCCAAACCCCGCTCTTAAATGAGGCTCTGGACTTAATGCATTCCCTCGCCATCACAGAGGAACCGCTTCTGAATTGCGCCCAGCCCGGACTAGGGGCTGGAAATAGGGAACTTTACTGCCCACCCACCACCCACTTTATAGCCACTGTCGAAGATCTAACTGACATGCTCGATTACGCCTCCGAGGACACCGACGGTATGGACGACGATGCCGGAGAGGAGCAGGCCCACAACCCACCGTTCACCGGGCGCTGGACGGCCACTTCCTTGTACAACGTGTACATGGTGGGTACACCCAAAGAAGGCGACGACAATGAGGAGAAGGACCCAGTCGAGGATGAACCTCCTGAGATACCACCGAAGCGTCAACGTCAGCGGCGCCGCTCTAAATCGCATCGCGGAAAAGACAGCAATACCGGCACCGGAGACAATGATACTCCGGAGAATGCCGAAGACCAGGAAGGCCCCATCGAACCAACATCCGGACAGGATGATCGGGAGGACGGGCAAGTTGACCCTGAAGAACAACCAGGGAACAAAGACTCGGAGGATAGCAACTATCTACCACTCTCGGAGGACGACGTGAGCCTCGGCGACGAAGATTTTACCGTGCCAGAGGAACCCCTCGAACAAGAGCACTTTAAGCGCCGGCTAATAGACATGGCAAGAAGCCTAAAAAGAATCAGCAACAACTTCAAGCTAGCCAAGATCTGCTCAATGACAGATGGACTAATGTCCTGGCAGCCGCAGAGTACGGCCTTGAACGCCCAACAAAGAGTTACCCGAATCGTAAGCTGCTACCCCAATTCGACTATGAGGCGTTGGAGCCCATACCACCCGCGCGCAACGCGGCTGGCGGACCCGACCGACCACCACACGGCCGGGACAGAATGGCAACTCAAGCCGAACACTAGCCCGCACCACATTGCTGCAAAAGCAGAAAAAACAACAGCTCGGGGATACACATATGACCTACGTCAGGACCTAGAAAATAGAGCAGGTCATCCCAGGTCAATCTATGGATCGCGGGGGCGTGCCCCAGCGCGAGAGGACGGTTACCAATCCTGGCGCGACAAGAACAACCACGCCCGGGCCAAAAACCGCATACGGACTTCATCTGAACTGCGTCGCGACATGGCCCGATACAGAGGCGCCGCATGCCCCCTATGCCACCGATGAGGTAATGGAGCATCAGTTCCCAGAAGGGTTTAAACCCGTGAACATTGAATCATATGATGGCACAACAGATCCCGCAGTATGGATTGAAGACTTTCTTCTCCACATTCACATGGCACGCGGTGACGATCTACACGCGATCAAATACCTCCCCCTAAAACTTAAGGGGCCAGCCCGACACTTGTTAAACAGCCTCCCAGAAAACTCTATTGGTAGCTGGGAAGACTTGGAGGACGCATTTAGAGACAACTTCCAAGGCACCTATGTTCGGCCCCCAGATGCCGATGACCTTAGTCACATAATCCAGCAACCTGGGGAATCGGCCGGTAGCTCTGGACCAAGTTCCTCATAAAAAAGAACCAGATTGTGGATTGTCCGGATGCCAAAGCCCTCGCGGCCTTTAAGCATAGCATCCGAGACGAGTGGCTCACCCGGCACCTTGGCCAAGAAAAGCCGTAATCCATGGCAACCCTCACTGTACTTATGATCCGCTTTTGCACGGGAGAGGATAGCTGGCTCGCTCGTAGAAGCAATAGCACCAGCGACCCTGGCACCTCCGAACCCAGGGACGGCAATGGAAAGCCACGACGCAACAAGCACAAGCGTCGAAACAATAATGAAGAAACCCAGGACACGACGGTCAATGCCGGATTCAGTGGCTCCAAACCCGGTCAACGGAAGAAACCATCCAAGGCAAACAGAGATGGCCCATCCAGTTTAGACAGAATACTCGATCGGCCCTGCCAAATTCATGGCACCCCCGACAAGCACGCTAATCATACCAACCGAAATTGCTGGGTCTTCAAACAGGCCGGCAAACTCAACGCCGAACACAAGGGGAAAGGGTCGCCCAGTAACGATGATGACCAAGAGCGTCGTCAACCGAACACAGGGGGACAGAATCAATTTCCTCTCGAGGTAAAAATAGTGAATATGATATATGTCACACATATACCTAAGAGGGAACGCAAGCGCGCACTACGGGATGTCTACGCCTTAGAGTTGGTCGCCCCAAAATTCAACCCATGGTCGGCTTGTCCAATCACCTTCGATCGAAAGGATCACCCAACCAGTATCCGTCATGGAGGTTCGGCAGCTCTGGTCCTTGATCCAATCATTGACAGATTCCACCTCACGTGAGTCCTCATGGACGGAGGCAGTAGTCTCAATCTACTTTATCAAGACACTATTCGCAAAATGGGCATCGATCCGTCAAGAATCAAGCCCATTAAGACTAACTTTAAAGGAGTAATACCTGGTGTAGAGGCCCGCTGCATGGGCTCAATCACGCTGGAGGTCGTCTTCGGTTCACCGAACAACTTCCAAAGCGAAGACTTGATCTTCGATATCATCCCATTCCGCAGTGGCTATCACGCACTGCTCGGACGGACCGCTTTCGCCCGCTTTAACGCGGTCCCGCACTACACCTATCTAAAGCTTAAGATGCCCGGTCCGTGTGGCGTCATTACAATCAACGAAAACATGGAATGCTCCCTCCGTACCGAGGAGCATACCGCGGCCATCGCGGCCGAAGTACAAAGCGGCCCTGTCAAGCCGCACACCTCATCGGCTATTAAGCCGCCGGACTTTATTACGCAAGGCCGGGCAGTTCGGCAATCCCAGGGTCAGATTAGCAGTTTCGCCTCCGTCGATTGCCACGTACATCAGCGAGATTCGTATCGCTCGTGCACAATTACACACTCAAAGTACCTTGGGCATCAGTGGAGGCAAAATACGGACATGCCTATAGTACGGTTTGACCCTATATGGTCTCTCCCTCGTTTTTACTTATTCTTATCTTTTACCACAGGTGAATTCAAACCTCCTCATCCTACGGACTCACAAGCACTCTATCCGAGCCCGGTTCCGTACAAATGGTAGAAGACCATTCCTCTTAAGGAATCTTTCTTATTCAGGCGAAAGCGGCGCAGACGTGCGGTAGGAAGGTGCAAAGGATTTTGTAGACCATAACCTCACTCAAAGAACCTGTATAGAGCTTTTCTCTTTAGCCTTAAGACCCCCGGCATGTAAAATAGCCTTGGTGATTATGGTACCATCTGTAATACTATGTTTTGACGTATCAATCAGATTCCAGTGAGACATATCCTTCCTCGGTGTCGTCTTCACTTATAGACTTTATTCCGTCTCTTCAGTTGTTTCACGCACACACCTCGGCAAAAATTGCCAGGGGCTCTATATGGCAACATATGTGTTGCCAACCAAATAGTCCGAACAGCTTTATAGCACAATTCGGCGTCCCGAGCTCGGCATTATATGCATCGGCTCCGAATCATGTCTTTGGTCAATAGTTGGGTTGCCCGGCTCCTGTGTTTGCTACCTTACATTCCATTTGATCGGCTAGGGTAGTAAAGGGAGAACTACTGCGATTCTGTTTCTGGTTCGCCCGATTAAGCACCTCAGTAGAGAAAGCCGAAAACTGACTGTCATGATGCGGTGAGAGCTTGTCAGCCACTTGGCGACTTATCAAAATCTTTAGCGAGTTCTTCCGTATTACAAGAAGGACCGTTTTGCGGTCACCTATGCAACGCATCCGCATTAGGATAGCCGCATACATACCAGGGGCTACTTTATAGACCCATCGTCAAACTCCTACAGCTAAGTGAGAGCAATAAAACCGCATAGTCTGATTGCCTGGTTCACCGCATTGACACCTCCTTCATGGACCAAGACGTTGGGTTAAGTTTAGTCATTTGCAATTCCGAACACCCCAGTAGTATCTACAAGGGGGTTAAAGCCGACGACTGGGAACTCTCAGATATAAAACGGCCACACAGGAGGATAAAACTTCATAAAAAAAGGGGAATATATTACAAAAGATTTAGTTCATGATACAAACTCCCGAACAGTTAGGACTCGTTCATTCCTCGACTGCTACCTTTTCAGCCTTCATCTTCCCCCAGTGCATCTTGACACGGGCGAAGGCCATTCGCGCCCTTCTATACAAGACCACCTCTTAACAACGTCAATTCGGGGCAGCGCATCAACAAGATGCCGCACGAGGCCGAAGTAGCTGTCCGGAATGGCTTCGACCGGCCACAAACGGACTATGACGTCCTTCATGGCCGCACTGGACATCTTCTGCAGCTCCGCCATTGTGCCATCTGGTCATTTAGTAGTACAGGACGCTCCTGCCCCACAAACTGCGACGAGAAGAGCTTCTCCGTCGCGTACCCCTCCTGGGACTGGAAGAATTTGGCGGCGGCCGTAGCACTCTTCAGCAGATCCGCATATGCGTTTGGAGAACTCCACAGTCGATTAAGCAAGGCATACTTCCGGTCCCCAAATTTAGCCTGTAAAGAAAGGGCTTACCAGCCGCTATCTGTCCATCTTGACGGATTTCCTCGCGCGCTGCACGGGATTCGGACCGCGCTTACAAAGCTTCTTGAAGGGCCTTGGCGAGTTCGATCTCCTTCGCCTTATTTTCCTTTTCTAAGGACTCGCACTTGGTGGCGGCGTCCTTGAGCTTTTGCTCGATCTCGGTCACCCGTTCCTCAAAACGGCGCCGAGCGGTCTGTTCGGCCACTAAGTCCGCAGCCGCTTTACCCGCGGCCGCCTTTCTTACCCTTGCGTGCTTCTTGGCTTGGGCAAGCTCACCCCTGAGGGTCTCCACCGCAGCGGTGCCATCTGTGCAAATACGCGCATTTCAGCTCTTGAACTTCCACAAAACACGGACATCAACAAGCATACAGTTAGATGTATCTTATACCTTGCGCCTGGTCGAGCCGCGTGTTAACAAGGACTAGGTCATCATCAGCCCGTTCCAGTTTCCGTTTGAGTTCGGAAACTTCCGTTGATTGGGCAGTCGCCACTAGCAGAGAAGCCTGTGTGAATCCAGATAAAAGTATGTTACCACCTGGCAACTGGTTATTGATCCTCTACTCGGTTTTTTTCAAATAACCAAACAGAGTCTCGGGAGCAACTATCTATATACATGCATATTTCTCATAAAAACAAAAAAAATCATTACATTGCGTACCTCGAAGCCTGCCAGCAGGCTGGAAAAGGCTTCGTTCAGCCCGCTCTTGGCGGATTGAATCTTCTTTGCCACCGTACCCATTAGGATGCGGTGCTCATCTAGGATGGATGCACTTTGCAGCGCGTCCACCATGGTATTCGGCGCCTCCGGATTAGCAAAGGTCGCCGCACCCCCCCCCCCCTCCTCTCCTGTAGGGGGTCACTCATTAGACTCCGGAAACTTATTTGTCTCCAGAGTAGTATGCGGCTGGGGGTCGGATTGACCGAGGCCCCCGTCGCCGATCTTTGTGGGGGCCGTACCCCTCAGGCACCATTAAGTCCCCCCCCCCCCGTGTCTCTTTGAGGCTCAGGGAGGGCCTATCGGGCGACACCTCGGGGTCATCCGCCCTAGGCGCTAGGGAAGCCGGGGAAGGTGACTCGCTCTCCATCATCTCCGGCGACAGATCCCCCGAGGATGAGGATAGTTGAGGGATACTGTGGGCCGGACTAAAAAGATGGAACTTAGAGTTATCATCACAGTTCATAAAGGTTGGGTGAGTGTGAAGAATCCTGGGCTACTTACGAGTCGGCTTGGGGCTTGGTCCGGCGATGCTTCGGGATTGCCTCGACATCTGACTCCGAGTCATCGGGGAGGGTGATTTTGTCCCTCTTGGAGGCTTCGGCCTCCAGGTCTTCCGAGGCCGCCCTCTTCTTGCCATTGTGGGGAGGATCTTCTTCTTCCTCCTCCTCCTCCTCCTCCTCCTCCTCATCGTTGTCGCCCTCGTGAGAGGACTGGGCATCAGCTTCTCCAGAGATTGCGTCCGAAGTGCCCTCCTCTTTCTTCTTCTTCTTCTTCTTCTTCTTCTTCTTCTTCTTCTTGTCCTTCTTTACCGGCGCCTGGTATGGCGCCGGGACCAGCATCCTCCTTAGTAGGGGATTGGCTGGGTCTTCGGGGAGCGGAGCGGGACACTGGATCTGCTCCGCCTTCTTGATCCAGACCTGTTTGGGGGATGGACTACTCAAATACTTCTCCTTTGGAGCAATGAACCTACTAATGTTCGGATGTTTTGGAATTTACCTCAGAGGCTGGATGGTTGCAGTCGAGGCCGGTGTCGTCTGATGACTCTGGCCACGTTTTCTGCTTCTTAAAATGAAGTTTCCAGATCCCCTTATGCGTTGTGCCATCTTGAGGGATCCCCTTATGCGTTGTCCCTTAACATGAGTCCCCTCACGAAGGGGTGAAGGGCGAACCCGAGTCCGCAGAGGAAGTGGGGGATGAACACCACCCTCTCGCCGGGCTCCGGGGTAGGGATGACCTGCGCCGGATCGAGAAGCCTGTGCTTGATTTCCGCGGTTAGATATCGCGCTTCCCGCAGCTCCTTGATGTTCTCCTCCGTGATGGAGGAGGCCATCCACTTGCCTTGAGGGGAGAAAAGCTTAGAACTTGGTCATTGGAGCTCGAGGATGGAAGGGTAGAGAGAGAATGAGGCGTAGGGTGGAAGAGTTGGATTCTATCCACTTATATGGACTGCGAATATCAAGCGTCCCCCTCCCTCAAGCCTTAAAACTCGCCTGTTCCCAAGGGGTCATGCGAACGCACGCAGTTGGATTACCCAAATCTATATTGATGAGAATCCCGCAATGAGGGGACACGATCTCTGCCTTGACGAGACGTGTCAGTGGGAGTTGCGTATTGAAACGCAAGGCGGGAGGCCCAAAACGGTTCGAGATGATAGCAAAGCCAAAAAAGGCATTCCGCCGGAAAAAGCTATCAATGGATATGTTCTAAGTATTATGATTTTATGGTTGGAAGGTTAACCTATTGTACAGAGCCGGATATTGATCTCTTGTTCAGAGGACTACTTTGGAGTATTCAGAGGAGGAACCCGCCTTGCAATGCCGAAGACAATCTGCACGTCGGATACATCGTCATTGAAGCCAGGTTCAGGGCGTCTGGGCTGTGTGACATGGGCCGGACTCATGGGCCATGAAGATACCAGATGAAAGGCTTTCCCCATGTCCGGATGGGACTCTCCTTGGCGTGGAAGGCAAGCTTGGCGTTCGGATATGAAAATTACTTTCTCTATAAACCGACTCTCTACAACCCTAGCCCCCTCCTGTGTCTATATAAACCGGAGGGTTTAGTCCGTGGAGGCAATCATAATCATACAGGCTAGACATCTAGGGTTTAGCCATTACGATCTCAAGGTAGATCAACTCTTGTAACCCCTATACTCATCGAAGTCAATCAAGCAGGAAGTAGGGTGTTACCTCCATCAAGAGGGCCCGAACCTGCGTAAACATCGTGTCACCTGCCTCCTGTTACCTTCAATCCTTAGGCGCACAGATCGGGACCCGTACTACCTCTTTAGCATGCGTTGGTTTTCCCTTGAGGAAAGGGTGATGCAGCAAAGTAGCGTAAGTATTTCCCTCAGTTTTTGAGAACCAAGGTATCAATCCAGTAGGAGATAACACGCAAGTCCCTAGTACCTGCACAAACTATCAAGAACCTTGCAACCAACACGATAAAGGGGTTGTCAATCCCTTCACAGCCACTTGCAAAAGTGAGATATGATAAAGATAATAAGATAAATATTTTTGGTATTTTTGTTGTATAGATTGGAAAGTAAAGATTGCAAAATAAACGGCGACATAAATTGGCAAGTTGATGGGAAAATAATATGATGTAAAATAGACCCGGGGGCCATAGGTTTCACTAGTGGCTTCTCTCAAGATAGGATATTTTACGGTGGGTGAACAAATTACTGTCGAGCAATTGATAGAAAAGCGCATAGGTTTCACTAGTGGCTTCTCTCAAGATAGCATATTTTACGGTGGGTGAACAAATTACTGTCGAGCAATTGATAGAAAAGCGCATAGTTATGAGAATATCTAGGCATGATCATGAACATAGGCATCACATCCGTGTCAAGTAGACCGAAATGATTCTGCATCTACTACTATTACTCCAGACATCGACCGCTATCCAGCATGCATCTAGAGTATTAAGTTCATAAGAACAGAGTAACACATTAGGTAAGATAACATGATCTAGAGGGATAAAATCAAGCAATATGATACAAACCCCATCTTTTTATCCTCGATGGCAACAATACAATACGTGCCTTGTTGCCCCTGCTGTCACTAGGAAAGGACACCACAAGATTGAACCCAAAGCTAAGCACTTCTACAATTGCAAGAAAGATCAATCTCGTAGGCTAAAGCAAACTGATAATTCGAAGAGACTTGCAAAGATATCAAATCATGCATATAAGAATTCAGAGAAGAATCAAATATTGTTCATAGATAATCTTGATCATAAACCCATAACTCATCGGATCTCGACGAACACACCGCAAAAAAGTATTACATCGAATAGATCTCCAAGAAGATCGAGGACAACTTTGTATTGAGACCAAAGAGAGAGAAGAAGCCATCTAGCTAATAACTATGGACCCGAAGGTCTATGGTAAACTACTCACACATCATCGAAGAGGCTATGGTGTTGATGTAGAAGCCCTCCGTGATTGATTCCCTCCAGCAGAAGGCCGAAAAGGCCCCAAGATGGGATCTCACTGCATGTAAGGTTGCGGTGGTGGAAAATAGGTTTCGTGGCTCCCCTGGATGTTTTCAGGGTATAAGAGTATATATAGGCGAAAGAAGTAGGTCGGTGGAGCTACGAGGGGCCCACGAGGGTGGGGGGCGCGCCTCCCTGCATCATGGCCGCCTTGTTGCTTCCTTGGCGTCCACTCCAAGTCTCCTGGATTGCGTTTGTTCCAAAAACGATCCTCGCGGAGGTTTCATTCCGTTTGATATTCCTTTTCTGCGAAACACTGAAATAGGCAAAAAGAACAGCAATTTGCACTAGGCCTTTGGTTAATAGGTTAGTCCCAAAAATAATGTAGAAGTGCATAATAAAGCCCATTAAACATCCAAAACAGATAATATAATAGCATGGAACAATAAAAAATTATAGATACGTTGGAGACGTATCAAGCATCCCCAAGCTTAATTCCTGCTCATCCTCGGGTAGGTAAATGATAAAAATAGAATTTTTGATGTGGAATTCTACCTAACATAATTTTCAATGTAATTCTCTTTATTGTGGCATGAATGTTCAGATCCGAAAGATTGAAGATAAAAGTTTAATATTGACATAAAAATAATAATACTTCAAGCATACTAACTAAGCAATTATGTCTTCTCAAAATAACATAGCCAAAGAAAGCTCATCCCTACAAAATCATATAGTTTGGCCATGCTTCATTTCCGTAACACAAAAATGCTCTCATCATGCACAACCCCGATGACAAGCCAAGCAATTGTTTCATACTTTAGTATTTCTCAAAAAATTTCAACTTTCACGCAATACATGAGCGTGAACCATGGACATAGCATGATGGGTGGAATAGAATACAATTATGGGGGTTGTGTGGAGAAGACAAAAAAGGATAAAGTCTCACATTGACGCGGCTAATCAATGGGCTAGGGAGATGCCCATCAATTGATGTCAATGCAAGGAGTAGGGATTGCCATGCAACGGATGCACTAGAGCTATAAATGTATGAAAGCTCAACAAAAGAAACTAAGTGGGTGTGCATCCAACTTGCTTTCTCACGAAGACCTAGGGCATTTGAGGAAGCCCATTGTTGGAATACACAAGCAAAGTTCTATAATGAAAAATTCCCACTAGTATATGAAAGTGACAAAATAAGAGACTCTCTATCATAAAGATCATGGTGCTACTTTGAAGCACAAGTGTGGAAAAAGGATAGTACCATTGTCCCTTCTTTTCTTTTTATTTTTTTGGGCCTTCCCTTTTTTTGGACTTTCTTTTTTCTTTTTTGGCCTTTCCCTTTTTTATTTTGCCTCTCTCTTTTTTTTCATGGGACAATGCTCTATTAATGATGATCATCACACTTCTATTTATTTTCAACTCAATGATTACAACTCGATACTAGAACAATATATGACTCTATATGAGTGCCTCCGGCGGTGTACTGGGATGGGCAATGAAACAAGAATGACATGTATGAAAAATTATGCATGGTGGCCTTGCCAAAAATATGATGTCAACTACATGATCATGCAAGGCAATATGACAATGATGAAGCATGTCATAATAAATGAAACGGTGGAAAGTTGCATGGCAATATATCTCAGAATGGCTATGGAAATGCCATAATAGGTAGGTATGGTGGCTGTTTTGAGGAAGATATAAGGAGGTTTATGTTTGATAGAGCGTATCATATCACGAGGTTTGGATGCACTGGCGAAGTTTGCACCAACTCTCAAGGTGAGAAAGGGCAATGCACGGTACCGAAGAGGCTAGCAATGGTGGAAAGGTGAAAGTGCGTATAATCCATGGACTCAACATTAGTCATAAAGAACTCACATCCTTATTGAAAAAATCTACAAGTTATCAAAAACCAAGCATTACGTGCATGCTCCTAGGGGGATAGATTGGTAGGAAAAGACCATCGCTCGTCCCTGACCACCACTCATAAGGATGACATTCAAAGAACACCTCATGTTTCAAATTTGTTACACAACAGTTACCATACGTGCATGCTACGGGACTTGCAAACTTCAACACAAGTATTTATCAAATTCACAATTACTCAACTAGAATGACTCTAATATCACCATCTTCATATCTCAAAACAATCATCAAGTATCAAACTTCTCATAGTATTCAATGCACTCCATATGAAAGTTTTTATTATACCCATCTTGGATGCCTATCATATTAGGACTAATTTTATAGCCAAAGAAAATTACCATGCTGTTCTAAAGGACTCTCAAAATAATATAAGTGAAGCATGAGAGATCAATAATTTCTATAAAATAAAACCACCACCGCGCTCTAAAAGATATAAGTGAAGCACTAGAGCAAAATTATCTAGCTCAAAAGATATAAGTGAAGCACATAGAGTATTCTAATAAATTCCGATTCATGTGTGTCTCTCCAAAAGGTGTGTACAGTTACTATGGTAAACTAAAAAGCAAAGACTCAAATCATACAAGACGCTCCAAGCAAAACACATATCATGTGGCGAATAAAAATATAGCCTCAAGTAAATTTACCGATAGACGAAGACGGAAGAGGGGATGCCTTCCGGGGCATCCCCAAGCTTAGGCTTTTGGTTGTCCTTAATTTTACCTTGGGTTGCCTTGGGCATCCCCAACCTTAGGCTCTTGCCACCCCTTATTCCATAATCCATCAAATCTTACCCAAAACTTGAAAACTTCACCACACAAAACTCAACAGAAAATCTCATGAGCTCCGTTAGTGTAAGAAAACAAACCACCACATTAAGGTACTGTAATGAACTCATTGTTTATTTATATTGGTGTTAAACCTACTGTATTCCAACTTCTCTATGGTTCATACCCCCTATACTAGCCTAGATTCATTAAAATAAGCAAACAACACACGAAAAACAGAATCTCTCAAAAACAGAACAGTCTGTAGTAATCTATATCAAACGCAAACTTCTGAACTCATAAAAATGTGCAAACATAGGAAGACCTAGATAATTTTTTTATTGATCTATTGAAATTGGAATCAATATTTTATCGCTTTCTGGTGATTTTTAACAATTGTTTTCGTGAGCATAAAGTTTTTGTTTTTTTCAGCAAGATCAAATAATTATCACCCAAGAAGATCCTATAGGTTTTACTTGGCACAAACACTAATTAAAACATAAAACCACATCTAACTAGAGGCTAGAAGAATTGTTTATTACTAAACAGGAACAAAAATAAAATTGGGTTGCCTCCCAACAAGCGCTATCGTTTAACTCCCCTAGCTAGGCATAAAAGCAAGAATAGATCTAGGTATTGTCATATTTGGTATGCAATCCATAAGTGGCTCTCATAATGGATTCATAAGATAATTTAATTTTCTTCCTAGGAAAGAGTTCCATGCCCTTCCTTAACGGAAATTGGAATCTAATATTTCCTTCTTTCATACCAATAATTGCATCAATCGTTCTAAGGAAAGGTCTACCAAGAATAATAGTACATGTAGGATTGCAATCTATATCAAGAACGATGAAATCTATGGGCACATAATTCCTATTTGCAACAATAAGAACATCATTAATCCTTCCCATATGTTTCTTAATGGTGGAATCCGCAAGATGCAAGTTTAAAGAACTATCATCAAATTCACGGAGTCCTAACATATCACACGAAGTTTTTGGAATCGTGGAAACACTAGCATCCAAATCACACAAAGCATAGCATTCATCATCTTTATTCTTAATTTTAGTAGTTGGTTCCCACTCATCATAAAGTTTTCTTGGGATAGAAACTTCTAATTCAAGTTTTTCTTCATAAGATTGCATTAAAGCATCAACGATATGTTTGGTAAAAGCTTTATTTTGATTATAAGCATGAGGAGAATTTAACATGGATTGCAACAAGGAAATACAATCTATCAAATAACAATTGTCATAATTAAATTCCTTGAAATCCAATATAGTGGGTTCATTGCTATTTAAAGTATTGACCTCTTCAATCCCACTTTTACCAATTTTTGCATCAAGATCTAAAAACTCCGAATCATTGGGACGCCTTTTAACTAAAGTTGACTCATATCCAGTCCCATCATTATCAAGATTCATATTGGGAAACAAACATTTAATAGGAGACACATCAATCACTTTTAGATCTTCATCATCATTACCATGAAAACTAGAAGAACACGCTTTCACAGAGCAATCTTATTTAGCACGCATCCTAGCGGTTCTTTCTTTGCACTTATCAATGGAAATTCTCATGGCTTTGAGAGACTCATTGATATCATGCTTAGGTGGAATAGATCTAAGTTTCAAAGAATCAACATCAAGAGAAATTCTGTCCATGTTCCTAGCCAACTCATCAATCTTAGGCAATTTTTCTTCAACCAAAGCATTGAATTTTTTTTGCGAAATCATAAATTCTTTAACACTAGTCTCAAAATCAGAGGGCATCCTATTAAAATTTCCATAAGAGTTGTTGTAGGAATTACCATAATTATTAGAGGAATTACTAGGGAACGGCCAAGAAAAGTTTCCTCTATATGCGTTGTTACCAAAATTGTTTCTACCAACAAAATTCACATCCATAGATTCATTATTATTCTCAATCAAAGTGGACAAGGGCATATCATTAGGATCAGAAGAAACACTCTTATTAGCAAACAATTTCATAAGTTCATCCATCTTTCCACTCAAAACATTAATCTCTTCAATCGCATGAACCTTTTTACTAGTAGATCTTTCGGTGTGCCATTGAGAATAATTAACCATAATATTATCTAGGAGTTTAGCAGCTTCTCCTAAAGTGATTTCCGTAAAAGTGCTCCCGCGGCCGAACCTAAAAGATTTCTAGCAGCAAAATTCAATCCAACATAATTTTTTTGTATAATCATCCATAAATTCAAACAATGTGTAGGGAAATTACATATCATTAATTTCATCCTCTCCCAGGCTTGTGCAACATGCTCATGATCAAGTTTCTTAAAATTCATAATATCGTTTCTAAGAGAGATGATCTTAGCGGGAGGAAAATACTTAGAGATAAAAGCATCTTTGCACTTATTCCATGAATTAATACTATTTTTAGGCAAAGAAGAGAACCAAGTTTTAGCACGATCTCTAAGCGAAAACGGAAATAGCTTCAATTTAACAATATCATTATCCACATCTTTCTTCTTTTGCATATTGCACAAATCAACAAAGTTGTTTAGATGGGTAGCGGCATCTTCACTAGGAAGGCCAGAAAATTGATCTTTCATGACAAGATTCAACAAAGCAGCATTAATTTCACAAGATTCAGCATCGGTAATAGGAGCAATCGGAGTGCTAATAAAATCGTTGTTGTTGGTATTGGAAAAGTCACACAATTTAGTATTGTCTTGAGACATTGTGACAAACAATCCAACACACAAGCACACAAGAAGCAAGCAAAAAGAGACGAATGGAAAAAGGGCGAATAAAACGGCAAAGGTGAAGTGGGGAGAGGAAAAAGAGAGGCAAATGGCAAATAATGTAATGCGAGGGAGAATAGTTTGTGAAGGGTACTTGGTATGTCTTGACTTGTGCGTAGATATCCCCGGCAACGGTGCTAGAAATCCGCATGTTGGCGGGAGATCAAATCTTGACTTGACTTGGCGTATACCTCCCCGGCAACGGCGCCAGAAATCCTCCTTGCTACCTCTTGAGCATGTGTTGGTTTTCCCTTGAAGAGGAAAGGGTGATGCAGCAAAGTAGCGTAAGTATTTCCCTCAGTTTTTGAGAACCAAGGTATCAATCCAGTAGGAGATAACACGCAAGTCCCTAATACCTGCACAAACAATCAAGAACCTTGCAACCAACGCGATAAAGGGGTTGTCAATCCCTTCACGGCCACTTGCAAAAGTGAGATCTGATAAAGATAATAAGATAAATATTTTTGGTATTTTTGTTGTATAGATTGAAAAGTAAAGATTGCAAAATAAACGGCGACAGAAATTGGCAAGTTGACGGGAAACTAATATGATGTAAAATAGAACCGGGGGCCATAGGTTTCACTAGTGGCTTCTCTCAAGATAGCATATTTTACGATGGGTGAACAAATTACTGTCGAGCAATTGATAGAAAAGCGCATAGTTATGAGAATATCTAGGCATGATCATGAACATAGGCATCACGTCCATGTCAAGTAGACCGAAATGATTCTGCATCTACTACTATTACTCCACACATCGACCGCTATCCAGCATGCATCTAGAGTATTAAGTTCATAAGAATAGAGTCACACATTAGGCAAGATGACATGATGTAGAGGGATAAACTCAAGGAATATGATATAAACCCCATATTTTTATCCTTGATGGCAACAATACAATACGTGCCTTGTTGCCCCTACTTTTACTGGGAAAGGACACCGCAAGATTGAATCGAAAGCTAAGCACCTATCCCATTGCAAGAAAGATCAATCTAGTAGGCCAAGCCAAACTGATAATTCGAAGAGACTTGCAAAGATATCAAATCATGCATATAAGAATTCAGAGAAGTATCAAATATTGTTCATAGATAATCTTGATCATAAACCCAAAATTCATCAGATCTCGACAAACACACCGCAAAAAGTACTACATCAAATAGATCTCCAAGAAGATCGAGGAGAACTTTGTATTGGGATCCAAAGAGAGAGAAGAAGCCATCTAGCTAATAACTATGGACCCGAAGGTCTGTGGTAAACTACTCACACATCATCGGAGAGGCTATGGTGTTGATGTAGAAGCCCTCCGTGATCGATTCCCCCTCCGGTGGAGCGTCGGAAAAGGCCCCAAGATAGGATCTCACGGGTACAGAAGGTTGCGGCGATGGAAAATAGGTTTCACGGCTCCCCTGGATGTTTTCAGGGTATAAGAGTATATATAGGCGAAAGAAGTAGGTCGGTGGAGCTACGAGGGGCCCATGAGGGTGGGGGCACGCCTACCCCCTGGGCGCGCCTCCCTGCCTCGTGGCCGCCTCGTTGCTTCCTTGACGTCCACCCCAACTCTCCTGGATTGCATTTGTTCCAAAAATGATCCTCGCGAAGGTTTCATTCCGTTTGGATTCCGTTTGATATTCCTTTTCTGCGGAACACTGAAATAGGCAAAAAAACAATAATTTCCACTGGGCCTTCGGTTAATAGGTTAGTCCCAAAAATAATATAAAAGTGCATAATAAAGCCCATTAAACATCCAAAACAGATAATATAATAGCATGGAACAATAAAAAAATATAGATACGTTGGAGACGTATCAACCCCCTACCTGAGATCTGCCGGTTTTGACACTAACACGCGTCAGTGCTATACAAATGGTTTTTAACCCCTTTCCGCGACGACATTTGGAACTGTCGCCAAGTGAGTGTGGGTGATAGGGGGGTCTTTCCCACACGACCCAGAAATCATCGGGGATAGGCCCTCCTGGGACACCAAATGAGCTTGTGTGCGATCGGACGAGGCATCAAAATCCAATCATTTCCATAGGTATGTACATCCCACATGGTGAATCCCGGAAAAACATTTCCGTAGGTATGTACATCCCACACGGTGAATCCCAGAAAAACATTTCCGTAGGTATGTATATCACACACAGTCAATCCAAGGAATACGTTTCCGTTCTTATGTACATCCCACACAGTCAATCCAGGGAAAACGTTTCCGTTCGTATGTATATCACACACAGTCAATCCAAGGAATACGTTTCCGTTCTTATGTACATCCCACACAGTCAATCCAGGGAAAACGTTTCCGTTCGTATGTACATCCCACACAGTTTTATGTGTAGGCTCGTGTGTGAAAGGTGTAACTATCACACACGCTCTCCCTTGGTTAACTGTTTGCTTTTATCAACTACATCACACACGATTTGATGAAGAAAACTGTGTGGCATTGGGCTATCCATCACAAGCGCTTTTACTGCTAGAGCCATTTGCAAAGTTCCATGACACATTTAGTAGGTTTATTAGTTTACAATTAATAATTCTAGTATTACGCAAATTCACTTTTCATATCAAACAGCTGTTTGCCAATTTCATATCAGGCACATAAATATATTATAACATCACAGTACGATAGCTACATGAAAACAACACGGTACAACATATAGCTAGTTCAACTTCATAAGAACAATAGTAGAACAATATATTCATTTCCCCAATCGAGATCATCCAGGCTCGTCTTATCCACCTCCGCTTTCAGTTCAGTAAGAACCTGTTTTGCATGGGCCAAGTGGGAAAGTGCCTCCTCCTTCGCCAACACCATCTTAGCAAAGTCTGATTTAAAAAATCCGAGCTCATTCTCCACCTTCAACTTTTTATCCTGCATCTTCAAATATTCTTCAGCGTTGACAATAGTTTCTCTGAACCTCCATATGTTCTCTTCCTCAGACATGCTCCAGAGCTTCGCTAGGCGCATCTTCACATACTGTGGCCACTCTTGATCAACCCACTCCAAGTAAGAACACTTTCGTTCATCCTATAATATTTAAAACTAGATCAGTAACAACTGTAGGGGAAAGGGTTTTATAGCAATATAGAAAACCACCAATGCTTATTTTGAAAAACTGAAGAAACATGTTAATTATGACATATCTTCTCAAAAAGATCAATGTACAAATGAATTAATTGCTACTGAGACAACAACCAAATTCTGGAACATCAGAAGCTATAATTAAATACAACAATGCTACAAGTTCTTACTCATGTACAATAAATAACAAATTGAACATTTTATGAGGAAGGTAAATATAACTGCAACAGCATAGAGACAGTGTTTGGATGACAGCAAATTGATACTAACAGGTGTGTACATGCACAAATTTAGTAACATAGAACTAATAGCACTAAGGCCGTCCACTATGTATGCCAAAACTTGGGTAAAGACAATTGTTGCTATATCTCGCACTGGTGCCCTGCACTGGCGAGCCGATGCACCGGAAAAAAATCAGGGACCCGGACTCCAGAGCACGTAGTTGCTCCAATGCCCAGTTCATTCGTGCCATAAAGATTTAGTATTTTACTGCTTGGCTGCTCGGATGTGTGGACCAAAGATGGCTGCACAAACTGCTGAAGCGGTGCCAAATAATTTTTTAATGGCACCGCTGATGAGATGGCAACAATTTAAGATACTAGGTACAAACTGTGACACTGTCTTAGGATGCGTTTGGTTGAAGGTGTGGTATGAATGGGTTGGGACCGTGAAAGTGTCTGAATCACATTTATCAATTTATTTGTAACAACGAAAGAGGGTCTAACCTTCTCTGCACATGCCAGAAACTTCCTCCCACTGTCCACAGATTCAAATGCAACTAGCTTCATGCATGGAGATTGATGGTGACAACGAGCAGATAGATCTTCAGCCACCCCACTCCATTCATTGCCACTGATGGTCCTAGGGAGCTACAAGAGGAAGAAATGACTCAAATCGACCGTCGAGTAAAAATCCTTCATTCCAAGTCATAGCCCGAGAGAGAGAAGAGAGGCATACCCGGGTGGTGAAGGAGTCGTCACCGGAGGAGGAACCGCTGGAGAGGTCTTTGAAGAAGACCATGGTGACCCCGGCAGTAGGATGCAAGACAGCGAGAGCGAGGAAGCGGCTATAGCTTAGGAAGGAAGGAAGGAAGGAGGAAACAGGGGAAATGTGACTTGTGGTTGGGGAGAAAAGGGGGTGGGGAAGGGGAGAGGGGGGGCTAGATATTTTGGCGGTAGGCCCAAATTTTGGAAATGTGGAGGGAAACTTTGTGTGTGGTGCCGCCGGACCATTCACTTTGAACGATTGTGTGCATTGCAAACGATTCTTCTGCTTTACGCGCATGGGATGAGTTTGATAATTTAAATTTTGGTGGAAATTTCCCCGGGTACGTCATTGCATAATTTAACATCGCTTGCTAATCTGGGCACACAAAAGAGCGTACAGCAGGCAGACCACACTTACTGAATCAAGCAATTTTAGTAATTAAACAAAGCCAGTTGACCTAATCATTGCTCTAACAAAAGACCAGCATTAAAAACAAAGCCTAAGTATGCATAATTTTAACAAATCCGCCGCCGTGCCGGCATATGCATCGCCGGCGTGAGATGAGACGCCGATGACTTGTCCTGGCGACATGCCGCCGTTGGTGGACTCCGCGTCCCCCCTGCTGAAGTCAACCGCGTCCTAGTCCTCGGCGCCGCTCTCAAGGTTGTAGTACTCATAGTAGTGGCTGCGCCACAGCTCGCGTTGCTACTCCACTTCTGATTCCTCAACGAACAGACTCTTCTCTACCTCGACCTCGGCCACGCCCAACTCCTCCTCCCGACGCTCCTCGATCTCCGCCGCCTCCTGAATCTCCAGCTCCCGCTCGGCGACCTCATGAGGAAGCAGCTGCTCCATGGCCACCTCCACCTTTTTGGACATGGCTTGCATGCTGGAGTCCTAGCTGGCCTGGGATATCTTGGCGTGTGCATCCTCGATCTTGGCGTGGATGGCCTCGACCCAGGCAAGGGCGACATCGGTGGCACGGACGGCAGCTCGAGTGCCCACGGCGTTTGCAGCCGTCGTCGCAGCAGCAGCTGCAGCCATCTTGGCTGCTGTAGCTGCCCTGTCGGCTGCCGCAGACGCCCTCTTGACGGAAGCGGCCGCGCTTAATGTGGATGAGGTGGCACTCTCGGCATAGGCGGCCGCGCTCTCGGCGCAGGCGGCGGCGCTCGGGGGGGGGGCACCGTACGGGCCTTCACGAATCGTTTCCATGGCATCATCTTTGCAAGAAGGGGGTGCGGGAATGGGGATCGGGATTCGTGGATTCGGGGGTTGCCGGCACTGGAACGGACGAGCCGGTGAAGCTTAAGGAGGGAGACTTAAATAGACCCAGATATTTTTCATTCCAAACGGTTCCTAGAAAACAACTGTGTGTGATGTTGTAGATATTTTTTATTAGCTGTGAAAGACGAATTTGGAGTAAAGTGGCAACGGATGGTGTTTTAAATGTACGAGAAATTTTGTAGTACTAATACAACTGTCATGTCAAATTTTGGAAAATTTCAGGGGTCATTTGACCTTTTAAGACATTTAAGTGATTTTCTAGCCATTTAATGACTGTAATTGAAATTTGAACTACATGTACATGCAACAGCTAACCATAACAGTTTGAAAACTCATATTTTGTGTACTTGTGTGCGATTCAATTCCATGTACAGTAAATTCGATGAAATTTTCAAACATATTGGTCTAACGGCTATAACACAATTAAGCATGGAGTGACATGGCATTTTAATTCAAAAAATTAAAAATATATCAGAAACACATGAAACCTTGGTTGATGTAATTTCATGCCACCAAGATGACGTGGTAAAAAATTTGGCAGGTTTGACAAAAGTTTGGACACACACCCCTCACAAACCGGAGCAACTCACTAGAAGGCTCGTGGTTCCTAGAAGGAACGATGCATGTTTGATAACGAATGGGAGATAGCTTCCTCTTACTGCCTTCAATTTTTTTCTACGTTTAACGTGCACTACTACACATCTAATGTGAAATTTTGGAAAATTCTAGGGGTCATTTGACCTTTTGAAGACATTTAAGTGATTTTATAGCCATTTAATGACCATAATTCAAATTTGAACTACATCTACATGCAACGGCTGACCATAACAGTTTGAAAAATCATATTTGTGTACGTGTGTGCGATTTAATTCCTTGTGCAGTAAATTAGGAGGAATTTTCAAACATATTTGTCTCACGACATGGACACATGCATATGTATGCATGGAGTGACATGGCATTTTAATTCCAAAAAATTAAAAAAAATCAGAAACACATGAAACCTTGGTTGATGCAATGTCATGCCACCAAGATGATGTGGTAAAAAAATTGTCATGTTTGACGAAAGTTTGGACACACACCCCTCACAAACCGGAGCAACTCACTAGAAGGCTCGTGATTCCGAGAGGAAACAATGCATGTTTGATGACGAACGGGAGATAGTTTCCTCTTATGGCCTTAATTTTTTTTCTACATCTAACGTGCACTACTACAACTGTAATGTGAAATTTTGGAAAATTCTTGGGGTCATTTGCCCTTTTAAAGACATTTAAGTGATTTTCTAGCCATTTAATGACCGTAATTCAAATTTGAAGTACATCTACATGCAACGACTAACCATAACAGTTTGAAAATCATATTTATGTACTTGTGTGCGAGTTAATTCCATGTGAAGTAAATTAGAAGGAATTTTCAAACATATTTGTCTCACGACATGGACGCATGCATATGTATGCATGGAGTGACATGGCATTTTAATTCCAAAAAATTAAAAAAATATCAGAAACACATGAAACCTTGCTTGATGTAATGTCATGCCACCAAGATGATGTGGTAAAAAAATTGGCATGTTTGACGAAAGTTTGGACACACACCCCTCACAAACTGGAGCAACTCACTAGAAGGCTCGTGGTTCCGAGAGGGAACAATGCAAGTTTGATGAAAAACGGGAGATAGCTTCCTCTTACGGCCTTCAATTTTTTTCTACGTCTAACGTGCACTACTACAACTGTGATGTGAAATTTTGGAAAATTCTAGGGGTCATTTGGACATTTAAGTGATTTTCTAGCCATTTAATGACCGTAATTGAAATTTGAACTACATCTACATGCAACGCCTAACCATAACGGTTTGAAAAATCATATTTGTGTACTTGTGTGAGAGTTAATTCCATGTGCAGTAAATTAGAAGGAATTTTCAAACATATTTGTCTCACGACATGGACACATGCATATGTATGCATGGAGTGACATGGCATTTTAATTCGAAAAAATTAAAAAAATGATCAGAAAAACATGAAACCTTGCTTGATGTAATGTCATGCCACCAAGATGATGTGGTAAAAAATTGGCATGCATGTGTGACGAAAGTTGACACACACCCCTCACAAACCGGAGCAACTCACTAGAAGGCTCGTGGTTCTGAGAGGGAATATGCATGTTTGATGACGAACGGGAGATAGCTTCCTCTTACGGCCTTCAATTTTTTTCTACATCTAACGTGCACTACTACAACTGTAATGTGAAACTTTGGAAAATTCTAGGGATCATTTGACCTTTCAAAGACATTTAAGTGATTTTATAGCCATTTAATGACCGTAATTCAAATTTGAAGTACATCTAAATGCAACGACTAACCATAACGGTTTGAAAAATCATATTTGTGTACTTGTGTGCGAGTTAATTCCATGTGCAGTAAATTAGAAGGAATTTTCAAACATATTTGTCTCACGACATGGACACATGGATATGTATCCATGGAGTGACATGGTATTTTAATTCCAAAAAAAAAAAATCAGAAACACATGAAACCTTGCTCGATGTAATGTCATGCCACCAAGATGATGTGGTAAAAAATTGGCATGTTTGACGAAAATTTGGACACACACCCCTCACAAACCGGAGCAACTCACTAGAAGGTTCGTGGTTCCGAGAGGGAACAATGCATGTTTGATGACGAACGGGAGATAGCTTCCTCTTACGGCCTTCATTTTTTTTCTACGTCTAACATGCACTACTAGAACTGTGATGTGAAATTTTGGAAAATTCTAGGGGTGATTTGACCTTTTAAATACATTTAAGTGATTTTCTAGCCATTTAATGACCGTAATTCAAATTTGAACTACATCTACATGCAACTCCTAACCATAACGGTTTGAAAAATCGTATTTGTGTACTTGTGTGCGAGTTAATTCCATGTGCAGTAAATTAGAAGGAATTTTCAAACATATTGGCCTCACGACATGACACATCACTACTGCAGGATGCTGCTAACGTGACACTATGATCAGAGACCCTTTGACGAAACTGTGTGCGATGCATTAATCACAAACGGGGATGTAAAAAACCGTCAAGAAAGGTGCAAAACGTTTGCGATGGCGGAGCCATCAAACACGGTTCAAATTTTAGTCGCGTGTGCGATTCAGGGCACACGGTTAACCCGTTCGAACTATTTGCGATGAGCCAGAACAACAGAAACGGGCAACCATATCAATGTGTCTGCGATATACGGCATATAGTTCGCTCCAATGAACCGTTTGCTATTAGGGAGTGCAACACAAACGGTTAGTCAGATCAAGGTGTGTGTGATATAGGGCATACAGTTCACTCGGATGAACTATTTTTCGATTAGCGAATGCAACAGAAATGGTTCAACTTAACAAGATGTGTGTGATACGTGGTAAACAACCGACTTGGACGAACTTTTTGCGATGAGAAATTACAACATAGATGGTTAATACAGTTAGTTCATGTGTGATTCTGTGCGTACAAAAAACTTTGAAAAATGCAAACTAGTTGCTTGTGGTGGCTAGGAGTATCACACACGATGCGTCTGTGAGTACTCATGTGTGATGATTAGTAAGTTACACATACATTTCCTTATGTTAACACTTGTGTGATAAATAACACGTGGCACCGGATACAGTATTCGAGTTGTATGTGTGCTCCACTTAGTCTTCCCGTGCTCCACATGGGTGAATTGTAAAATCCACACCTATTCCCTCACCGGTTTCCCGCCACCAGCTAACGGCTTGCTGCATATAACCCAGGCGGCAATGCACCGCCGCGACACTCTGTGAAGATCTAGTCCTCATCCATATACCATTAGTTATTCCAAGCATGCCAGGCAATGACCAAAGCTTCGACGTCGACGCCTGCCTGCGTTACATCTTCGGCGAGGAGAACGAGCCGGAGCAGGTCGGGGAGCAAGAGCTTCATCGGCCGGTGTGGGCACCATGGCCCATCGGCAGCGATATCGGCGTCACAGTCCTTGGGAGCACAATCGACAAATTGCAGAGGAGGTGTGATGAGCAGTTTGCCATCCACCGTGCAAAAGATCCAGAGCTGCTCGGCGGCATGATCGACGACCCACCCGAAGAGCCGCCGTCACCAGTGCTCATCGAGAGCCTGATGCCCCGCAAGGAATGGGCAGAGGACCTCTGCGATTCAGTCAAGACAAAGGCAGCCTGCGGCTTCATCATTGCCCGCGGCGGCCGTGTCAACCTTAATCCCGATGATGTGGTGGCCAGGCTCGAGCACATCCTTGGCGGAGTTGACGTCCCCAACGAAGTAGAACATCACCAACGTGATATCTTGAGGGTGCAGGTGATCGACCGAATTTTCTACCAGGCCAGAGACATGGAAATGGAGGGGTTCCGCGGAGTTGTCATGCGCGCGATTGCACACTGTCAAGCTCTTCTGGAGGAGGCCCAACAGCTCCAAGAGCCTCCCAGCGCCAGTAGCTCCATAGGCGGAGGCGGGTCGGGACACTTGGAGTGAATGGCTGCAAGGGTGCTATGCTGATTATCGAGTCCGAGAAGACCATCGTCGGAAGGCCGCCAGCTCAGCCTTTTAGCTTATATTTTATTATAATTGTATGCATATGTAGGTCGTGAGTGTTCTGGGCCTTGCCGCATGTGGCATTTTTAATTATCCATTATGTAAGACAATTATTAAGAATTATTAACCGTTGCCATTGTAACTTTGCCTCAACGGCGAGTAACCACGTGGTCAACCTTCCGCCATCAATAAATTTTGACCTTGTTTCTCATCACATTGTTGGTTACAACGCAATAAGTAATTGCAAATCTGTTCACACCTATCAAACTAATATGTGTTCACACTTAGCACCGGGCTATAAAAACTACCCACTCGAAAATTACTTCACAGTTCCTCTCCTCATCACCCATAAAACAGGTTTTTTCTGTCAAGTCATTCCGCCATGTCCGATAGGAGGAGTTTAGGGTGGACATATAACCAGGCAGCAAAGACCAAGGCCGCGGAAGCACTAGAGAGGTCCCGCCGCGAAGCCGCAGCCGCAGCAAAGATGTCCCGGCGCACCGCGGAGCCCTCGAACGAGCTCTCACGGCCACGCGACGGCTCTCACAAGCGCATTCACAGCGTCGGCCATCGCGACGAGCTGGCGTTCCCTAAGTCCTTCACCGGCGATGATGACATTCTCTCTGGTGTCACTACGCAGCAGGAGTTGGTCGACGGCTTGATGAAGCTGCTCAAGATTAGCGATGCCTCAGTTGACAAGGTGACCGGCCTCGTCGAGCAACTCATGGGTGACAATGCGAAGCTCCTCAAGTTGGTCGCCGAGAAGGAGGAGGAGGCCGCCGGCTGGAAGATGCTGCATAAGCAAAGCAGTGCCTCGGAGATGACGCTGCAAGCGGTCGTCGAGGAACTGATGTTTGTCTTGAGGAAGCTCTGGATCGAGCGCGAGCAGGAGGTGGAGGAACCCGTGGCTGCTTTCAAGCAAAGTCATGAGAAATTGAAGGAGCTGGAGGATTTCGCCGCCTGGTGATCCATCGACGAGTAGAGACAATAGAGACCTAGATCGTTGTCTGCAATTTCCTTCTTCTCTTGCCCCCCATGTCTTCCGGGCTTTGCCGCATGTGGCACTTTAAATTATCCGGAATATGTAAGACAATTATTGTTTGCGCCATTGTAAATTTGTCGTCATATTATCCGTTGCCATTTTATTTGTGGTCGAATTATCCGTTGCCCTATGTGGCAATTTAAATTAGGGCGGAATACGAGTTGAAAACACGAACAAAGCAAATGCTGCCATGGGATCACAAGCAAACACCCTCCGTCCAGGTGCTTTAATTAACCCATTAATGGAGAAGTTGTGAGCGAGGCGGGCGGCAGCTGGTGCATGGAGGTCAAAGAGCTCGCTTCCGGGTGAGCATGGGCGGCCTTGCTGCTCGCACGTGTCCCGTCGAGCCTGCGAGGTGGACAGGATGCACGCGTCCCATCGAGCCTGCGCGGCGGTGTCGGTGTACAAAAAGAGGGGTGTGTTTTTGTACCCCCTATACCTGTGCACGGGTAGTCAGAGCCGCGCCTACGGTCACGCTAAGCAGAGAAGGGGAGGTAAGCCAAGGTAAAACCAAAGCCCAAGATAATAAGAGCAGTGCCAAGGCCAAGACCACAAGGAATAGAGGGACGAAGCAGGCTCCCCCGGCAAGACCCTTGCCAGGGCAGCCTCAGCAGCCCCGGCAAGACCCTTGCCGGGGCAGCTTGCCCCACACCAACAGAGCGAGGCACCCTTGAGCCCACAGTCCCCAACTCCACATGGGGCCAGGGCTCAGGAAGGCACCTCTGTGGTGGCATGCAGATCTTTGAGAAGACATATTCAAGATCAGATGAGGATTAGAAGACGACGATCCTCGGCAAGATCCTTGCCGAGGAAGGCCACCAGACCCCCGGCAAGGCCCTTGCGGGGGACGACAGCGCGCCACAGCAAGACCCTTGTCGGGCCACACGGCAAGACCCTTTCGGGCCACCAGGCAAGGCCCTCACCAAGGACACCAGCAGGGCCACCGCTAGGCCCGCGCCAACCAAGCTTCCGCCGCCGTTCACATGTAGCTGCCAGCCCAACCAGCTGGGCGGGCACCTGCGTGGCAACATGCAGCTCCCAGGCCAACTCATCGAGCGCCTGCGTGGCGGCATGCAGATCTTCGCGAAGGCTCCACCACCGCGCCACCTCAACTACCTGCCTACCTACATGGCGCCACACGCATCGCTGGCCAAGGTGCGTGTCGAAGCGAGGAGGAGCGGCGACGGACGGGACGGGCCTCGCCCCCGTCCCCGATAAAGCAGGGGACACCTAAGCTATGCATTAAATGCGTCTTGTCCTGTAATACGAGCGATAAGCTCAGGGCACTGTACGTCTTTCCACCTCCCCTGGTGCCACCGTGGCAGCCCCTTCCAACTATAAAAGGAGGCCCATGGCATACTGGAGAAGGATTCGACTCTTTCGAACCACGCACTGACCACAGCTAGTTCGAGAGCTCAAGAACTCTCTAGAATACACCCCCCAAAGCAGGACTAGGGTTTTATGCATCCTCGCGGCCCGAACCTGGGTAAACGATCCTTGTGCTATTTACTAGCCCTGCTCTTCTCGCAACCCCGTGCCCCGGCAACCGTAGTAGGGATTCTTGTGATCCCATAGGTGTCGTTCCACACGGACAAGCGGACTGCTCGCACGCGTCCCGTCGAGCCTGCACGGCAGACTTCTCGCGCTCGTCCCGTCTAATCAAATAGTTGCATGCACGCCACCGAGTATGGTTAAATTTCGACACGGTTAATATAATACAACCGTTTGCGATATTAACGTGTCATCTTTTTGTTTCAGAAAGAACTTCGTTGGCTACTAATGTGTGCACCTGTTCTCAAACTGGACGATTTTTTTTACCACGGCATATATGTGCCATGCCATGAAACCATGCCAAGTTTTCATGTTTTTTGGGTGACTTTTTGATTTACTGGGATTTAAAAACCGAGATTCTCAATGTTTCAGGACGATGACAAGTTTGTAATTCATTCCCATTCCTTAATTAGACCTAAACATGCACCCAATGACACATGTACGATTTCCCACACATTTTTCTTCACTAGAGCATGTGGTTGTAGTTCAAATTTGAATTATGGACAACATTAAATGCATAGAAAACTTAGTAATTGGTAATATATATACAATGGCCAAACGAACCTTGAACAGTTTCAAATTTCGGCCCGACACTCCTGTTATTCTATGTTGCCTGTAGAAAACAAAGTTCAAGGCGAGAAGAGGCAGCGATTATCGTTTCGTCCACAAGAGGGGCATGTTTTCCTACCGGAACCACGAGTGTTGCGACAGGCTCCGCTTGGTAAAAGGCTTGTAATATAGCTTCACCCAAATTGGACAATTATATGTACCATGTAGTGACACCATGCTAAGTTTCATGATTTCCTGGTGAGTTTTGGATTTACAGAGATTTAAAGACCGATATTCGCAATGGTTATGGCCAAGCCAGGACGGCGATACGGTTGAATTCGTTCCCATTCGTCCCATGGGACCTAAACATGCAGCCCAGGTAAACATGTACATTTTTTCTAGCCATTTGGTGCACTGGAGCATGTATTTGTAGTTCAGATTTGAATTATGGACATTAAATGCCTAGAAAACTCAATTAATGAATAAAAAAGGTCAAACGAACCCTGAATAATTTCAAAGTTCGGCGCGAATCTCCAATTGTTCCGTGTCACGTGTAGAAGAAAATACGATGCTAGAAGAGGGAGTGATTATCGTTTGGCCCACAAGGGGACAAGTTTCCCTATCGAAACCACGAGGGTTCTTGCGATAGGCTCCGGTTTGTAAGAGGTTTGTAATAAAGCTTGGCCCAAATTGGCAATGTTTTTACCACGACATATATGTGCCATGACGTGACACCAAGCCACCTTTGATGACTTTCCGGTGAGTTTAGGATTTATGGGCACTTAAAATCCGAGATTCGAAATGTTTGAGGACGAGCCAGACACCAAGACGGGTTGTAATTGCTCCCATTCCTGGCATGAGACCTAAACATGCACCCAAGGGCACATGTATAATTTTTCTATCCATTTTGGTGAACTGGAGCATGTATTTGTAGTTCAGATTTGAATTATGGACATTAAATGCCAAGGAAACTCAATTAGTGTATAAGAAGGCCAAACGAACCCTAATAAGTTTAAATTTCAGCACGGATATCATGTTGTTCCACGTTGCCCGTGGAAGAAAATACAAGGCGAAAAGAGGCAGTGATTATGTTTCGCCGACAAGGAGAACACGTTTCCCTATTGGAACCACGAGGCTTCTTTGAGAGAAGCTCCGGTTTTTGTAAGAGGTTTGTAATAAAGCTTGGCCCAAATTGGACAATGTTTTTACCACGACATATATTTGCCATGACGTGACACCATGCCACCTTTGATGACTTTCTGGTGAGTTTAGGGTTTATGGGCACTTAAAAGACGAGATTCGAAATGTTTGAGGACGAGCCAGGACACCGGTACGGTTGTAATTGCCCCATTCTGCATCGGGACCTAAACATGCACCCAAGGACACATGTATAATTTTTCTAGCCATTTTGGTGAACTGGAGCATGTATTTGTAGTTCAAATTTGAATTATGGACATTAAATGCCTAGGAAACTCAATTAGTGTGTAAAAAGGCCAAACGAATCCTGAATAAGTTTAAATTTCAGCACGGATATCATGTCGTTCCATGTTGCCCGTAGAAGAAAATACAAGGCGAAAAGAGGCAGTGATTACGTTTTTCCCACAAGGGGGACACGTTTCCCTATCAGAACCACGAGGCTTCTTTGAGAAAAGCTCCAGTTTGTAAGAGGCTTGTAATAAAAATTGCGCCACAATGGACGAAAAAAATTCCTCGACATATAAGTGCCATGTTGTGACACCATGCCAGGTTTCACGATTTTCGGCTTAGTTTTGGATTTACGGGGATTTAAAAACCGAGATTCTTCTCACGAAATGTTTTCAAATAGTACATGGTTCATTCACGAAAGCCGATATTCAATGAAAACTTCGTGGAAATCATATTTTAAAGTTTCATAAAAATCTGGAAAAAATGTGGGATGTTAAGAAGGTGATGTTTTATTGCGACACAAAATTTCAAGTTGAAAAACATTACGAGATGTGAGCTATGAAAAAGACAAATTCAGCCCTAAATAGTGACATTACTATTCGGCACTATTCAACGCTAATTTTGTCTTTTTCATAGCTCAGATCTTGTAATGTGTTTCAACTTGAAATTTTGTGTGGCAATAAAACATCATCCTCTTAACATCCCGCATTTTTTCAAAATTTTTTGAAACTTCAAAACATCTTTTTCTCGTGGTTTTCACTGGTTTCCACCGAATGTTAGTTTCTGTATGATATTCTCCCCCCCCCCCTTGCTGCGCGCGCGATCTGAGTCGTGCGTTCTGATTGGCCAGAAGCCAAACCCCACGGATCGTACGTGTGCAACGTTGGATGCTCCCAGATTGAACGGCAACCCTGAGCCCTTTCGACAGCACATGTAGTACATGGGTAAGCACTGTGCACATGCGTCGTGTAGCTCACGCTTCCTTCTGTACTAGGTTTTCATTCAAAACAGGCTACCCTTTCTCGCCACTCCTCTCATCAGTTTCCCGCCTCTTCTCCCATTGTTTTCCCGCTACCAGTGTCAGTGCTCATTAAAGGCTAGCGGCGACACACCAGCCATGTAAAATATCACACCTAGTTTCTAAAAGCACAAATGTGTGTGATAGGAGGGAGTAGGTCCCATAGGGCTACCAGCGTGAAACGCCTTAAAGGCAAGGAGGCAATTCTTATCAGCAAGGGCCGGCTTCCGATCTGCTAGCCTAGTCGAATGCGTGATAAAATAAAGTTTGAGCGCATGCGTGGGACGACCCCCCCCCCCCCCGCCGTCGCCGCCTCAAAGTTGGGAAACTGACATCGTACGTATTGAACCAGGCTTGGAGGCGGGTACGGTGTTCGGTTTGTAATGTAGTTGGTGACCCATCGAAGTTGTGCATTTGGGATTTAAACACATCATACACCATCGTACCCATACATATTTTCGGGCCGCATGCAGTGTATACGGGGTCTTCTGATCGACCACGTCTCCCTTGTGCGGTTTTTTGTGACGACACGCATATCTGTGGGCTCCCCGAGTGTATATATATCATCCCTTTGACCGATAATGAGGGGTATGTGTTGGCCATGAATGGATTCCTCCTAGTTTGTGTTAGGGCCGATCACCTACACATGTTGCTCGACCAAAGCTCGAGCTCATGCATTGTCAGGATTCCCTCCCAGATGCTCGGATTGCTGGGTTCGACCTACATCAAACCCTGCGTATCTCGTCCTTAACTACCTTGCCTTCATGGTTTTTTTTGTATCGAGAGGTAGGCACCTGTAGCGATCCGACCTCAGATGATCAAATCTCTGTGTATAAGTGTCATCCCTGGATTGGTAATGCTGACACACATAGTACTTGAAGGATTTATAACAGAGTTCAATCACACACTTATTACATTGAGAGTCTCAAAAGAGAACTTATTACAATAAACATGGCTTAAGGCCATCTAAATAAGATAACAATGAAGGCTTGGAAGATAAAGTGAGTCCATCAACTCCAACGGCATAGCTGAGTGCACGACAACGACCTAGCGCACCTTACTCTTCGTCTGAAAAGTCTGCAACATGATATGTTGCAGCCCGGAAACGGGTCAGCACATGGAATATGCTGGCCAGATAACATAGTAGAGCAATGAACAAGTAAAAGCTATCACTACATGCATATATGGCTGGTGGAGGCTCTATGGTTATAATGTTTTGTGAAAAGCCAATTTTTCCCTACATCAAAGGAATATATTTTGTTTAACTATCATGGTGGTTGAACATTGAGAAGGTAAATCCCCATCTCAATCCCAATTAAAAAGTAATTAACAACCCAACAAAATTAATTTAGAGTGATTAGATCAACATGATAATCCAAGAACCAGATACTCAAGTTGTCCATAACTAGGGACACGGCTAACCATGATTAAATTGTACACTCTGCAGAGGTTTGCGCACTTTTCCCCAGAAGACTCGATCTCCTCCATTGGATTTCTCGCACTACATGGTGTTTGAGAAACGGATGACCGAGACACAGTCTTTTAGAAGCAATAACTCTAACCCTGGGTAGACAGTACCAACCTACATCCCCTACATCGTCTAGCCTACCACTGGAAGAGGTCATGCAACATACTCAACTATGCTAGAGCCCACAATAGCTTGTGGCCGCACACGGAATTTTCTAGCATGAATAATCTTATGATCCCTTTGAGCCTGGGTGGCGAACCAAATGGACAGCACTGGTATATCCCCAGGTGCCCACAACCAATCCACCCAGATGTGTGTTTAAGTAGCCACCTTAAGTTAACCATTGATTAACAATCTCACATCTGTCATGGAATACACTCAAACCCAATCCACGTCTACGAGCATAGCATGGCAATATAAGCATGACATAGAAGTAACTCCCAAGGGTTTAACAATAAAATAGGTAATAGGTTCTACCTCATCAACTACTTCCCAATACCCACAAGTTAATCACATCCTAAATCATGCAGTGTTTGAGGGTTGTAACTAATGCATAAAAACTGGGTATGAAAAAAATATGATCAATGTGTTACTTGCCTTGCTGACGATCCGCAAACCCTAGAGACTTGTAGTAGCATGATTCGCACTCCGGGAATTCTATCGCAATAAACAATAGCATACATAAGCAATCAAGCATAGATGCAAGGGTAAAACTCAAATAAGAAGATCCAATCTGAAATTTCAACTGAAGAGATTCGATTTGCAAAAAGAATCAATCGAATCGGAGCTGCGGAACTGAAACTACGGTCAAAAGAACTTCAAAATCAAATATGCTTGAAACCAAATTATAAATTTTCAAAAGCTTGGTCAAGTTGATTAAACAGAAAGAGGGGCCCGAGACGAAGATTTTGGCATTGGTTTCACTGGATTTGGACAAATAGTTTAGAAATGGCGAGGGTTTGAAGATCAGTGGCTAATCTGCAATAAAAATAATCACGGATGTGTCCCTGGCAGAAAAATAAAATAAAAAGAAAAAACTACCGCGTGAACGTTCGTTAACAGAGACGAACGGGCGAACGCGTTCGTTAAAAACGAACTAACGAGCGGACGCTCGCTAAATAACGAAAACCGAAAAAAAAACCGAACCGATCTAAATAAAAAACAAACTGGGGTTTTAAAAAAACCAGGGAGGCTTTTTACTAAAACCGAAAAAATGGGCGGCGGAAACCGGTGAGATCCGACGGGATTCCGGCGGGCGGGCGACGTGCGGCGGCGGGGCAGCGCGGCAAGGGCGGAGCGGCGGCGTTTCGGCAAGCAGCGGGCGGCGGCGGCGCGCGGCAAGGCGCAGGTGGCAGGCGATGTGGGGGTCGAGGGCGGCGGTGGCTCGGGCTTTAAAGGCCCGGGGGCGTGGCGTGCGGGAGGGGCAGCGGCTCCGGCGACTCGAAGTCGGACTCCCCGAGTCCGTCGCAAACACGACGAAAGTAGGCGGCGGCGGTGATGGGCCAGCTGGGCTTCGGCCCGGCTCGGTCCGGACCTTTTCTTTTTTAATAAATCTCCGCCGAGAAAAATTGTAAAAAAATCTAAACATGCCAAAAACAATTTTCACCGTCTAAATAAAATATTTAGAACAAAGTGAACATTTTCTTGGCCTAAAATTGCAATTTTAAAAAATGCATATTTTTTCTAATTCAAATAAAATAGCAATAAATAATTTATTTGATTTTAGCATTCGCCCCCAATATTTCATTTATTTTTGGAGAAGTCATATTATATCCTATCATATATTTTAATATTATATAGTCCGGAGATAAAAATAATTAAAATCAAAATGATCCTTTTTCAATATTCGAGAAAATTCCAATATGAAAATAATTAAATTCCCAACTCTCTCCGTGGGTCCTTGAGTTGCTTAGGATTTTTAGGATCACTACCAAAATGCAAATAAAATATGATATGCATATGATGACCTATGTATAACATTCCAAATTGAAAATTTTGGATGTTACAACACCATATCTAAATTGTGCATTATACTATATTGAAAACACACATCACCCCTTCCCAACGTACATCATTTTGGGTCGCATGCAAGAGGTGCTGGTTTTGTGGTCCCTCTCGTGCGATTTTTATGATGGTTCAATCTATTGGCCCAAGCGGTTTATCGACAACAACAACTGTCATTTGACCAAACGATAGATTCATTGGTCCATCTTATGGTAGGTCATGGCGACATGCATGTATGACCAAAGTATCGATCATTACGTGCATCCGCCCCGCTGACACGAAGTGGGAGGTGGTGGGCCAAGCATCCTAGCTAGGTACGACATTATGTCATTATATATATATATATATATATATATATATCCAAGGGTGATTTAGGGTTTGCGAGGCAGGTGCCACCAAAGTTATGCATTGTGTATTTAAATTTCTAAACATCCCCAATATTCGTACATATATTTGGCCACTTCCAGGTGGTTCTTGACTTCTGGCCTCCCTCATCGATCTTCAACGACACGCCCAACCGTGGGCCCGCGCGGTCAAAGTTGTGCATTGGAATTTTGAACATCACAGGCCACCCTTTTCACTCATATATATTTGGGCCACATGTTGGTGTGGTTGTCTTTTGACCCTCTCTAACGTTATTTTTTGCTGCAAAGACTCTGATGACGCTCAATGGACACAGGTATAATATCTTAACCGTGTGCGATACAAGTGCGTTGTGAATCACCACGCCTGCGCAAGCGCGAGCAAATTAAAGTGGAGGTACTGGCTCAACCGTGTGCGATGCAAGTGCGCTGAAATCACCACGACCTCGCAAGCACGAGCAAATTAAGCTGGAGGTACTGGCTCAACCGTGTGCGATGCAAGTGCGCTGAAATCACCACGACCGCGCAAGCGCGAGCAAAGGGGTGGAGGTACTGGCTCAACCGTGTGTGATGCAAGTGCGCTGAAATCACCACGACCGCGTAAGCGCGAGGAAAGGGGTGGAGGTACTGGCTCAACCGTGTGCGATGCAAGTGCGCTAAAATCACCACGATCGCGCAAGCGCGAGCAAATTAAGGTGGAGGTATTGGCTCAACCGTGTGTGATGCAAGTGCGCTGAAATCACCACGACCGCGCAAGCGCGAGCAAAGGGGTGGAGGTACTGGCTCAACCGTGTGCGATGCAAGTGCGCCGAAATCACCACGACTGCGCAAGCGCGAGCAAAGTGTGGAGGTACTGGCTTAACTGCAAAGCGATGCAAGTGCGCAGAAACCACCACTTGCAAGCTAAAGGCAGGTAAGTTTATTTGGAAATTAGGATGAACCGTGTGTGATAGACCAGCTAGCTAGAAATATAAAAAACAAACTACCTGCCTTGAGTGTTGCAAAAACCGGCGGTTCCACACCACTTTTCCTTATTATCATACACGCGTATTGTTATTGGACCGTGCGCGATCTTGGGAACTCCCGCCCCGCATCAATTCCTTTACCCAAATTTTAGTAGCCATCAGATTTCAAATTGCCGCCCACACTCCTCCAAAGACCGACCTTATAGTAAAATTGCAGTAGCCGAGGCATTTGAACCGTCGCCTCCCTAATCCACCACCATCTCCACCCACCATTACTAAAAATTTCAAGAGTCATGGCGTATCCTCAAACACCAACCCCTCCACAATCCCCACCCGCCTCCCCTCGAACCCTAGCTCATGGCCGCTTGTTGGCCCGCCCAACCCCGCCGGTCCGCCTGCCTCCTAACTTAGATAATAAAGTTTAGGTTACCCAACGATTCCCATACCGTCGCCCCACTCCCCTGTGTGTTTAGATGAGGCATGCGGTGTCCCTCCCCGCTAGATCCACATCCCCTGCTCCAGAATGTCGCAGCCTAAGCTCGACCACGTATCCCGAGGAGCCCGACGAGCGTTCGGCCAAGAAGAGGTTTATCATGGCCTCTCCGGCGGATGTTGGCGAGGTGGCCGCCGTTCTCCCCGACCTTTCGATCCTGAAGCAACACGTTGCCGTGGAAGCCGGCGAAGACGTTGACTACGTTGCCACACCGAAGGCTTCATGTGAGCTGGCTAGCGTATTACTGTATCTCGGGAAAGCTGGCTACGACATAAAGCTCGTCCACACCGACGGCTTCACGTGGGCCATGTCACAGGTTAAGTAGTCCATCCCCAACCCCTCTGGTTCAACCGCCGTCGATCTCTTCGACGGCCCTGCCCCTGACCTCCTCCGCCAAGCGGTCAAGGATTTGTGAGCTTTATACGCCATCGAGCCCATTTTGTCATTTCTGAAGGACACGTTCTACGGCGGCAGCTTGGGATCCTCAATTGCCAAGTCAGATCTCATCGACCACGACCACGAGGAGGGCACCCGCGAAGGGTCTTCCAAGGTGAAACAGCCCATCTGTGACATAAGAGAGTACACCATGGGTATGTGCTCTTCCAACTGGAAGGATCCCGTCCATGAAATGTGAGGCAACATTCTATCAGCAAATCTTACCTTTTCTAGCTTGCCAACCCATACCCTTTGTTGTAGTAGCATTTGTCATGCGGTGCTTTAACTGTGTCGTGTTTAATTATTTCAGTTATGCAAAAATGTATTGTTCAATAGGTCTATGTGATGTTTAAGTATGAATTGTCCACTTCAGTTTCACGAATGGCTATATTTGGTTGTTTATAGAGAGTAGATGCCTTGTCTATCTGTATTTGGTTGTTTAGGTTGGTTGGAGTGAGCATTTTTTCAGTTATCAAGCAGATGCCTTGTTTATCTGTATTTGGTTCTTAGTTTGGTTGCAGTGAGCATTTGTCCAGTTATCAAGCACATGCCTTGTTTATCTGTATTTGGTTGTTAGGTTGCTTTTTTTTAGCATTTGTCCGCTTATCGCTGCATGCCTTGTTTATCTGTATTTGGTTGTTAAGTTGCTTTTTTTAGCATTTGACCAGTTATCAAGCAGATGCCTTGTTTATCTTTATCTGCTTGTTAGGTTGGTTGCAGTGAGCATTTGTCCAGTTTTCAAGCATATGCCCTGTTTATCTATATTTGCTTGTTAGGTTGGTTGCAGTGAGACTCTGTCCAGTTTTCAATGGCTATATTTGGTTGTTATACTGGTCATTTATGCCTTGTTATTTCAGTCGTTCACAATGTGTTGTTCATTATGTGCAAGTTGAAACTGTGCCGCTCGACTACATCAATAACAGTTTGAATGGCTATATTTGGTTCCAATTATTCCTGGTGTAGTTAACACATGCCCTTTATTCAAGTTTTACACATTTATCCAGTGTGATGTTTAAACATTACCTGTGTCCTATTCATTTTCAACAATATCAGTTTGAATTGCAATATTTGATGGTTGTTAAGCCTGCTGCCGGTAACATTGCCTTCCATTTTATATCTGCTTTAACAGCATGCTGAAACCAACACATTCAAGCTATCATTTGGAGATGATGTTGTTTACCTTTGATATATTTGTTTGATGTTAAGGTTGATGTACTTATCATGCCTTTCTACTACTTATGCAGGACAACAACGGGAGTGGCCACCATTTTCCGCCGAGGTTAGCTTCATCCCTCGGCTTGTACTCCCCCCGTCGTTCCATAATATAGTGCATATAGATCCAGGCCTGGACACTTGTTAGCTTCTAATATTGACTTGTTGCTTGTAGGATCATATGTCCTTGGCAAGGATCCACGCATCTACCCTTTTTGCGTATGGGGCAATGAGATATTGATGAACAAGCATCAAGTGAGGAAACTGATAAGGATTATTAGCAAAAAAATACGAATGGTGGCAAGCAAATTATTTGTTTATGCTCTATCCAACACAACAGTGAGCTGTAGGATGGTAACTACAAACTATGCAGCCTTCTCTTTTTACTGTCCATAATGAGTTGTTAGACAACAATGTCTGAATCTTTTTTCGTTCCCAGTGGTTCCCGAAGCAGTTCACTCAAGATTACCTCGCAAAGTACATGATTGGTGGACACGCAATGAAGGTTAAAGTATTTCATCCAAACTACAATTAGCATCGAGAAGTCGTAATGAAGACAGTGAAGGATGGACGGGCAGCCATCACAAGGGGTTGGCCTAGAGTCGTGCACGCATTACGCATGGAGGACGGCACAATATGGGCATTCCGCTTCACCTTCTCCAGCAACCAGAATGTCTTTCGCCTCTCTCTTTATAATCTTTAGTACAACTGTGGTTCATCATTCTTTACTTGGTGCTTCTGTAGTTCTTCAGTATATGTACTTGTGCATCGAATTATGCATTCGTGGTTGAACCTATATTTGTAATAAACATGGTTGGAAATTAAATAAGTGATTGCCTACTTTCAAATTGAAAACATGTGATTTTTAAATTAAGGATTAACTAGGGATTAGACTGCACATGGTTTGCAAAAGCGAAACGTCTGCGATAGACGTGGAGATCATATATGTTTCTAGGATCCGTTACGTGTGCGATCAATCTCCACTGCATACACGACTTTCTCTTGAAAACTATTTGCGTTAGGCCACCTTGCGCAAATGTTTACCTCATAAAAGTTGTGTGTGATGGACAGCCTTTGCCACACAGTTTCTTCTACGCACCGTGTGTGATGCATTCAATAATGCAAACGATAAAATTGTTAATATCGTGTGCAATGGCAACGCTATCACAAACGATTTAACAGGGAAAATTGTGTGTGATGTATCTGTGAACGGAAATGTTTTCCTTGGAGCGACTGTGTGGGATGACCATACGAACGGAAACGTTTAGCAGGGACTGACTGTGTGGGATGTACTTGCGACCGGAAACAATTTCTCCTGTATAATTGTATTTTTTTATCTCTACTATACGTTTTTCCGTATTTGAGCGCTCGCCGGTCACACACGACCTCATTTTGCCGAGCGTGTGTGCCAGGATGGCATATCCCCTACAGTTTCTAGGTCGTGTGGGAAGGACCCCCCTATCGCCCACACTCACTTGGTGACGGTTCCAAATGCCATCGCAGAAAGGGGTTAAAAACCGTTTTTATAGCACCGACGCGCACTAGTGCATGCATATGTATGCATGGAGTGCCATGGCATTTTAATTCCAAAAAATTAAAAATGATCAGAAAAACATGAAACCTTGCTTGATGTAATGTCATGCCACCAAGATGATGTGTTAAAAAAAATTGCCATGTGTGACGAAAGTTTGGACACACACCCCTCACAAACCGGAGCAACTCACTAGAAGGCTCGTGGTTCCGAGAGGGAACAATGTATGTTTGATGACAAACAGGAGATAGCTTCCTCTTACGGACTTCAAAATTTATTCTACATTTAACATGCACTACTACAACTATACTGTGAAAAATTGGAAAATTCTAGCGGTCATTTGACCTTTTAAAGACATTTAAGTGATTTTTTCTAGCCATTTAATGACCGTAATTCAAATTTGAACTAAATGTACATGCAACGCCTAAACATAACAGTTTGAAAAATCATATTTGTGTACTTGTGTGTGAGTTAATTCCATGTGCAGTAAATTAGAAGGAATTTTCAAACATATTGGTCTCACGACATGGGCACATGCATGGAGTGCCATGGCATTTCAATTCCAAAAAATTACAAATTGATCAGAAAAACATGAAACCTTGCTTGATTTAATGTCATGCCACCAAGATGATGTGGTAAAAAAATTGTGTGTTTGAAAGTTTGGACACACACCCCTCACAAACCGGAGCAACTCACTAGAAGGTTCGTGGTTCTGAGAGGGAACAATGCATGTTTGATGACGAATAGGAGATAGCTTCCTCTTACGGACTTCAATTTTTTTCTAAGTTTAGCGTGCACTAATACAACTGTCATGTGAAAAATTGGAAAATTTCAGGGGTCATTTGAGCTTTTAAAGACATTTAAGTGATTTTCTAGCCATTTAGTGACCGTAATTCAAATTTGAACTACATCTACATGCAATGCCTAACCATAACAGTCGGAAAAATCATATTTTTGTGTACTTGTGTGCGAGTTAAAAAATCATCAGACGATGTAAATATCTGGTGTTCAAAAAAGAAAATGTAAAGATCTGGCAACACAACCGGCCCCCACACGATTGGCACTCTATCTCGTGGCTCGAGGTTTGGTTAGGTGAGTGGCAGGGATCATTAATCAGACACGATTCTGTATTGGAAACCGTCAGCTATTATGTTCACACATGGATTTTGCTGCGGGAATCCTGTGTAATTCAAACTACAGTACTTGTAAATTCCGGCGACCGGCGTGTGTACTGTCCCCGTCGATCTAGATTCTGGCCGCAAATAAATACTACCTTGCTCACGTCGTCCCGCCTGCATTCTCATCTACATCCTCCCCTCACTCGCCCTCTTGCTCTCTCTCAAATCTCTGCCATGGCACCGCCGGTCGGCCCATGCACCGACGAGGAGTGTCCGCCACCCGAGGATGCTCACTCAAATAGCAATGACGAGGACCCCTACGCGCCGCAGGACGAGGTTGCACCGGACCCCCCAACTTTGGATTGGTTTTGGGGCCAGTACAATCTTTGTCTATGGAAGTTGCTGGCACCGGCTGAGAAAGCCAGGCAAGTGGCGTTCAAGAAGGAGATGGTGGAGGAGGAAGCCAGGTACCAGGCGGCCTGTGAAGCTCGTGATGCCGCCTGGAAAAAGGAGGCGGCGGAGCTTTGGGGGCGGGTGCGTCATCGTGCCGAGGAGGTGTACGAAGACGGGTACTTCGCGAGGAAGGTCATAGGCACCGGGCACCTCATCGCAGCGTGGAGGTGGTCCGATAAGCTCCAGCGTGCCACCGACGAGGAGCTCCGGTGGGCGCCCAATGAAATGGCAAGATCATTCGCGCACGTCTGCCAGCAAGAGACAGATCGATACGTCAAGCCAAGGAGCGGAGGAGGCGAGTATCGCCTCCGCCTGGGAAGATGCCGCACACCGTGAGCTCAGTAGGGGCTGCCAAAATACTGGCCCTAGGAGGGACTCTTAGTTTTAGTATTGTTCGTTTTTTATTTTATGCATTGTACCTAGTAGTTAAGTATCATCACGTATATGTGATGATATTATATATATATATATATATATATATATATATATATTCTGTGATGAACTAATGAACAATTAATATATATATATTATGAATTCCATTTTCTATCTGTTTTTGTATACTAATTTGAATCTAGCTATTATCATCCACAAATACAAAATGGAAAGTGTATATACACACATTGAAACAGAACATATAAGAACGGAAAACATAGTACACACATTAAAACAGAGGAATAAACTGAGCAATACTATGATTGTTGTGAATACATAGCTATCCACATCGAGACGACTCAAAAAAATAAAACGTGTCCATGAGACCATGCCCAGGAGCCCTTGCCTACGGTAGCTCTTGGCTCTGCCTGAACTCGTGCAGGTGTTCGTCCAAGCGTTCGACACGCTCGCGGTACATCTGGAGCATGATCTCGAGCTCCAAGTTAGCTATTTCTTCAGAGATCACCAGCTCGAGGATGCGACGGCCATGTTCCTCTACTGCACCCAGGTGGACACCTGGGCCAAGGAGGCGGTCGAGCCTATGGACCAACGTGTTGGCATCCAGTGGGCTGCGGACAAGGCGAACGGTGCCACCCATGCGAACGGCGTGTCGGGTGTCCGGTGCAAGTACGGCGCGGCCGGCCTCTGGTGCAAGTACGGCGCTGAAGACCTCTGCCCACTCCTGGCGAGGAATGGGGGTACTGATGGGACGTGTAACCAGCTGCGACGCCGTCTCGACAGCAGGCAAGCGCCGATGGATCCGCTTTTGCTGTGTGGCACGCCGCGCCTCTCGCTCTGCGGCGCTCCAACGGTCTCGCCGTGCGACGAGCCACAGCCTATCAGCGCGGACGCGCCTAGCTTGCTCCACGGCGCACCATCAATCATGTTGTGCGGCGAGCTGCAGCCTGTTGGCGCTGACATGCCTATCTTGATTCGTGGCACTCAAGAGCCATGCGCCAAAGGTCTACTCAACCCTGGTGATGACACGCATCACGGCGTCGTCCATCGCGTTGCCGGGGAGCGCCTCGGCCTCGACGGGCCGTGGCACCTGCTCGGTTTCCTTGTCGACGAGGTTGATGGCAGAGGCGGCACTTTGGTGGGTTGGCATGCTTGGAAAAGGTGGATGTGCTACAGGCTGCGCTTGTCGCCTCCGTGAGTCGCGGGACGCCTAGGTTTATGCGCAATCACTGGGTGGCAGGAAACAGGTGAGGAAATGGTGGGAAACGGTGGAGTGTTCATAAAACGCCATCAATTAATGGAAACTTAGCATAGAAGGAACATCGAGCTAGCACAAGAAGTAGATGATGATCAGATGAACACGGACCGCACTAGGGAACCCGTCGGTGATGAATTCATCAATAGCAAATGGTTGAATACTAGCAAGCATTTGCCCACAACACACACGGCTTATTCCATCACAAACAGGTCGGATGGATCAACTGTATGCCACGTATCGCACATTGTCAAAAAGTAATGCGGTAGACCTTCTTTAACATGTGTTAAAAAATAAAAAAATAAAAACAAGGACCTCGAGGTTAAATTAACTCATGGGATGGATCATCTAGGTCAAAGGTAATTTAATTTGACCAGGATGACCCATCCCATCAGTTAATTTAACATCAAGACAACTTCCCATCAAGTCACCCATCTGATGGCTGCTCCAGCCTGAGCACACTTAACTTGAGAGTTCTCTTAGATGAGCTACTGATGGAACAGCTAGTCCTTGCTGATATAGGATGCCTCTTCGCATCCTTATGGCCAATAGATGTTGTGTAGACAGAGCATATCACATACGTCTTATTAGAAGCAATCGTCTGTGTTATTATCGATCTTCGCACACATTTCTGATTACAGACCTGTTTGCCGCATATCACACACATCTTGATATATTTAACCAATTTTGTTCTCTTGTTTCAACGCAAATAGTTCATCTGAGTGAACCACATGCCGTATATCGCACACACCTTGATCTGGCTGACCATTTCTTTTGTGTTGCCTAATCACAAACAGTTCATCTGAATGAACCGTAAGCCGTATATCGCACACGCCTTCATCTGGTTGCCCGTTTCTTTTGTTCTGCCACATCGCAAACAGTTAATTGAACTGAACCGTATGCCCAGCATCGCACACGCAACTATAATCTGAACCATGTTTGATGCATCCTCCATCACAAACGTTTTGCACCTTTTTTGACGTTTTTTTACACCACCGTTTGCGATTAATGCATCGCACACAGTTTCGTCGAAGGGTCTCTGATCGTAGTGTCGCGTTAGCAGCAACCTATAGTAGTGAATGACAATGAGAATGTCAAGCTCATTTTCGACCGCCTCACTGATATCACAAATGAGCTTCGCGCACTTGAGCCACTGAGGTCACCAAGCATGAAATAGTGAAGAAGCTATTGAGATCACTTGGCAGCTCATTTGACACTTTGACCTTGATGATCCAAGAGCGCCCTGACTTCAGAGATCTCGATCCGTCTGACATACTTGAGAGGCTCAACATACATGAATTTCAGCTATCTGAGAAGAGAGATATCTATGGTCCCAATTATGGCCGATCTCGTGCTTTGAAGGCTAAGGCTGTATCCTCATCTAAAGAATTTGACTGCAGTTCTGATGATCCTGAATACACTGGCAAAGAGCTAGCAATGCTTGTGAGAAATTTCCAAAATTTCTCCAAGAAGAATCACTTCGAAAAGTCTTCAAGATCCAGCTCCAAGAATGATGAGGTTTCCACTCGTGACTATAAGAAGACAACATGCCACAAATGCAAGAAGCCAGGCCATTACATATCTGAATGTCCTCAATGGGACAAGGAAGCAAAGAAAAAGAAGAAGATCAAGGAATATGACCCTGACGACGAGAAGAAGAAATCCTCAAAGTTGTCTTCAAAGTCCTCATCTTACAAGAAGAGCTCATCTAGCAAGGCACGTGCGTTCATTGGGAAGGAAATGGGTTCAGAGGAGGAGTCTGCTTCTGAGGAGGCAAAGGTGGAGTCTGAGGAGGAGTCTGATTCAGGCGTGGCAAGCCAGGCTCTAGCTTCGGCATTCGTCGCCAAGTCCATCTTCAACACTGAAGACAAATGCTCACGACACCGACGCTGAAGAGAATGATGACGATGATTCTGCTCCCACCTACTGCTTCATGGCAGGAGGTGCCAAGGTAAACTCTCGCGATGCTTACTTTCAGACCTCCAATGAAGATGACTCTGAATGTGAATCCAAACCCAGTTATAAGACTCTTGCTAAAATTGCAACTGACTAACAAACAGCCATGGGAAAGATTCAAAAATTTCTAGACAAAAGCGATGACCTGTTGGACGAGGAAATGAACCGAGCTTGGTCCTTAATCGAAGACATCAAAAATCTTCACGTTAAGTATGAGGAATTTGAAAGTTGTCATGAAACCCTCTCAGCTACTCATGAGAAGCTTTCCTATGATTATCTTCAAAGGAGGCAAGATCTAGAGAAAATGAGAGCATCTCATGAAGATCTTCAAAAAGAAAATGTTTCACTACTCGCTCAACAGATCAGTTCCGCTCAGGAAGATTTTGTGCCACCTTGTTTAAAATGCCTTGAGCGTGACAATGTTGTCTCTATTGCTGAATGTTCTACTGCTTTTAAAGCTGCAGTATCTTCAACTGTTGATGTGGTAACTAACCCCTCTTCTGAGGATACCACTAATATTGCTGATGAGAATGCCAGGTTGAAGACATTGCTTGAAACAGGCATGTACAAAAGCCTCAAAGGGCATCAGACACTATGTGATGTCCTAAAGAAACAGATTATGAACCGAAACCCGAGGAAAGAGGGTGCTGGTTTCGAGAGGAAAATGAATGCTAATGGTTCTTACTGGAAGCCTGAGCAGTACCCAAAAACCAGATGGGTTGCTGCAAAGGGCCCTTCAGTGGATCCATCCACCTTATCTGGCTTCACTTGTGCTATCTCTATTATCATCGATGAGTCATTTGACTCAAACTATAAACTGTTCAAGAATCAGAACGGTGAAGTGTTTGCCAGGTTTATTGGAACTAACTGCAGGAATGGGTCACCTATGAAGAATATCTAGGTTCCTAAAAGCCGTCTTGATAAGCTTCCTGTGAATTTCATCATGACACCACCAGGGAAGAGACAAAGCCCATATCAAAGGCTTCATATGGCCCAAAGGCTTCATACAGACAGATTACCTCACAAGGTCTCCCAAATGCCAATGTTTTGCAGGGAAACAATCATCAGACTCATGAATATGAGTGTGTTTCATCAATCCACTATGTTCACAAATCAAAGAATTTTTCTGCATATTCTTTTGAGTACTATTCACCTCCTGCAAAACTATTTGTTAGGTCTCCAAAGCCAAAGTTCTCATATGCTGCACTTAGACTCATTGCTTCTAAGCCACCCATTAAAATGTGGGTGGTTAAGAAGAATTAGCTTCTCTTGCAGGGTCAGGTATCCAGCCGAAAATCAGGGACTTCTAAGACAATGTTGGGGTCCTAAAACATCTTGTAGGGCGCAAGATAAAGTGCCAAAATGATCTTACCATTTATCTCATCCCTGGATTTCTTGATGAACATCCCATCATACCATCCAAGAATCTTAATTTTGATAGTATGCTTGTACATCAAATGTTTGTGCTTCACAATACTGTTGGTGAAGCCTATCCTACTAACTGCACTGTAGGGTACGACTCTGAAAGCTACTGAATGGATTATGGATAGTGGATGCAATAACCACATGACTAGTGATCAAAGTCTTCTCATGGATTCAACTCTACGACCATCTACTAAAAGCCACATCACATTCGCTGACACTGGTAAAAGCAAGGTATTGGGCCTAGGTAGAGTTTCTATCTCAAAGGATCAACACATGGATAAAGTGATGCTTGTTGAATCCCTTGGATACAACTTAATGTATGTCTCAATGCTTTGTGATCTTGACATGATTGTGATATTTGGAAAATATCGTTGCCTTGTGCTTATGGCTTCTGACAAATCTCTAGTCTTCGAAGGTTATCGAAGGGGTGATCTGGTAGATTTCTCTGTAGGACCGTAGCTTTCTGCATGTCTTCTAGCAAAAGCTTCAGAGTGTTGGCTTTGGCATCGAAGGCTGGGACATGCGGGCATGAGGAACTTTCACACTCTCATAAAGAAGAAGCGCATTATTGGCATCGAGGGCGTCAAGTTCAAGAAGGATCATTGGTGTGATGCTTGTGGAGCCGGGAAGATGACTAGGGAAAAACATCCCTCAAAGACAATCATGACGACTTCACGTCCCTTCGAGCTGTTACACATGGACTTATATTTGGCCTTACTCACTACTCTACCCTTACTACCACTTAACATCTTTATGGCTTCATGATTGTTGATGATTATTCTAGATATACTTGGGTGCACATAATTCTATATAAGACTAAAGTGCGGTATGTCTTCAGACGACTTGCCAACCGCGCCATGACCAACTATGGCATCAAGATCAAGCACATCAGGAGTGATAATGGCACGGAATTCAAGAATATTGGCTTCTACACTTACCTTGATACACTGGGCATCACTCATGAACTCTCTGCTCCATACACACCTCAGCAGAATGGCGTCGTGGAGCGCAAGAACATGACACTTATTGAGATGGCTCGTACGATGCTTGATGAGTACAAGACTCCAAGAAAGTTCTGGCCTGAAGCTATAGACACTGCATGCCATATCATAAACAGAGTTTATCTTCACAAATTCTTTAAGAAGACATCTTATGAACTACTCACTGGTAAGAAGCCAAACGTTAGCTATTTCAAAGTCTTCGGTGCTAGGTGCTGGATCAAAGATCCACATCACACTTCCAAATTTGCACTAAAAGCACATGAAGGTTTTATGCTTGGTTACGGAAAGGATTTGAACACCTACAGAGTCTTCAACCTCTTTCACTATAATGTGGTTGAAACTGTAGATGTGCGGTTTGATGAGACTAACGGCTCGCAAAGAGATCACCTGCCAAATGTGCTAGATGAAGCTTCTCCTAGTGAATCTATCAAGCTAATGGGTACTGGAGAAATCATACCCATAGAGGAATAGGCCGAAGAGGAAATTGTCATTCCAGCTCCAACTCAACGTGAAGACAAGGTTGAGCCTGAAGACAATGTTGAAGATGATGATAACGTTCAGCAAGAGCAAAGTCTTCGCCCTGTTCATCCTCGGGTGGCTAATGAAGTTTAGATTGAGAAGATTCTTGATAGCATCAATGCACCTGGTCCGCTCACTCGATCAAGAGCTACGCAACTAGCAAACTCTTGTGGGCACTTTGCATTCGTCTTCATATCCGAACCCAAGAAAGTTGATGAAGCCTTCATGGAACCGGAATGGATTCAAGCTATGCAAGAAGAGCTTCAACAATTTGAGCTCAACAAGTTATGGGAGCTTGTTAAACGTCCTGATCCTCGCAAGCACAACATTATTGGCACCAAATGGATCTATCGCAACAAACAAGATGAACATGGTCAAGTTGTCAGAAACAAAGCTCGTCTCGTTGCTCAAGGTTACACACAAGTAGAGGGAATTGACTTCGATGAAACCTTTGCTCCTGTGGCTAGGCTTGAAGCCATTCGTATACTGCTAGCCTACGCTAACCACAAAAACATCCTCCTGTATCAAATGGACGTGAAGAGTGCTTTCCTCAACGGAAAAATTGAAGAAGTATATGTAGCTCAACCACCTAGATTTGAAGATCCAAAGCATCCTGGTATGGTCTACAAGCTCAACAAGGCACTGTATGGCCACAAACAAGTACCTCGTGCTTGGTATGACATGCTCAAAGACTTCCTGAAGAGCAAAGGCTTCAAACCTGGTTATGTAGATCCCACTCTCTTCACGAAGACATATGATGGGGAACTCTTTGTATGCCAAATCTATGTGGATGACATTATCTTCGGCTGCACTGACAAAAGATACAACGATGAGTTTGAGCATATGATGTAAGAGCAATATCAGATGTCCATGATGGAGGAGCTGAAATTCTTCCTTGGTCCTCAAATCCATCAACAGAGAAATGGCATCTTCATATCACAAGAAAAATACCTCAAAGATTGCCCGAAGAAGTTTGGAATGCAAGATTGCAAAGGATACACAACGCCAATGCCAACCAAAGGTCAACTGGGACCCGACCACAATGGTAAAGAGTGCGATCAAAAGGTATACCGCTCCATGATTGGTTCTTTATTGTACCTATGTGCATCTAGGCCAGATATAATGCTTAGCGTTTGCATGTGTGCCCGATTCCAAGCGGCACCAAAGGAGTCGCATCACCTCGCGGTGAAGCGAATACTTCGATATTTGGCTCACACCCCAGCGCTAGGATTATGGTATCCAAAGGGCTCAGAGTCTGATGTAGTTGGATTCTTAGATGTTGATTATGCTGGTGACAAGGTTGATCGCAAGTCCATATCAGGCACATGTCACTTTCTTGGATGATCTCTTGTATGTTGGTCTTCAAAGAAGCAGAACTGTGTATCACTATCCACTGCTGAGGCTGAATATATTGCTGCTAGATCTTGTTGCACTCAACTTCTCTGGATGAAGAAAACCCTCAAGGATTATGCTGGCGACAATGGAAGTGCCATCAAGATTGCTCACAATCCAGTTCAGCACTCGAAGACAAAGCACATTCAGATCTGTCATCACTTTCTCAGAGACCATGTGTTGAAGGAAGACATTGGTATCATTCACGGCAACACTAAAAAGCAATTGGCAGATATCTTCACAAAGCCCTTGGATGAGAAAAGGTTTTGCAAGCTACAGTGTGAGCTAAATATCTTAGAATCCTCGAATGTCCTGTGAATGGACACACATCCTAACGCTTATGCATATTGATGACTTAGGTGTGCAACACACAAAGTAACATATGTATTCAATTCATGAAGACATACACTCTAAGTGTGAATACACTAATGCAGCAATTGACCTCGGAGCGCCACGATAATTGTGCATCGTGTCTAGGTCTAATACTTCCTATACGGTGGGTAACGCCACCGCCAACTTTTCTTGAAGATTTTTGTTTGGCGTCATATTGCATTATCTTCAAATATTGATTTGTCTTCAACATTGGTTTATCTTCATGATTTATCTTCACAATGTTTTGGATTTCATTGCTCAACTATATATATTTATATATATATATATATATATATATATATATATATATATATATATATATATTATGTCCTCTACAACATTCACTTATAGCTATGTCTTCAAGTTGCCATTTTCTGCACTAAGTGAATGTGATCGGACGCCAACCCCATATGTGTTCATCTCTCCTACTCTCTCTAAATCTTCATATGCATTCTATTAACACGTGTTGATTGTCTTCACTTTGTCCTTGTCAGTCGAAGATTAAGAGACAAACATTTAAAATACTTTTAATATCCTTATCTCTTTGCCTGAATCCGGAGAAATCGGAACGACAACCAGACAAACCAGGCACGCATGGGGTCGTGGCACAACATTTAAGTTGTTGCATGCGTGCCACGTGGAGCTCAGATGTGAACCGCCAGGGGTAGCTGAGTAATTACACTGTGTCGCCCCCTTCCTTATAAATACCCAACCCCCTACGGTCATTAAAACTTACTCCCCTCACTGTCTCGCTGAAACCCTAGCGCCGTCGCTAGCTTCCACCGTCGCCGGAGACGAAGCGCTTCACTGCCGCAACTTCTCTGTCGTCGTCGTCACGCTGGTCGCGGATATCTCCCTCCCGCTGCCGCGATAGGTGTATTCTGCCGCCAAGTTAGGGTGCGGGAGATTGAACTGCTTGGCCTCTAATAACCCACAAGTATAGGGGATCGCAACAGTTTTCGAGGGTAGAGTATTCTACCCAAATTTATTGATTCGACACAAGGGGAGCCAAAGAATATTCTCAAGTATTAGCAGTTGAGGTGTCAATTCAACCACACCTGGAAGACTTAATATCCGCAACAAAGTATTTAGTAGCAAAGTAGTATGGAAATACTTGATATGATGGCGAAATGTGATGGCAGTTTTGTAGTAATTGTAACGGTGGTAACGGAAAAGTAACTAAGCAAGGATCAATATGTGAAAAGCTCGTAGGCAATGCATCAGTGATGGATAATTATGTCGGATGCGATTCCTCATGCAACAGTTATAACATAAGGTGACACAGAACTAGCTCCAGTTCATCAATATAATGTAGGCATGTATTCCGAATATAGTCATACGTGCTTATGGAAAAGAACTTGCATGACATCTTTTGTCCTACCCTCTCGTGGCAGCGGGGTCCTATTGGAAACTAAGGGATATTAAGGCCTCCTTTTAATAGAGTACCGGACCAAAGCATTAACACATAGTGAATACATGAAGTCCTCAAACTACGGTCATCACCGGGAGTAGTCCTGATTATTGTCACTTCGGGGTTACCGGATCATAACACATAATAAGTGACTATTGACTTGCAAGATAGGATCAAGAACTCACATATATTCATGAAAACATATTAGGTTCAGATCTGAATTCATGGCTCTCGGGCCCTAGTGACAAGCACTAAGCATAGCAAAGTCATAGCAACATCAATCTCAGAACATAGTGGATACTAGGGACCAAACCCTAACAAAACTAACTCGATTACATGATAAATCTCATCCAACCAATCACCGTCCAGCAAGCCTATGATGGAATTACTCACGCACGGCGGTGAGCATCATGAAATTGGTGATGGTGGAAGGTTGATGATGACGACGACGACGGATTCCCCTCTCCGGAGCCCAGAACAGACTCCAGATCAGCCCTCCCGAGAGAGTTTAGGGCTTGGCGGCGGCTCTGTATCGTAAAATGCGATGAATCTTTCTCTCTGATTTTTTTTCTCCTCGGACGTGAATATATGGAGTTGGAGTTGAGGTCGGTGGAGCCTCAGGGGGCCCATGAGACAGGGGGCGCGTCCAGGGGGTAGGCGCGCCCCCACCCTCGTGGATAGGATGTGGGCCCCTGGTCTCGATTCTTTCGCCAGTATTTTTTATATATTCCAAAAATATTCTCCGTTTTAGGTCATTCCGAGAACTTTTATTTCTGCACAACAATAACACCATGGCAATTCTACTGAAAACAGCGTCAGTCCGGGTTAGTTCCATTCAAATCATGCAAGTTAGAGTCCAAAACAAGGGCAAAAGTGTTTGGAAAAGTAGATACGATGGATACGTATCAGCCTCCATCCCCGACTCGTCTAGCAGTTCGCATCTGTTCTTGGGTGGTAATTAAAAGTCTATTTCTACTGCATGTTTGATCCGTTAGAACTTTCTATATCTTCACAAAGTTGTTTCTTCACTTCCAAATCTGGATCTTCTACACTATGCATCTCATAACTTGCAAGTACTTTCACTTAGGCTTCACAACTAGTTAGATTCCTCACTTGTACTTATTCATGGATTCGTACAAATCGGGAACCAACTCACATCAATAAGTGAATGTCTTTGCACTATGAGGTCAATGTCTTCAAAATGATTTATCTTCCAAATCCTCTAAGAATGCATATGACATCTTCCCCTTCCCTTGCAACTCTAATGTTGTGATAGGTACATGTCCGTGGGAGAGTCTCTTGGTTCTCATAGTTTGCATTCATTTGCAGAATTCTTACAGCATCATATTGAATCTCCTAAAGCCAGTTCTTGTCTGACAAGCAGAGCGAAGCCTAACACTTGTGTGAAGCCTTTCAGTCTTGTGAGGCCAATGGCCAGTGGAAAATCTGCAAAGAAAGGCGGCAGACAGCACCTTGATAATACTGTAAAAGACCTGCCACCAGATCTCTATGAACTATACAAATCTGATCCTGAAGAGAGCTATGGCCAGCGCAAATCTTAGGTCCAATGGATTCGAAGATATTGGGCGGAGCAGTGGTTCCTGTACCACTTTGTGACTCCAGAGTACGCGGACAAGAATGTTGTTAGGCCACCCTGGGCTGATATTGTATACAGGAAACTTCACCCCAGGACCAAAGCTGAAGCCATTGAGAGGGGTTTCTTTCCTTGCATGGTCAGAGGACCAATGCCTGATAATGACGACCCATCCAGTCTTCGATGGTGTCATGAGGATGATCTATTTGAAGCCAATCTCCAATTTGCTAAAGCTTCAGCAATTCAAAACAAGAAGGACTTTGGGATTGACTTCAACCCAGGTCCAGTTGCACCAAGGCTAGATGGCAGTCGTGAGGCCGAACCAAATCTCATTGTCCCATTCGATGACTTTGACTCATTTCTGGCACATTGTGCAGCATAGAGGGCCGACATTGAAGATGTTGCTGAGGATGAGGAACAAACTGCAGCTCCAGAGCTCCCGAAGCAAGTAAAGAAGTCAAAGGCTTCAAAGCCTTCTGCTGCTCCAAAAGCTTCATGAGTGAATCCATTGAAATCTGCACCTCCTGAATCCAGTGTGCAGTCTGAAGACTTGTCTCATACTTCTATGAATCCTAAGAAGATCTCTCAGGGAAAGGCCTTACTCTAGCAAGCATCATGCGCCATGATGAAGATGTAATTGATCTATCCAGTGATGAAGATCTCGCTGATGATGCCCTTGAGCTCCTGGTCAAGAGCAAACAGGAGGTTGAAATCTTCAGAGATTTGCCTCTGTTTGATGCTGAAATTTTAAACAACTTCATCGATGAATGGTTTAAAGACACTTCTCTTACCATTGATTATTTGCAGCTTCCCATTGGCATCAGTGTGACGTTCCAAGGCTGCATTGCAAAAGAGCTTGCTATTGCTCAAAAGGTCATTGAGCGGAAGAACAAGATTGACCACGAAAAGGCTATCTTCAAGAAGCACATGGCCAAGCTCAGTGTCACCGACGTGCAGAACTTCAAGAAGATGATGGCAGATCTCAAGGTTGAGTTCCATAAGCGTCATGATGAAGCAAAGGGCTCCCGAGAGCGCCTCAAATATTATGCTGAGAAATGTGTTCAGGCTCACAATGAAGCCTTGAAGAGAAAAGCACTTGGGTGTCCAGGCATTGACCCCAAGTTGGCTGCTAAGAAGAAGAAGCCAACACAAACTGAAGCTGAGGCTCCAAGGCAGGAAAGGCCAAGCATTTTCTTGCCTGCCAGCATGACTGGCTCGAAGCCAAAGGTCCCATCAACTACTTCTGATAGAAAGAAGACGAAGCAGGCAAAGGCTGAAGCCAAGAAGCACAAACATCAAGAAGCTTATGATGCCGCTCCATCTCAGAAAAGGCTGAAGACAAAGCCTTCTAAGGCTTCAAGAAGGGCCCAAGCACCAACTGCCTCATCTGCTCCTAAAGAGCCGCTGCTAGTTGAGCCCATCTCTGTTGCCTTACCAGCCTCCTCCAACCGCAAACGACATCGTGTTGTGCATGAGCCTGCTACCACAGAGGCTCAAGAATCTGAAGAGATCCCAGTTGTTGACACCAACACAGCTGAAGACATTGGTCGTGAAGACAATGTTGATGATGATGAAGTCCTTCCTCAAGTCCCCCAGATCATGCCAAAAATGGTATCATCGCCTGCTCCTACGAGCAGTGAACAGATAAGCATTGGCGGTCCCATGACACCAATCACCCAAGATGATTTCTGGGAAGAGCAACACCCCAACACCCCGCTACATGAAGTCATTCCGCGCACTCCACCAACTCAAGTCACTGCCCCAGTGCTTGAGACTCCCCAAGAAACCCCCGAAGACATGGAGAAGACCACTCCCTCACCGCAGGTGTTGCCCTCTTTTCGAAGGCTTCGCCGAGGCCCAAGGCCAACGGTCTCCATGTCGAGCATTCCTGAAGAGGATGTGCATGCCACAAGCTCAGTAGCACGTCAAGTGTTCCCTAAAGCCGTCCCCTCAGAAACTGCTCAAGAGTCTGAAGCCAAAGATGCTGAAGATATTTTGGATGCATCAACCGAGGAAAGAGATGAAGAAGAACAAGTTGTTATTCCCCCTACTGAACCAAGTGTGATTTCTGATGTGATTGTGCCTGACCTCCCAATAATTGAAGCTCCTTAAGCCACTGCGGATAATGCTGCAGCTGCCACTCATACTAAAGCCAATGACGTTGTCATGGCTGAAGACAATGTGCAGCCTGAAGCCACTCTTCAGACTGAAGCCCTTGATGCCACAGAAGACATTCAGCCATCCACCTCGGATGTTGCTGCTGCTCCACCTGTACCACACACTATGGCAAGGGCCTTCAATCGTGAAGGTGAGTTGATCAGTGTCCAATGACCGATTATGACACCTCCTGCAGCTCCTGGTCCTCAATATGACTACATATCGAGCAAAGGCCTCAGATGCAGAAGCCAAAGCCAAGAATGCCAAGACTTCCTAATGCTGCCACCACTCAGGGCTCCTTCAGTGTCTTAAGCTTCAGAGAGAACAACACATTCTTTGACACTGCCAAGTATCCTTACAAGAAGCCCAAGATATCTTCTGACAGGTCCTGGAGTCATCAGCAAAGAAGCTATTACTCATGCATCTTGTACAACCAGGACATGATATTCCCTCACAAGCACATGTGTTGTGATGCCATTGCTGGACTCCCTTGCCTTGAAGAAGCCCTTGATTGCTTTCGTGAAGTTGGCTTGCTCCCTTTTGTCGTCGACAAGGAGCAGTGGAATGAAGAGCTCTTGCTTCAATTTTATGCCACCCTTCATATCTCAGGCTACAACAGGGATCCGAAGACATGGGTCCTCGAGTGGATGTCAGGCGATGTTCACCATGAAGCCAAAGCTCAATACATCATCGAGCTTACTTCCCTGCCCACTCCTGGTGATCTCTATGAGCCAGGTTGTCAGCGATATGAACATGAACTTTAGAGCATCTTTCAGAAGCCAGAGCCCAACATGAGTCAAATGTTGAGCATGATGAAGCCATTGCCAGTGGAGGTTGAATACCCCAAGGAATTCTTTGTAAATGACTTTGAGTACTTGCCCCGCACCATATACCATATTCTGAGGCATACTCTATGGCCAATTAAAGGGCACTCTCCACACGCCAAGATTGAAGGCACCATGAAGATATTGGTCTTCTACATTCTCAATGGCATCCGCTTAAACACTCAAGATTTCTTCATCCGTCAGTTGGCAGCTTCAGGCATTGATCTATTTGGTCTCAGATTCTATGCGCCATGGGTTATGCGGCTGATCAAGCTTCACTCCACCATCACCTATCAAGCTTCAGCGCACAATCATGTTGTCTTTCTGCCTGAAGTGGATATGTCTCATGAGGCCATCTATCCACAGCCTGCCAAGGAACCAGTTCGTGAAGACAATGTTGCATTTAAAAGCTTCTCAGCACCACTTGAAGCCATTCATGTGCCGAATCCAACTACTGTTGCTGGTCCTCTCGTCGGTCAGCTTTGGCTGCCGCATCATGCTCCCACTGATGCAACAGCCAGCACAGTAGCTCAAAGGCCTCAGAAGCATGCTCGTGTACTAAATGACCGAGAGCTTCTAGTTTCTCTTCATGAGAAGCAGGATAGGCATCATGACTAGATGAAGCATCAGATGCAAATTCTTCTTGTGGATGTCAATCGCATTTGCAACCTCTCCATCAAGAATTCTTTTGTTGCTCATGAAGCCTATCGGCGTGCCTAGAAGAGCCTCACTCTGCTATGTTCTGAAGATGAACTCACTGCAGATGGTTTCACTGAAAGATTCAAGTTTGACTCCAAGCCTCCACAATCTGCAAGCTGGCGTCCTACACCGTCCATTGAAGATTCTGACTATTCATCTTCGGCTCCAACTATTGTTGCGCATGTCATTGATGAAGAGGATGACGCCACTTCACCAGCTATGGCTTCACTGCATCACGATTCTGCATCAGGCCCTTCTACACCGCCCAACTCCAACGTCGACCCAGCTGCCCCAAAACCTTCACCAACACCTCCTGGGAACGCTTAGACACTCTATGTCTTCACTCCTTTTTGGTCATTTCTGACAAAAGGGAGAGAAACATATGAGTTGATAGTCTTCAAGCGGGTCTATATGGGTCGGGTGCTTATTTTTGTTAAGTTTTGCAACTCTCGTTCTTGAACTGTTGGTTTTGAGTTGTAACACTTAAGCCTTGATGCTCATCTACCACTTTTGCTACTACCTTTTATTGCGATGATAAAAACCGCATGAAGTCATTCTGCAGACATCCATTTTTCATTGTGCATGTCATTATCTTCACTACATTTTTGTATGCACGATGAATTGTCTTCATGAATTGAAGGAGATCTCCACAAAGCAAAACCTGCCATGTGCATTTGCATTCAAAGGCAAACTACTTATATGCACATCTTCAAGGGGAGCCCTTTCAACTTCATGAAGCCAATGGCCGCGTTCTTTAAATTTCACATATTTTTATCCCCGTTGAAAACTTCAACCAGTTTGTCATCAATCACCAAAAAGGGGGAGATTGTAAGTGCATCTAGTGCCACCCCCAGTTGATTTTGGAGTATTGACGACAAACGTGGTTGAGGGACTAATGTGTTTGTGAGAATTGTAGGATAACACAGGTAGAAATACCTCATTGATTCAGTTTACCTACCAGAGATGCCCCCTAAAGACGTGTGAAGACATTCACTTGAAGACAATGGAGTGCGAAGACATAGTTTCTTTCGTAGTTTCATTTTCTTCTTTCTTGAGTCATAGGAACCACCGAACTGTTAAGTGGGGTCCAAGTGAATAGATTCAGAAAACTGATGTGATGCTCAACCCAAATCCTATGTCTTCGAGTGAAGACACCGAGAGAAAACCTTATCCAGAGTTGGATGAGTCAGCTTTGCTTGTAGCCCAAGTCAAGCTGCCGCGTGTGTTTGAAAGCCGACTGTTGGACACGTGTCGGTTCCTTGGTGACCCAGGGTCATTTCGGACATATCAGGTCAGGTTGTCTCCTGGATATAAATAGCCCACCCCCTACACCATAAATTGGTGGCTGCTCAGAGTTAGTGCACGACTTTTGTTGTTTAAGAGTAACCCACCTCCAAAGCCTTTGAGTGAGAAACCTTGCGAGGACAAAGCCCAAAACACCCAGAGCCAAAGAGTGTTAGGCATCACTGAAGTCTTTCTGTCCGCGTGATCTGAAGACTTATTACACTTGAAGATTGTGTATCTTCCAGTTGGTTAGGCGTCGCGTTCTGAGGATCCAAGAGTCATTGTGGATCGCCAGTGAACGAAGTCTTTGAAGGTTTGGAAGTCTACCTTGAAGACTTACCGAAGTGATTGGGCGAGGACTAAGTGTCCTTAGCTCAAGGGGTATAAGGTGAAGATGCGGTCTTCTGAGTTCAATCTCATCCTCCCTAACCATACGTACAGTTGTCACAGCAACTGGAACTGGTCTACTAAATCCTTGTCTTCACGAAGCAACTGGTTCTATCCCTTCCCTCTTTACCTTCTATTTAGCTTTGTGAAGTCATTGCTTGCTTGCTCTGTTTGACTTCATTGTGTGAAGATATTCTCCCTGATTGCATGTTTGGCTTCACACTATCTTCCTATTCTGATCTTGTCTTCCTAGCAGCTATTTGTCCTCGTGCTTACCTTGCCATGTTCTCTTGACTATAGTCTGTCTAGTGTAGTTTATCTTCCGCTGCATATTGTGTAGGTTGCATTTGGTTGTCTGTCTTCAAATACATTGCCTGTCTTGAAGACTTGCATAAAAATCGCCTATTTACCCCCCCCCCCTCTAGTCGATAACTAGCACTTTCACCTGCAGAAAAATTAGTACACGCCAATGTGTGTCAATCCTGCACTTCAACGTTCAGCTTTTCAAGCAAGATGGAATAAACGAGTGATATTGTTATAATCCTTATACTCTAAAATGGTTTGAATATCTCTATTTAATCCACCCATAAAACGTGCAAGCATAACTTCATTATCCTCAACAATATTACATCTAATCATGCCAGTTTTAATTCCTGATAATATTCCTCTATAGAATTTTTTTTCCTTGTCTTAAACGCTGCAATTTTGGAGTAATTCAAGTTGATAATATGGTGGAACCCAACGAGTATGCATAGCAGTTTACAAAGCAGCCCAAGTAGTTGGGATATTATCATGATATAATTTATAATGTTCAGACCACCAAACACAAGCAAAATTAGTGAGTGCACAAACAGCAAGAGCAACACGTCTATCCTCGGGATATTGTAAACATGTAAAAAATTGTTCATTTCTAACTCCCGAGTAAGATATACATCAGGAACGTATCTACCCTCAAATGGAGGAATATTCAATTTTAGTTTAGGAACATGGTCATGATCTCGTACCTGAGGTGGTGGTGCAACCCTACCATTGCGATTATATGCATGTGGACGACCTGGTGGTGGTGCTAGTGGTTGCACGTAGTTCTGATTTTGCATAACCTCATCCTCGTAATCGCCCTCGTAATTGTCCTACTCCTCAGCAGTAGTAGATGGAGCCACAGAAGCATCAACAGCAGTAGCAGCGACGCTAGAATGTTGGCCTTCCTCACACTACTAGGGAAAAGCCTAGCAATAGCGCGGGCTTTTGGCCTGCTAGTAGCGGGGGGTGCCACGCTACTGATACGGCGCTATAGCTAAAGGTTAGCAGTAGCGCGGGCTCACACATGCTACTGCTATACGTATTTAGTAGTAGCATGTTTTGTAGAAAGCGCTACTGGTAATTTCTAGCAGCGCGTCTTTGTGCCCGCGCTACTACTATTATTGCGTATTCTATTTCTTTTTTCTTTTTATGTCGTATTCATACACCATTATACAAGTTTTCATACAGTAGCAATTTAGAGATTGTTTTTACATCATAATCATCATCATCATCATCTCATTAACAACTTATCATCATAATACATCATTGTCATATAACAACTCCTCATAATCATCATTGTCATATAACAACTCCTCATTGTCATATAACAACTCCTCATAATCATCGTTGTCATATAACAACTCCTCATGATCATCATCATCAACTCTAGCTACCACATTATAGCACATAATAACACATTGTACCTAAGACCTACTCCTCTTTTATAGGACCTACTACCTTCTCTTAGGTAAAATAGCATAAAACAAGATAGGCCTCGACTCTCCATTATGGAGAATGGAGATTATCCTGTCCCCAATTCTTGGGCTTCGCGATCGACCATACATTTTTTCCAATCTTTGATTGTCATGTCTTCATCGGTTTTAGAAATCCGGTATGAACAGGAATGATTCGTCGGATGACCTGGCCGTAAGTTCAAAACATCAAGGCGACCATTCGGAAACATCAGATGAGGCACACAATCCTTCAGGATTTTCTATTGAAAAACATAGTAATAACTTTGTAGTTAGCAATGTAGTTGAGTTTTAGAAGAATTTATGCAAAAGATGCACAGATGTCGTAATAGTAAAAAAATCTTACCATGGCATCTCCATGGATGTTACCGTAGCTCAACACGTGCACTAGTGGCACGTATTGACCATAATGTGGAGGAGTTTGATAATAGATATTGTAATTCTCAAGATTAGTAATAAATGAGATCAGATGATTCTTCTCCTGATAAGTTAATTCTGAGTCATAAGTGTAGTAGGTTCTGTCTACCATCTTCCGCACATTCTTTGAAGAATGAAAATAAGCTATCAATGGAAATAAGCTATCAACTATTTTGGAATAAACAAAATAAATTACTTAATAACTATGTTTGAGAAACTCACATAGCGGTAGAATTGGAAGCGTGTCAACAAGGACCCAAATGTCCATATTGTCTTGGGCAATGTCAGGATGGGTCCTTAGGTGAATTTTTTCTTTGTTTCCATACTTTCATGATCTTCAAAATACATCCTCTCCAAGACATAGCGTCTTGCATGGCATGGGATAAGCTAGTCGAATTGTAAAAGACGAAAATTACACGTTGAAGTAGCAGAAGTCGTGCTTAATTATGAAAAAAAAAACACTTGTCGTCTTTGCGTATCGTTTCAACATCGAAGGTCTCCTGGAGCTTAATGCTGAAGCGCCGACCTTCTACCAGGTGAGGCCTGTCGCACAGACCCCGGTCGTCGCCGCACCAGTCGCACTCCGCCGGGAGACTTCGTCGTCCGACGACGACATCGACAACATTTCCTATGTTCATAATTAAAAGATTGAACTTGTACAATTAAATATATGTGTTAAAAAAACTAAATTAGATCATTATTATTCATCACGGGTTGACTATCGGTCTGTCGAGTCTTTTCTTGAAAACTCACAGCTCACGTGGTGTATACATTCGACCGTTGGTGATGGTCGCTCCTCCTTTCATCCCCGAGTGCATTACACCAAAATTTCTAGCACACCGGAATGAAGGAGAAGCGACCCCCACGACAACACTCGGGATTTTTCGTCCTCTCATATATGGTGGAGACTCTCCCTCACTGATTCCTCTCTGACATTTGTGACCGTTGGTGATGGTCGTTAGTCCTCCTTCCCCTAGTGCATAACAAAGGTCTAGAATAATGAGAAGAAGGAGAAACGACCCCACGACAACAGTCGAGATTCTTCGTTCTCTCTCATATATGGTGGACACACTCCCTCATTGATTCCTCTCTGACATTTGCGACCGTCGGTGATGGTCATTCCTCCCTTCCTTCCCGTGCATTACCAAAAGGTCTATCACGAGAAAGAAGAGGAGGAACGACCCCCACGACAACAGTCGGCATTCTTCTTCTCTCATGTATGGTGGAGTCCCGACAGACAAGTCAACCCGAAATATCGTTCAATTATCTCCAATTTGAGAATTTAATTATCTCCAATTTTAGTATTCAAATTAGCATGCATTCAATAAGCAAAACTAAATCATCTCTTGCATCTGTACATCTTTGAATATTATCACTAATACATCTCGAATAGTATCATACATATAACATCACTAATACAGCTAGAACCCTAGCAAACGACGAGTATCGGCGCGGGCGGTGGACACCCAAAGAGAAGGTACCATCACAGGATCATAGCTCCAGTGAGATCCCTAAAGAACCTGCCAGGTATTGGAGAACCTGCCCTCCAATGCAACCATGTAGCGACGGACGTGCTTGTCCTCCTCGCTGACACGGTAACGTACCACCTCCGCGGTGGACGAAAGCCTCTGCACTATCACTAGCCCACGCGACCGCCACCAAAGAAGGTCTAGGTCGACGACGGGCTGCCTCCTCACCAAGCTGCACGCCCCGGAAGGTAGCACCTCCCAATACCAGCCCGGCGGAGCCCAGTCCCGGACATGGCCCCTCTGATCAAGTAGGTCTCCTCCGCCGAGTCGACGATGAGGATGCGGGATAGGCATCGTCGACGTCGTGAAAAAATGCTTAATTATGAAAACAAAATTCATAAACACTTTGCAATATATCGAGCAATGACATAGAAAAAATGTCCTATGTTTTGCCGGACTATCATTGAATCCCTATTCTGGCAAATCACAAGCACTCGATATGTCCTACATTGTAGCACAAGTCGTGCTAAAATTCATGAAAAATTTCGGCATGACCTTTGCTAAAAACAGGACATATCGAGCGCCTGAAATATGTCGGAACGGAAACGAATCAACATTACGGTAAAACATAGGCCACTCGAAGGTACATTGCAAATAAGAACACCAAGACATCCTCTATACTGAGAATGCATCATCATCGACATCAATGACATGGCGACTAGCACTAGCATTTTCATCATCGACATTTACAACACATTATCATCTATATCAACAGCATGTGGATTTGGCTATTCTCACCTAGAGGTCTTAGGGGGTCGGCGATGGGGACGACTGCGGGGATGAGGCAGGCAAATACTTGATTTCTGCATAAACAAAATATATTCTATCAACATGTATCTGATAGTATTAACAAATATGACATGTTCATTCTACCAAATGAGTAAATAGTTTCAAAGATCACTAGAAACTATCAACTATGTCTAAAAATAATATACTAAAACCCTAGAAATAATTCAGTTAAGTAGAAACTATCAACTAAACCCTAGAAACTATCCTAAATCAAAGTGTTATATATGACCAGAGGCTTATATCAACTAAAAACTATCAACTATGTCTAAATTTTTACTAATCAGTTAATCATACTAAATCAAAAAATGTATATATCAACTACAAACTATTAAGTAAATTAAAATGTTGCATATCAACAAGAAAATATCAACTAGCCTACTAAATCAAAATGTAGCAGGGAGGAGGGGGTTGTAGATGGAGGAGGGAGGAGGGAGGAGGGAGAAGGAGGGCCGACTAGAGGAGGGAGGAGGAAGGAGGACGGAGGAGGAAGGAGGACGGAGGAGGAAGGCGGATAGAGGAGGGGCCGGCCGGCGGCGGATGGAGGAGTGGTGGGAGGACGAAGGAGGAGGGGCGGGGAGGAGAGATGACGGAGGAGGAGGGGCGGGGAGGACGGAGGAGGGGGAGGTGACGGCGGCGCAGAGGGAGGAGGGGTAGGCCAGCGGGGGAGGACCGGTGCGGGGGGTTGAGGGAGGAGAGTGAGTAAGTGCGAGTGTGAGTGGAGAGAGGAGAGTGAGGGGCGGACGGTTGGGGAAGATAGGATGGCTTAGCAGTAGCGCGCTTTAGGGAAACGCGCTACTGCTAAATGCCCTAGCAGTAGCACCTTTCAGCTAAGAAGCGCTACTGCTACGCCCGTAGCAGTAGCGCCTTCTGCTACAACGCGCTACTACTAAGTCTAAGCATGTAAAAATAAACATCAAAAATACATTGATCATCAATGATCTTTTTGTGTATAATCTGAATTGTCAATATGAGTCCTCACCGGTTTAGAAACCGGAGAAGACTCATATTGCAGCCACAAATTCTACACATAGAGTTCAATGAAGACCAAGTGATTGTGATAGTTTGAGAAGTAACATATTTAAGGTGGTAAAAACTCTGTTCGCGGAGCGAGGTGGAACTAAATTTAGGTGCAAGAAGTGGAGTAAACTTAGCAGTAGCGAGCATTAACGAAAGTCTCTACTGCTAAGATAAATAGCAGTAGCGTTGTTTGGAATAAGGCGGCGAGGTCGTGGCAATTATAGCAATAGTGCGGCTTAGTACAGGCGTGCTACTACTTTTATTTCAGCAGCGTGTTTTGCCGGCATGCGCTACTGCTAGATAGCAGCAGCGCTTTGTTTTAATGCATGTTGTTGGTAAGATTTTGTGTATAAGGTTTTCCCTAGTAGTGTCAAGAGGTACATGCTACGCTCGTCCTACTGGATCGCGACGTGGAGGTGGTTGTTGTTGTTGCAACGGTGCAGCAGGGGCAACAGGTGATGATAGACGCGCGAGCACTTCAGCAAACTTGGCGTCCAACTTGGTGTCAATTTTCTTCTCAATGTCATCTATCCTCTCTGGTGCCTTTCCAAAGCTGCTCATCACGTCTTGCACCTATTCACTTTACATGTAACGCCTTGTTCGTCATGTTCTTCTAGTCAGTCTCGTTGGCTTATGATCCTTTCATGGTTAGCAGCAAGAGAAACACACAAGAATATGATCCTACAGACTACAAGGAAGTGGTGGTGGTGGTGTGGAGGAGAGTCACAATTCCGTCAAGCGAATCCCAAATTCTTACCAGTTTTTACCAAGCAGCAGGCGGTGATTGGCAACCGCTGTAGTCAAAACTCTCAAAGCTTGAATAGAGTGATTTCTAGGTGGTGTCATATGCACGACATACATATATGTGGAGCTTGGGAGGCTTATAATAGGTAGCAAAAAGGGTCAGCAACAATCAATTCAGAGATGCAAAGATAAATAACGCTCAATGACAGTACTGTGATGGTCCTAGACTAGACCGTGCTAGAGACGAGTCTAGAACACTAACAAAATCACGACGCTACACGTAAACAAGGCAGAAGCACACTCTGAATCTTTTTCTTTCTTTTTTTTCACTTTTTGCCTCTTTTTTTTTTGCTCAGCAATAATTTTTTATCAAAAAAGTCCACATATGGTCTAAAAAGTACCTAGCCAGAATTTCCCAGACTTAGTTTTTTTAAACTGGAACTATTTTTCTTCTACGGGTGGCACGGAAGTTTGGGAGTCCGACTTGGTCACGACTCGTACTAGTACGGGATCTGGAAATCAATTAGAGAGAGGTAAATACTGGACTTGGAATAGGATTGATGGCGGAGATGAATTCGGTAGAACTCGGATTGGTGGCGGAGACTTTATCGTAGAACACAAACAAAGGACGCGAAGTTGCAGCTATGACGAAATTTTAATCTAAACAAAACCAAGTATAAACGTTGCCTTGGGGGTCGTATTTATAGAGGAAAAGAGGGGATTTCGTCCACCTTTGGCAAGGTCGTACTAAAACACCTCCTCGGTGTTTCCTCTACAATACAGACTCTAAAAATAACCTACGAAGTTGTATTTCAAAATTACATGAGTCTGGCGCAAAAATAAGGTGGCACGGCACCTATATTAAGCTACGAACAAAATTTATGAAAGACCATTTTGTATATTTCGTCCATGTCCTTGGATGTCATCTTGGTGGCTTCAAAGTGCTGAAAACTTCACCAGAAACTATGTTCTTGTTCCCTTTGTGCGCGCTATCATCTCCATGCTTGATCATGCTCTAATGTTCATCCTTTTTATACATGTTGGGTCCTTCATTTGTAAGCAAAACAAAAGTATCTAATTTAGGCAGCATCATATTTTCATAAATATTAGAATCGTTACCAAGAAATGAAAATACCTGATAATTTAGTTGGCGTGCGCGAGCTCTAGTAATTTTTCTAGTATATGTATCAGCAGGGGTTGTGGGTGTAATTGTAGTAGTGATGTCCTCATCACATACACTCACCCCTATGAACGTGCACACACACCCTACCCCTATAAGCACTTCCGAGAGACTGAGCCGGCATATCATTGCGAGCATCAGGACTTGAACTTTGATGGGCTAGGGATACCACTGTCCATCTAACTATCCAACCACAAGTTGGTTCATCCGATGAACAAATTTTGTAATATATGTAACTGACAGTTTTGTAAATATTAGGCAAACATTTTTCTAGTACCTGATGAATAATTTTTGAAGACGTGGTGAACACTTTCCAATCTGTGATTAACATTTTTTTTCTTAATACCTGACAAATATTTTTCAAATACGCAGTGATATTTTTCAAATACATCATGACCATTTTCCAAATAAGCGATGAACACTTTTTTTACTACGTGATGAACATTTTTCAAGACTGCAACTACAACTTCTTCTAGGTGGGTATATATTTCGCAAATAAATAAAAAACTTCTTCTAGGTACTCGTACTCCGCTAGCGAGAGATGCCGGCACCGGCATTGCCTGGCAGCCGCGCAGACACAGATCGAGCAGGCCATGCGTCGCAAGCTCCTCTCCTAGGACAAGCCCGCCGGAAAAGAAGCGAAGATCTCAAGAGCGTACGTGATGCGCCCAGGCGCGTGACGTTCGTTCGGTAGCTCACACAAACCTGCAGCTGCTCGAACGGCTGCTCCACCGTCGCTCCGTGCACGGTGCATCATCGCCTTCCACGTTCTAGCTCTAGGTGAGCCATGCAAAGCTCGCCGCGCCTCCTCCTCAGGAAACTCCGTATAAATACCATAGCGTGTCGACGTGCACTGCAACAGCCAGCCAGCACAAGCTCAAGGAGCCCACGCCAGCGTTAGAGAGAACAACGGTCGGCCGACGACGTACGATGGCGCCGAGCACCGTCCCCCGCGCGCTCCTGGCCGTGTCCCTCGTTCTCCTGGTGGTCGGCGGCCTCGGGCCGGCCGCGGAGGCGCAGCCGCCGGGGGGCTGCGTGCCGCAGCTGAACCGGCTGCTGGCGTGCCGCGGGTACCTGGTGCCCGGCGCCGCCGACCCCAGCGCCGACTGCTGCAGCGCGCTGAGCTCCATCTCGCGCGACTGCGCGTGCAGCACCATGGGCATCATCAACAGCATCCCCTCCCGCTGCAACATCGGACAAGTCAACTGCTGTAAGCCCACACAACCCTCCATGCATCATTCCTTCTTCAAAATAAAATTACCACTACTGCTTGTTCATGCTTCCAAAGTTTTCTAAGCTTGATTCTGTCTCTTTTTTTCCCTGTGCATGAACGGCAGCGGCTTGAGGCGGAACGAAGAAACGATGCAAGTCACAGAGTGACTAATAATGAAGGTGGTCACTTCTGCCGTTGTTGCGGCATGTCTGCCTCTTCATCGCCGTCGTAGTTTTCGTTTGTCCAGTCTGTCATGTCCTGCTGCTGCTGTCGATCTCGACGCGTTAATAAAATGGACGATTTGACGCACGGTCACTACCGATTTCCTTACTTGTAATTGTATGCACCTTCGAGCACTACGTACATGCGATTTCACTTTAACCTCGGCACTTTTCTTCATTCAAACTCGATGGAATCGGAAGTAAATCCACATAGCCACGTAGAAATATCAATACCCAAATTACTGATGCAGTAAATCGAGGTAGCCGTGAAGAAATGTCAATTAATACTACTGAATTCAGTAAAAGAAAAAACTACAATCCATAATATGTTACTGATGACCATAAGTACTAAATTGCTGATGCAAGCTGGCCACAACATCAGGTTGGGAGGGCCAGGTCACCGAGGTGACCATGAGTCCATAATATGAAGGCCAATTGAGATATCTCACAAAGAACCTTAACATGATGTGTGCGAACTCGAAAAATATACTCCCTCCATCCAGAAATACTTGTCGTAGAAATGGATACAAATGGATGTATCTAGAACCAAAATACATCTAGATACATCCATTCCTCGGACAAGTATTTCCGGACGGAGGGAGTACCATGCAATCCATCAGCTTAGATCACAAAAGAGCACTGTATATACATCCTGACTGCATGCCTAAAGTGGGATTTGCGACACCAAGTACATAATGGAACTTGCTATCACCGGATCATAAAACAAAAGAGGATAATGAGACCTTTCTCGACGCGGAGGTTCACGAGAAACCTTGCTAACATTTCATTAAGATATGACAGATAGAAGTAAAAAGTATGAATGCCATCCATTACTAAATCCTTCACACTATCCTGAAATTTGTTCTAGAAACAAGGCCTCCTGTTTGCTGGTGAGGCCCACATCACTCAACGACATCTGACACTCCTCGTCGGTGAATGCACGCCTGGGGTAAGATCTCACCTGCAAATCAGAGATTTGCATTAGTATTGATATAATAATCAGAATACTATATCAGTATAAAACAAGAAGATATTCTGGCGTGCTCCTTCCATAGAGTTTAGCAACATCATCCCAAATTCCACATACCAAACAACAGCAGTAAATGATTAGCTAAAATGTATTTCTGGTAATCACTATATATTAAAAGCATGCAAGAAAATCATGGTGATCTAAAAATGAAAATAAGCATGCCACATATAGCAGAAACGGTTCGAGTCGCAGATTCTATGCGATCAATCATCATACAGGTTACTGTACTGAATGCTGCCGTCAAGTATCTTAACTTAACTACTAAAGCTACATAGTCCATTTGGAATGGATCAGTATGGGAATTCAAACATTGTTCAGTGGCATATATTGATATAGCAGCACTAATACATAGATGTTGATGACGAAAAACTGAACTGTGGAAACATGATGTAGTTTCCACTGTTACAGCGTGTGGGCAACCAAGCACTGTTGGTATATGATCATGATCCACTATACCACGTTAGTGGAAGCTGAATTGATCTTTCTCAATAGAACTTCTCTTGTGAACATAACTTCTTCAAATAGAAGAAAAATTGTATAATTACCAGTCTATAGGTTCCTGGCTTGAATGACTTGCTGATGTCAATGAAATCAAAAAGAACCTGCAGTAAAATCCCAGAAAGTTGGAAGCAGGTATAAATTTATAATGAATAATTCCATATGGAACTGGCAACTGAAAGCAGCCTACCTGGAGCTGATCAGATTTCAAAAAGCGCCTTCCCTGGCGACTGCCATCAGGCATGCGAACTACAACTGTGACGGCTCCTTCAGAATTTGGCAGCGGCTCCTTTGGTAATGATGCTCGCTTCGCTGCAAGCATGGACTCCAACTCCTATTTTCATAATGTGAAACAAATGCATAATAAATGTGTCGCTGTGCCAAATATAACATGTTCATCGAGAATAATAGACTAATCAAGCTTTAACAGAGTCCGGAGAAGAAATATTACATGCTTCTTATCACTTATTTGACGATGGAGATAGTCACAGCAAGAAATAGCAATGACCCTACACAACTTTGATGCTAAAGCTTCCAAGAGACATCTCTCTTGTATTAGGCTGCTTCTAGTTAAGCATAACTAAGTTCAAAAGTATGCCCTGATAAGAATTAAGTAAAGGAACATACTACGAAGTTCGACAATCTCAGGCATATCTTACAGACTGGCATTCATTCCACTCTTGTTCAAAATTAATACTCATATTAATTAACAGTTTGCCACATCCGCGGTGATTTAATAAATCATCCTGAAAACAGCACAGCATCCAAGCGTAATCCATGCACGAAGACATCCTAGCGTATTACGTGGCCTCTTATACTGTTAGTACCTGGATGTGTGTGTTAAGCTAGGCCCATGACACTACTGTATAGTGTATATACAGTTATATATGTAGCAAACATGAGAATACTAATAGAGGAGTGAATTCCAGAACTTTTCCCGAAGAACTTCATAGATAATACCAACTAAAGTACCTCTTCCTCAAGTTGTTTTCTCAGCTTTTCCTCGTTCTTTTGCTTTTCCATTTCAATAGCAGCTTCTCTTGCAGCAACTTCTTCTAATCTACGGAGCTCAGCATCCTCCACAGCCTTCAACTCTTTTTCTCTATCGGCTTGGAGGGCTGCAAGATACTCATCATCCTGTAATTTAAAATATCATTTGTTAGGTGCAATAGTCAATCCATTCCCTAGCAGATAAATACAGCTCCATACCTGCTGCTCCCTTAACAACCTCTGTGCAGTTAATGTTGGTGATGGAGGATGTGCTACACGGGGATAGCCAGTTGAGATCCCATGAGATGGGAGGGGAAATGGATATTCCGTGTGTTCAGGAATCCCACCAAACATAGCAGCCTCAAGCATAACAGCTTCGTCATGCTCTTCAGAAGAAATGCCTCCCCACTTGACAGAAAAAAAAAACAGAACTGTGATGGAGAAACTATAGTGCACCAAAACAGAAGCCTCCTAGAGGCATGAGGTGATTAGAATACCTCTGAGGGGAAAGCTCCATTGTGCTGGTGAGCATTTTGAGTAGCATGAGGCTGAGGGCCTGAGGGAGGACTATCAGCCCTTTGCACTGCTTCTGTTGGCCCAGCAGTTCCAGATAGAACACGCCTAGAACGTTGTCTAACTAAAGGTTCTTCGTCAACATCTTCAATATCGTCTTGGAAGTTCTCTTCATCTACCAATTGCCTAGAAGTTCCAGCTTGCCCTGTGGTTAGTACTTGCCTACAACAAGAAAGGACAATACAAGAATCAGTTATCACTAGATAGAGAAAGGCTAGTTCGAGGCTATTACGATAGGACACACAATGTGCATGTTCAGCTAGTCAAACTTGTGTCAAAATAGCACAAACACAATGCTTTTGAAACTGGAGACTGATGGAACAATGGAAACTGAGCAAGTGATGAAACATTCCTAAGAAACCGAGCAATTTGTTGATCTACAATTAACTGCATAAAGTTAGACAATGGACAATATTTGATAGTCACCTTTCAACTGCCTCACTTGCTCCTTCAATGTCCTCCTTATCAGATAAATCAGAAGAATTATCAACCGCATGCATTCCCTCTTGAAGTAGAACTCTCTCTCGCTCTCCTACCTGATTGATAAAAAATAGTAAATATACATGCACAAAACAAGAGCCCAAATCTGAGAACCACCTCCAAGGAAAGAGAAACTGCTCGCGCAAGATCATTATCTCTGACCAGTGATACATTCTCACATGCACCACTATTTAAAGCCTACACACAGCAGACTTATTCAAACTAAAGTGCAAACCTACATTATTAAAAAAGCAAGATATCCAATAAGTCGAAGCTTACATTTGTAAGTCCTTCCGCATCCCTTTTTGATGCTTCAATTGCTGCACGGATCATCTCCTCTTCTATGTCATTGTTATAGTCACTAACATCCACCAATGGAGGAGCACTTGGTGCAGAACTGTATGTGCTTGGAGTATTTCTTGGGATAACAGGAGCATGGGTAGATGGCAAGTCATCATCATCCTCATCAACGACAACAGTCCCATGAACCTCCGGACCATATAAAGACTCACGTCCAGTAACATCTTCAATAACAGGACCCTGACCAGAACTTCCAATTTGAGGATTATCAGTGTCTTTAACTTCAATAGGTATCTGCCGCACATCCCTGGGATGTGTAACCTGAGGTCCCTGACCAAAGAAACCAGCAGCAGCTCTCTCAACAAAACTTGGATCCAAAATACCAAAAGGGTTGCCCATAGATCGGCTAAACATGGGATCAAATGGTTCGTCCAGATCCATAATATCATCATGACTGTCAGGTATAGGATTCTGATTGATTCTGGTGCTGAAAATCATACAGGTTGGTTACATTTTGTGAAGGGAATTCCTTGGGTGTTAGGACACTAAACGCATACCAGAAAGAGAACAGATAAGAGAGAAAAATACTTACGTGGATCTACCTCCTTCATTGAAGTATGCGTTCACCGCTTCATTTAGGTCCCCGCTATGCTCCTATGTACATTTCATTGGCCAGCCATTATCATATACATAAGCCCAGAAAGCTAGTAATACACATATTGCAAGAATCACTATGTCTAAATCTAATAGATAAGCAAGGTGTGAAACATGGCGAAAACAATAGCTGTAGTCCAGATTGATCAAGGATAATAAAGCCAAAATAACATGAATACATTATCACCTTAAACCTACTGTTTATCAAGTTAAAATTTGTAGGAGTATCCCAGCCTATAAGGTGCAGCACAGCACATCAAGTGATACTGAGTAAGGTTTAAACTGAAATTCAATGTGATTTTTTACTTGTTTAAATTCCAAATTGCTTTGTTTTACAGCAGTATTATAGATGAACAAATATAAGAAAGTGAAATGCACAACAATTAGAACACTAATAGTGTATCTGTTCATCAAATACTCAGTCGACATAAATCTCCTGAAAAAGCAGATCTGCAAAACTTCAGCCATTCAGTTAACATAGTCTCTCGGCACATCCAGAGACGACAAACATGTTTAAAAAAAAAAGATGTTTTCCCTCTTGCCCCTACTCCAGAAGTCCAAATACAACTAACCACTACCGTGCTCCTCCCTACAGTCTATTACGCAAACATCTGGACAGATTCCACAAAATTCGGTCCTCCCACTGCACAAATCAACTCAATTTCCAGCCATATCATTTATGAGATCGAATACACCCCCCAACTCTAATCCATTGACGATTCAGTGTTAATCAAAGCACAAACATAAAGCAGAAGCTAAGAGTGTGCAGCAATCAGAGATCGCGGCATTACACTCCAGAAACCCCAATTGGAGGATTATCATCAACCCTAAGCACCCTACAGCACAACTCTGCGTACTGATCATACGGTGATGCTGAGTCACACACATACAAACCACCCAGCCGCCATCCCAGCGCATCGCCATCTGACCAACCCGAGCAGGGAGAGAGCGAACCCTAACTCAACCCGAAAGCCATCAAAACTACATGAACGTAGCCCTTGGCGCAGATTTTTCATGGGGAAAGGGAACGGACAAGAGACAGTACAGACGAAGTTGTGAGGGGGAGCAGGTCGGTTCACCTCGAGCTTGCGGGCAGCGACAGCCTCGTCGGTGCCGGTGATGCTGATGAAAGTTTCGATCGCCTCCTGCGACGGCTGCGCCATGGCGGTAGCGCAGCGGCGCCGTCCTAGGGCTCCGCGGCGACGCGACGGAGAGGGGGTTGAGGTGGAGTCCGGGGGAAGGAGGAGCGATAGAGGTGGAGGAAAAAGAAAAGAGGAGAGTTCGTGAAGCAACGGAGCCGTGTTTATTAATTCGCCGATGCTGCCCCTCAAAAAAGAAGAAGACATTTACATTTTTACCCTCTATGGATACTGTCTTCATCTAGGGGTGTATTATAAACGCTTGGGATCACTCGACGGATCCCACGTTTTGCGTCGACCTCCTCTTTTGCCCGCCACGCATCCTCTCTTTTATCCCCTCCTTGCACCATACACACTTTATCTCTCTTCTTTTTCCTTTTCCTTTATCCATCCAGACTCACACGAGGAGCAGGCAACAGCAGCACGCCGGAGATGCATTGAGGAGGTTGGGGCCTCAGTATTCTGGGCATGGAGTCGCCACCTCTCAAACGCCTTGACCTGACCGAGGCAGTCTTCACGTGATGGCAATACCTTCCAATCCCCGATCTTCTTTCTCATCTCCTTCTCCATCTCTCTCCCTTGTCAATAAAGAAACAACCAAGAACGAAAGCAATGAGTAGCGATAAAGGTAAGCAAAGACGCTACTCCGCATGATGTTGTCTGGGTTGCAACCTTGTGGCCATGACACATGGTCGCTTGTGTGGCGACTGCAACTCCGGCGATGTTGCAATGGCGACAGACACGGCTGGAGATTTTTTTTGCAACAAGGGTCATGTTGTAATTACACTGAGAGTCTTGTTGCAATGACGATGGACATAGCTGAACAAGGGTCATGTGCATTTGCAACAAGGGTCTTGTTGCAATGGCTACATTGATGGTTGCGAGTCGGAGATGCTTTGTGCATCGAGGCCTCTGTTGCATTTGAACAAGGGTCTTATTGCGACAAGGGAAACAAAGAAGAGGAACACACATGTACGATCGTACAATGAGCATCTCCCGATTAAACAGCTCGTGAGCCGACTAATCTTTGAAAAATATCAGTCGCCAACACGTAGCACGCCTCATATATTATGTCTTATAAGGAGAAGTATCCGGTGAAAACCAGATTTTAGTGGAAGTTTGGAAACTCACCTCATTGGGCATCAGATTGACAAGGAACATACAGATTTGAGGTGGGATCACCAACAACCACTTAAGCATGATTTTATGATAATCATGTTTGTCTGGTAAGTTACTCAAATTATTTGGGGATTGCCTTCTCGGCTCATCTACCCTAGGTTGCTCCCGTTTCTATCCTGTAGGACCCCTCGCTACCACTGACATAACATGCAGCACCCACGGTGGAGCGCACTACGCCGGAGCCCCTCGGCGGGGACGGCAAGGAGAGGGGACCAGGGATGCCATCCATGGGGAAAGCGAGGGTGCATCGGGAAAGTGAGTATGCTGCTGTAACACCCCGATAATCATGCTACAAAAATCTCCCCCTAATGGTTGTCATGTTATCATGATTACTATGCAAATTGCCACTTGTCCAAAATCAAAGTCAAATTCAAATTCAAATGCAAGTCAAATTATTAAAATTTTAAATAGTAAAATAAAAATGTAGGTTCGGCTGCAAATATTCACTAACTATTTTTCATGCATAAACCAACATTATTTGAATATTTCAAATGCCCTTACACCTCGTTTGGATGTTGATATTCAGGCCTAGAATTTGACATTGGCATTGGGCAGCCAAATATCTTTGTTTAGATGGCTTTGGCATTGACACTCGGTATTGGCCCAAAATATTGGTCGGCCCGCTACCTCCCCGCGTCTACTATCCTTAAATCAGAGCCTCCAAGCTCGACTTTATGTCGAATTCGGGATCGAGCGCTCACTTACCCCTTTGTTTGCCCGCGCTCCTCCTCAGAAACAGAGAAGCACCGCATGGAAATTAAAGGAGACGAGCGGCGGCGTGCATCGGAGCTCCCTGGAGGTGGCGCAGGTGCCTCTCTGCCCCATCCTCTCCTCCCCTCTCCTTGGTGTAGGTCTGCTACTTCTTGAGCTTGCGTTGATTTTTTTCCTTGAAGAGGAAAGGGTGATGCAGCAAAGTAGAGATAAGTATTTCCCTCAGTTAAGAACCAAGGTATCAATCAAGTAGGAGGCACAAGCAAGTCTCCAATCTATGCACCTGCACAAACTAACAAACACTTGCACTCAACGGAAAAAGGGGTTGTCAATCCCTTCACGGTCTCGAACAAGAGTGAGATCTAATAAAGATAGGTACAAAAGATAAATAAAAAGACAAACTAAAGTAAATATAAATAAAGTGCAGCAGGGTATTTTTGGGTTTTTTGGTTTATAGATCTAAAAATATATGATGGAAAATAGACCCGGGGGCCATAGGTTTCACTATAGGCTTCTCTCTTGAAGATAGCATACGGTGGGTAAACAAATTACTGTCGAGCAATTGTTAGAAAAGCGCATAGTTATGACGATATCTAAGGCAATGATCATGAATATAGGCATCACGTCCGTGTCAAGTAGACCGAAATGATTCTGCATCTACTACTATTACTCCACACATCAACCGATATCCATCATGCATATAGAGTATTAAGTTCATAAGAACGGAGCAACGCCTTAAGTAACATGAAATGATGTAGAGGGATAAACTCAAGCAATATGATATAAACCCCATCTTTTTATCCTTGATGGTAGCAATACAATACGTGCCTCGCTACCCCTACTATGTCACTGGGTGAGGACACCGCAAGATTGAACCCAAAACTAAGCACCTCTCCCATTGCAAGAAAAACCAATCTAGTTGGCCAAACCAAACCGATAGTTCGAAGAGAAATACAAAGATATCTTAATCATGCATAAAAGAGTTTAGAGAAGACTCAAATAATATTCATAGATAATCTAATTATAAATCCACAATTCATCGGATCTCGACAAACACACTGCAAAAGAATATTACATCGAATAGATCTCCAAGAACATCGAGGAGAAAATTGTATTAAAGATCAAAGAGAGAGAAGAAGCCATCTAGCTACTAGCTATGGACCTGTAGGTCTGTGGTAAACTACTCACGCTTCATCGAAAGGGTAGCAAGGTTGATGTAGAGGCCCTCCATGATCGAATCCCCTCCGGCAGGGTGCCGGAAAAGGCACCAAGATGGGATCTCACAGGAACAGAGGCTTGCGGCGGTGGAAAAGTATTTTGGTGGATGCCTCTGATGGTTTGGGAATATTTGGGAATTTATAGGGCAAAGATTAGGGTTGGAAGACCTCCGAGGGACCCACAAGCCCTCAGGGTGCGCCCCCCTTCGGGCACGTCTGGCAGGCTTGTGGCCTCCTCAGGAACCTTCTGGCCCCCTCTCCAAGTCCTTTGGATGTCTTCTGGTCCAAGAAAAATCATCGCGAAAATTTTATTCCATTTGGACTCCGTTTGATATTCCTTTTCGGTAGAACTCAAATACAAGGAAAAAACAGAAACTGGCATTGGGCTCTAGGTTAATAGGTTAGTCCCAAAAATAATATAAAATAGCATATTAATGCATATAAAACATAAAAAATAGATAATATAATAGCATGTAATGATAAAAAATATTGATACGTTGGAGACGTATCAAGCATCCCCAAGCTTAATTCCTGCTCGTCCTCGAGTAGGTAAATGATAAAAAAACAGGATTTTTGATGTGGAATGCTACCTAACATATTTATCAATGTAATCTTCTTTATTGTGGCATGAATATTCAGATCCATAAGATTCAAAACAAAAGTTTAATATTGGCATAAAAATAATAATACTTCAAGCAAACTAATAAATCAATCATGTCTTCTCAAAATAACATGGCCAAAGAAAGTTATCCCTACAAAATCATATAGTCTGGCTATGCTCCATCTTCATCACACAAAGTATTTCATCATGCACAACCCCGATGACAAGTCAAGCAATTGTCTCATACTTTTAGTGTTCTCAAACTTTTTCAACTTTCACGCAATACATGAGCGTGAGCCATGGATATAGCACTATGGATGGAATAGAATATGGTGGTTGTGGACAAGACAAAAAGAAGGAGAAAGTCTCACATCAACTTGGCAAATTAATGGGCTATGGAGATGCCCATCAATTGATATCGATGCAAGTGAGTAGGGATTGCCATGCAACGGATGCACTAGAGCTATAAGTGTATGAAAGCTCAAAAAGAAACTAAGTGGGTGTGCATCCAACTTGCTTGCTCACGAAGACCTAGGGCAATTTGAGGAAGCCCATCAGTGGAATATACAAGCCAAGTTCTATGATGAAAAATTCCCACTAGTATATGAAAGTGACAAAATAGGAGACTCTCTATTATGAAGATCATGGTGCTACTTTGAAGCACAAGTGTGGAAAAGGGATAGTAACATTGTCCCTTCTCTCTTTTCTCTCATTTTTTTTCTCTTTTTTTGTTTGGGCTTCTTTGGCCTCTTTTATTTTTTGTAAAGACCGGAGACTCATCCCAACTTGTGAGAGAATCATAGCTTCCATCATCATTTCCTCACATGGGACAATGCTCTAATAATGAAGATCATCACACTTTTATTTACTTACAACTCAAGAATTACAACTCGATACTAGAACAAGATATGACTCTATATGAATGCCTCCGGTGGTGTACCGGGAAGTGCAATGATCTAGCATAGCAATGACATCAACATCATGCTAGCTATCTTACAATCATTCAAAGCAATATGACGATGATGGTGCGTGTCATAATAAACGGAACGGTGGAAGTTGTATGGCAATATATCTCGGAATGGCCATGGAAATGCCATAATAGGTAGGTATGGTGGTTGTTTTTGTCGGATTCAGGGCTCCACGGACCCAAGAAGGTTCGAACTCTGGGGCGTGTGCAAAGATCTCAACCTCTCAAGCCTCAAGCTTGTCGCCCTACAGCCTAGCCTCACTGGATACGCGCTCAAGCGGGGAAGAAGATGAACACGGCAGTTTACCCAGGTTTGGGCCACCTTGCGGTGTAAAACCCTACTCCTGCTTTGTGGTGGATTAGCCTCACGAGGAGGTTCGAGGATGAACTAGTACAACGTGTGAGCTGCCTCGCGAGGGCTCTTGGGGTGAGAATGAGTCGCCCCTACTAATGTGGTGGCTAGCCTATATTTATAATGGCCTCGGTCCTCTTCCCTGGAAACTTAGGCGGGAAGGGATACCACAACGGCCAATTTGAAAGGGGACAAGAGGTACATCCTATCCTGACAAAAGGTGGTATTCTCTTGCAAAGCTTCCGGTCATGACGCAGCGGTGGGCTCGGCGATGACATCTGTCCTAGCAAGCTCGTGGTCTCGGTCTTGTAGCACCAGAATGGAAACCTTTGGTAGATTCCTCGGGAACCATGCATGTCCTTGCCTCCTTAGCACCAAAGAGGAAATTGCCTCCTCTGCGCCCAGTGGTGCCCGCCTGGCCTTGGTCGTCATGGCTCACGTCACTGCAACCTCGTGAGGCTGGGAACTTGCATACGGATCTCCGCTCCTCGGTAGACAGCCTGGGAGGCCGTTCCCTTGGGAGGTGTTGGCGCTGTCCGCCTCATGAGGCCAGGGGGCCCTCGCGAGGGTCTTGCCTTGGCAGTCTTGTAGATGGGCTGTACCAGGCCGTTGAGGGAGCCACGCCGCCGGGCCGTAGGCAGGAAAGTCTGGGTACCCTGGTTCCCAGGACGTCGACAGTAGCCTCCGGGCCCAAGGCGTGCTCGGGCTGGCTTCGAGGCGAAGCCAAGGAGCAAGGGCGAAGTGCTGATACGTCTCCAACGTACCTATAATTTTTGATTGTTCCATGCTGTTATATTATCATTCTTGGATGTTTTACAATCATTTTATGGCAACTTTATATCATTTTTTGGGACTAACCTATTGACATAGTGCCCAGTGCCAGTTGCTGTTTTTTGCTTGTTTTTTACTTCACAGGAAATCAATACCAAACGGTGTCCAAACGCAACAAAACTTTTTGGTGATTTTTTCTGGACCAGAAGACACCAGATGGGCAAAAGAAGTACGGAGGGGTGCCCGAGGGGGCACAACCCACTGGCGCACTGAGGGCCTGTGCATGCCCTGCTGGGTTATGCCCACCTCGGTGGCCTCCCTCACCGCCTCTTTTCTCTATAAATACCCCAATATTCCAGAAACCCTAGGGGAGGCGACGAAAATCAATTCCAATCACCGCAAGTTCCAGAAACCACAGATCCGGTCTAGACACGATCACGGAGGGGTTCATCATCCTCATTGGTGCCTCTCCGATGATGCGTGAGTAGTTCATTGTAGACCTACGGGTCCGTAGTTAGTAGCTAGATGGCTTCCTCTCTCTCTCTCTTTTGATTCTCAATACAATGGTCTCTTGGAGATCTATTTGATGTAACTCTTTTTTGCAGTGTGTTTGTTGGGATCCGATGAACTTTGAGTTTATGATCAGATCTATGTTTTTATCCATGAAAGTTATTCGAGTCTTTTGATCTCTTATATGCATGATTACTTATAGCCTTGTATTTCTTCTTCGAATCTTTGATTTAGTTAGGCCAACTAGATCAATTTTTCTTGCCATGGGAAGAGGTGCTTTGTGATGAGTTCGATCTCACGGTGCTTGATCCCAGATTCCCAGTGACAGAAGGGGAACCGACATGTATGTATCGTTGCCATTAAGGATAACAAGATTGGGGTCTATTTCTACATAAATAGATCTTGTCTACATCATGTCATTGTTCTTATTGCATTACTCCGTTTCTCCATGAACTTAATACACTAGATGCATGCTGGATAGCGGTCGATGTGTGGAGTAATAGTAGTAGATGCAGGCAGGAGTCAGTCTACTAATCTTGGACGTGATGCCTATAAAATGATCATTGCCTGGATATCGTCATGATTATTTGAAGTTCTATCAATTGCCCAATAGTAATTTGTTTACCCACCGTATGCTATTTTTCTCGAGAGAAGCCACTAGTGAAATCTACGGCCCCCGGGTCTCTTCTTTATTATACTTGCCTTCGAGATCTATTATTTATTCGCTTTTATTTTCATATCTATATTATCAAAAACCCAAAAATACCTCGCTGAATTTTATTTGCTTTTATTTGCTTTTATTTGCATCTATCAATTTATTACAACTTTCTCCAGTCCACGTGCCAATTTCTGGCGCCGTTACCCGAAAGGGATTGACAACCCCTTTAACATGTCGAGTTGCAAGTATTTGTTCTTTGTGTGCAGGTACCGTTTACATAGTGTTGCTTAGTTCTCCTACTGGTTCGATAACCTTGGTCTCATCACTAAGGGAAATACCTACCGTTGATGTGCTGCATCATCCCTTCCTCTTTGGGGAAATACCGACGTGGTTCAAGCCGCATCAAAAGGAATTTCTAGCGCCATTGCCGGGGAGACATCATCAACATCTACCAGGTTCCTAATCACAAATCTCATCTCCTTGCAATTTACATTATTTGCCATTTGCCTCTGTTTTCCTCTCCCCCACTTCACAAAAATTTGCCTTTTTTCACCCTTTTTTTTGTTCGCCGTTTTCTCGTCGGATCTATTTTTGAGTGCAATCCTGTTTGCGTAGTCATGATGCCTCAACGAAAATATTATGATGTTCCTGAACCCAATATTTTTCTTGAAATTGAGAAAAGTACTAAGTAATATATGACTACACAATTTGAGCACAATAAATATTTTATCGAAGAACTTAAGGAACAGTCTGTTGTGCTGGAAGCTATAACTAACCAACTTGATGATATTAGTAGAGAAGTTTGCAATCTACAATCTAAGTATGCTTTTGCTGAAAGTTTGCTAGGCAAAATATCCGATGCACAAGCTACCCTAGTAAATCAAATGGCCGCTAAACCAATCTCGTTAGAAGATAAAAATGATAAAGATCTTAAAGTAATTGGTGTTTCCTCTATTGATTCCTTGTTTAGTAAAACTAAAATTGATTATAAAGGGACTGGAGAAGATTCAACTTTAGTTAGAAGGCGTCCCGATAATTTGGAGAGTGAAAATATTGTTGAGAAAATTGATAAAAGTGGGTTTGGAGAGGTCAAAACTTTAACTAGTGATGTGCCCACTCTTTTGGATTACAAAGACTTTAATTATGATAATTGCTCTTTGATTGATTGTATTTATTTCTTGCAATCCATGATAAATTCACCCCATGCCTATGAACAAAATAAAGCTTTTACTAAACATATCGTTGATGCTATGATGAAAGCTTTAGAAGAAAAGTTGGAATTATAGGTTTCAATTCCTAGAAAAGTACATGATGAATGGGAACCTACTATCAAAGTCACGATTAAAAATTATGATTGTTTTGCTTTATGTGACTTGGGTGCTAGTGTTTCTACAATTCCGAAATCTTTATGTGATGTGCTTGGTCTTACCGATATTGAAGAATGTTCTTTAAATTTGCACTTGGCGGATTCTACTATAAAAATCCCATGGGAAGAATTAATGATGTTCTTATTCTTGCAAATAGGAATTATGTGAGCATAGATTTTATTGTTCTTGATATTGATTGCAACCCGTCTTGTCCAATTATTCTTGGTAGACGGTTTTTACGTACTATTCGTGCCATGATTGATATGAAAGAAGGCAATATTAAATTTCGGTTTCCACTAAGGAAGGGTATGGAACACTTCCCTAGAACTAGAATTAAGCCACCATATGAATCAATCATGAGGGCATCTTATGGATCTAGAAACAAAGATGCAGTACTTAGATCCTTTGCATTATGCCTAGCTAGGGGAATAAAATGATAGCACTTGTTAGGAGTCAACCTGATACGTCTCCGTCGTATCTACTTTTCCAAACACTTTTGCCCTTGTTTTGGACTCTAACTTGCATGATTTGAATTGAACTAACTGGCGTTGTTTTCAGCAAAATTGCCATGGTGTTATTTTTGTGCATAAACAAAAGTTCTCAGAATGACCTGAAACTTCACGGAGATTATTTTTGGAAATAATAAAAAATACTGGCGAAAGAATCAAGGCCAGGGGGCCCACACCCTGCCCACGAGGGTGGGGGTGCACCTACCCCCTGGGCGCGCCCCCTGCCTCGTGGGCCCCCTGGTGCTCCACCGACCTCAACTCCAACTCTATATATTCGTGTTCGGGAGAAAAAAATAGAGAGAAGGATTCATCACGTTTTACGATACGGAGCTGCCGCCAAGCCCTAATCTCTCTCTCGAGAGGGCTGATCTGGAGTCCGTTCGGGCCTCCGGAGAGGGGAATCCGTCGCCGTCGTCATCATCAACCATCCTCCATCACCAATTTCAGGATGCTCACCGCCGTGCATGAGTAATTCCATCGTAGGCTTGTTGGACGGTGATGGTTTGGATGAGATTTATCATGTAATCAAGCTAGTTTTGTTAGGGTTTGATCCCTAGTATCCACTATGTTCTGAGATTGATGTTGCTATGACTTTGCTATGCTTAAGGCTTGTCACTAGGGCCCGAGTGCCATGATTTCATATCTGAACCTATTATGTTTTCATGAATATATGTGAGTTCTTGATCCTATCTTGCAAGTCTATAGTCACCTACTATGTGTTATGATCCGGCAACCCCAAAGTGACAATAATCGGGACCACTCCCGGTGATGACCATAGTTTGAGGAGTTCATGTATTTGTTAGAGATATATTTGGGTTACATGTATTTGGTAGTTTAGGATTCCTACCTTATCTCTAGGAGAGGCGTCTTGCCCTCCAAGTCTTGTACTCAATATATACTCGCCCTCGAGGCTCGATAATACATCCATCATATTCCGCAACAATTCCTCTCTCTCCCTTCTAACATGGTATCAGCCTAATCACGATCCAAACCCTAGCCGCCCGCTTTCGCACCACCGCGCCGCCACAGGCGGTCGGCCTCCATGACCCGCCGGGGCTGCGCTGCCCGCATTTAGGGTTCGTCCGCGGTCGTGTCGACCGGCTGCCCTAGAGAGTCTTTTTCCCGATTCTTTGATCCGGGTTTTCTCTCTCTCGCCGGTCACTTTGATCGGCGTCTACTTTTTGGTTTTCCGGTCTATGTGATCCGTTTTGCGTCACCCGCCGCCGCCGTCGACCCCCGCGCCTCTACTCCGACATCGGCGTCGATTTCACCGGCTGCTTCGTCATCAACCGCGGGGCAAGGCTGGACGCGCCGCCCAAGGGACGCCTTCGTGTGTCGCTGCCGGCCGCTCGACCGCGCGGTCTCCATCGCCGGTCTGTCTTCGTCGTCATTGCCCGGGACATCACCGACAACGTCGCCATCGACTCCGATCTGCGCGTCGTCCCCGCCATGGCGCATACAGCGGCACCGTCGGTCTGATCAACCGATCACGCGCCTGTCTTCGCCAAGCACGTCCCCGAGCACGCGCCTACCGCCGATCGAGCCACAGGTTGCCATCGCGTCGTCCCTACGGACCGCTGCGTTGCCGCCCGAGGTCTTCCCGTCGGCTGCCCCGACTCACGCGCCGCTACCGCCGACGCCCCTACGGGCGGTCGCGTCGCGGAACGTGGTCCACGCTGCCGCCCCAAGATCCTCCCACCGGCTACCCCTGTAGCCGCCGCCGCCGCCTCTGTGTCACCCCTTAGGGTTATCACGTCAGCACGCGGTCCACGCCGCCTCCCGACGGGCCATCGCCCTCGGCTAGTAGTTCTCCGGCGGCTGCCCGACACTGTGAGCCTCCGCTACACCGCCTCTTGAGTACGTAAAGCTGCGGCATGCGGTCACCGCCGCCGCCGAGGCCGTCCCAGCGGTTGCACCGACCTGCGAGCCGCCGCTACACCACCTCTTCGAGCTGTAGCATCGCGAACGCGGTCCCCGCCGCCTCACGGTTCCCGCCGCCGCCACGAGGTCTTCCCGCCGTCACCCGGCCCGCTTTGCCGCCGCGTCGCCCGCCGGTCCGTAGCGCCGCGGCCCGCGGTCCACGCCGCCGTCACCGCGCGTCGACCTCCCGTGGTATGCGTCGCGCCGTCTCCCTTGGCGCGGGAACGCCACCATCCGGGCCGGTCTTCGTCCCGTTGTCAGGGTTCTTCGCCTACTTCGAGCATCGCCGCCGCACTCCTAACCTAGCCGCCGCCGCCGCCGTCAGGCCGCCGCCGCCGCTCTTCTTTGGCCGCCGCCGCTACCTTCGTAGCCGCCGCCGCCCGTCCACCCCCTTCGTCTTTGTCCAAGCACCAGCCCGTCGCCAGTGTCGCCGTCATCTACCCCGACCACTTCGTCTACTCCGACCACCGTTGGTGACATCGGCCCTGCGCCGATAGACGCCGCAATTGTCGTCGAGTTCTTCTCTGCTGGCCCCTCCGACTTCTCTGACATGGCGTACAACTCGTGCAGGTCCCTCGTCTACGCATGCCCGGTGCTGGCCACACCGATGCGTGCCTTCATCCACGACGTGTCCCCGGGCACAGCAAGCCTGGTCGGCGCTTTGTCAACTTCGTCTTCGTCTGGTTTCACGCATGCCCGGTGCTGGCAACACCGGTGCGTGCCTTCGTCCACGATGTGTCCCCGGGCTTGGCAAACCCGTCGCGACGCGTCGTCAATAACATCTTCCTTCCCGGCGCACCACTACTTCGACACCCTTGCGCCCATGCTAACTCGGCGCCCCCTTGCTCCCGCGGCTCCACGGCGACCTCCTCGACACCGGCCACCTCGACTCGACATCGACCACGGCATTCTTCGCATGGCTACCTCGACCACGGCTACACCATCCTACGCTCTCGGCTACATCGACATCGGCACAAAGGGCTATCATCCGCTTGAGCAACTCGTCGGCTTCCTCTACAGTCAATGTGTCCGCGACACGACACCGTCCACGATGCTCCCGCTAGGACTGCGGGGGGATGTCAGTCCGTCGGCTGCTATTCTCTCGATCGACCGTCATGACGCTCATGTTGTTCAGAACGCTACCGCCACGATCATGGGGGATGTTAGAGATATATTTGGGTTACATGTATTTGGTAGTTTAGGATTCCTACCTTATCTCTAGGAGAGGCGTCTTGCCCTCCAAGTCTTGTACTCAATATATACTCGCCCTCGAGGCTCAATAATACATCCATCATATTCCGCAACAATTCCTCTCTCTCCCTTCTAACAGTATTCACTATGTGTTAATGCTTTGGTCCGTACTCTATAAAAAGGAGGCCTTAATATCCCTTAGTTTCCAATAGGACCCCGCTGCCACGGGAGGGTAGGACAAAAGATGTCATGCAAGTTCTTTCCCATAAGCACGTATGACTATATTCGGAATACATGCCTACATTACATTGATGAATTGGAGCTAGTTCTGTGTCACCCTATGCTATAAATGTTGCATGAATAATCGCACCCGGCATAATTCTCCATCACCGATCCAATGCCTACGAGCTTTTCACATATTGTTCTCCGCTTAGTTACTTTACCGTTACCACTGTTACAATTACTACAAAACTGCTATCGTTACTTTTGCTACTGTTATCGTTACTTCCATACTACTTTGCTACTAAATACTTTGCTGCAGATATTAAGTTATCCAGGTGTGGTTGAATTGACAACTCAGCTGCTAATACTTGAGAATATTCTTTGGCTCCCCTTGTGTCGAATCAATAAATTTGGGTTGAATACTCTACCCTCGAAAACTGTTGCGATCCCCTATACTTGTGGGTTATCAAGACTATTTTCAGGCGCCGTTGCCGGGGAGCATAGCTCTATTCTTTGAGTCACTTGGGACTTATATCTGCTGGTCACTATGAGGAACTTGAAAGACGAGAAAACCAAAATTTATCCCTCAACTACGAGGGGAGGTAAGGAACTGCCATCTAGCTCTGCACTTGATTCACCTTCTGTTTTGAGTAAGCTTGTGACACATAAACCTGCTTCTGCTATTAATTCTGATATGTCGCATGTTATTGATGATGCCACTTCTGCTATGCATGATACTTATGATGAAACTACTTCTATGCTTAATACTACTATGCCACTAGGTGAATTTCTTGATGAACAACTTGCTAGGGCTAGAGAGAATGAAATTATTAAACTGATAATATTGATGAAAGTGATGATGAAGATTCTCCCCCTAGATATGAATTGCCTCACAGCACGAGGGTTATGTTATGGATGAAGAAACTGCTAGAGACTTTCTTGCTTGCAATGATAGAAGTGATCTTAAGAAATTATTAGTTAAGCTGAAAGAAAAATCTCGGAATGCTAGAATAAAATATGATCCTGCTTATGCTACTTCACCTATCTTTGTTACTGATAAGGGTTATGATTTCTCTGTCGATCATGAGATAATTAATCTGGTTGAATCTGATCCTTTCTATGGCTATGAATCTGAAACTGTTGTGGCACATCTTACTAAATTAAATGATATAACTACCCTATTCACTAATGATGAGAAAACTCGCTACTATTATATCCTTAAATTATTTCCGTTCTCATTAAAGGGTGATGCTAAGACATGGTTTAATTCTCTTGATCTTGGTTGTGTGCGTAGTCCCTAGGATATGATTTATTACTTCTCTGCTAAATATTTCCCCGCTCATAAGAAACAAGCTGCTTTAAGGGATATATATTTATATATAATTTTGTGCAAATTGAAGAAGAGAGTCTCCCACAAGCTTGGGGGAGGCTTCTCCAATTACTTAATGCTTTGCCTGATCATCCTCTCAAGAAAAATGAAATAGTTGATATCTTTTATAATGGACTAACCGATGCTTCTAGAGACCACCTGGATAGTTGTGTTGGTTGTGTTTTCAGGGAAAGAACTGTTGATGAAGCTGAAATTCTATAGAATAATATGTTGACGAATGAAAACAATTGGACACTCCCTGAACCAACTCCTAAGCCAACTCCGAAGAAAAGGGGTATTCTATTTCTCATTCCTGAAGATATGCAAGAGGCAAAGAAATCTATGAAAGAAAAAGGTATTAAAGCTGAAGATGTCAAGAATTTACCTCGTGTTGAAGAAATACATGGCCTTAATTTACCACCTATCAAAGAAATACATGGTCTTGATAACCCGACACAGGTAGTAAAGGTAAATTCTCTCTATAGATATGATAAAGTTGAAATCCCGCCTACTAAGTTTGCTAGCCAATGCTTAGATGAGTTTGATAATTTTATGGTTAAGCAAGAAGATTTCAATGCTTATTTTGGTAGAAAATTAAAATGCAATGCTTATATGTAACATCCCAAAATTCTAAATTTTGGAATGTCATATTAAATAAATAACTATGCTTGTTGTCTGATTGTTTGTTTGATTGATTGAGTGAAATTGAGTGGAATTTGAAACTTTTGAAAGTTGAATGAGAGGGAATGAAATGACTTTCCCAAACTTTCCCCTTTGCCCTTTTTTGGATCTCAATGAATTCAATTTCATTCCAACACCAAAACCCTAGAGTGAAGATGACATGACTTCTTCCATTTGATATGAAAAAGGGTTTTGAAAAGATTTGAATTTCATTTGAAAATATTTCAAATTCAAAGCTTTATGCAACTCAATGATTTTCATGAGGGAAGATAAAATGACTTCTTCAATCATATGAAATATGAGTTGGAAGTTAAAAAGAATCAAATTGAAAGTCATTTGAAAGTGCCTTGAAAAACCCCTTTCAAATTTGAGTTTTATTTTGAATTTTGAAAAAAATGAATTTTTATAAAGTCTGGATTTTGCCCCTGGAAAAATGTTCAAATGATAGGGAATATTCCCCTGATCATTTTGATATATATATGTCCTATATAAAATATTTATATTTTATATATTTTCTCTCTGTTTTTATTTTCAAAAAAAAAATTATAATTAGAAAAAAGAAAAAATACCCGAGGCGCCCGGCCAGTAGCCCGGCCCAGGCAGCCACCGAACCCGGCCCGGCCGAGTGCGCCGACCAGGCGGCCAGCAAGCCAGCGCCCGAGCCCTCGCCCGAACCGACTCGGGTCGGCCGATCGACGAACCCTCTCCCCTCACTCGTGGGTGGACCCCCACCCGTCTCCCCCCTCGCGCACGCCACCCGCAGCGCCGCCGCTCACCGGGATCCCGAGATCCCCGGGACCTCATCCCGATCCCCTCCCGATCGCCCCCTCGTCCAAGCCGTGCCCTACCCCTATAAATACCCCCCCTCACCTCATTCCCCTCCTCGCCCCTCGCCCGAGCCCTCCCTCGCCCATGATCGCTCATGGGAGCACCCGAGCCGCCGCCGCGCCATTTCCACCGCCCCGCCCATCCCCGACCACCACGAGCTCGCCCGAGTCCCCCCCCGAGCGTCCCGCGCCACGCCGCACTCCGGGAGGCCTCCGTCGTCCTCGAGCACCGAGCCCCCGCACTAACGCCGCCTCGAGCCGCCGCCGACTGTCAGCCGCGTCTTCCCCATGTGAGTCGCCAAGATCACCCCACCGTTAGATCTAGATCGTAGGGTCTAGATTAGATCCTCAAGCGTTAGGTTTATTTTTAAAAGAACGGTTTTAGTTCCGGTTTATTCCGGTTTAGTTAGGACCGGCCCAAGCGATTTAGACCGCGTGCACGTTTTAGTTATTTAACGCCCGGTGCGCTAGATAGGCCCATTAGCGCCGATTTTTCTTATAACTTTATTTTTTCGTTTTCTGTTTTAACAGAATAGTTTCAGTTTTGAAAAATTCATATCTTTTAATTTACTTAATATTTTTAAGTGATTCTTTTTTTGTTGGTTTGCAAATTTCTTATAGTCTCTATAGAAAATATAATTAGCCATGTTAAAATTATTTAAAATTGCTTTATTTTAGATTTAGACAGAATGGTAAATCTGCTATAAAATGAGTTAGGAATATTATTTTTTAATGATTCTTTTTGTCACAACTTTGTTTTGACATTGCCTAACTGTAGGAATTTATTTGGGAATTTTAGGATTTATAAAAAATAGTTTTAATCAGAATCATGTTATTCTTAATTAATTAACTAGCTACTGTTTTCCTATTGTTTTACTTAGCAAATAAATTTATTTTTCCTATGTGATAGATTATTCTAGGTTAGTTTCTGTAACTTTAGAACATGAACTTTTATTTACAATAAATAAAACTTTTATTTTATTTTTCCTCCTAGAATTTGCTTTAGGCCTAATAGGAGTTTTATAATATCTTTTAATGTGATTCTTTTTGCTCCTAGTTGCTTGATGAATTCTTTTCTATTAATTAGCAAAAACCCATGCTTAGGTTCTGTCAAGAAAATTTTTGTTATGTAAAACTATTTTTAGTTGTTGCTTGAAGTAGGAAAACTTTGAGTTGGATTTCTTTGAGTTTTTCTTTGGGTTTTGGTTCAAGTGCTTTGTGTGTTATGATAGCATGCTATTATGTTAAGTGATCATATGTTGTATGCTTATTATGATTGTTGTTTGCCTCGGTAGAATTTCCGAGTCTGAAGCTTGCTACCACGAGTCCCTAGTTTTCAAGATCGTCGGCAAAGGCAAGTTCACTTTGACCATGTTTTTCATACCTATGTGTTTTATTGCATCTAGTGTCATCTTCGCAACAATCCCTCAGTAGTGTTATTGAATCCTTGTAGTTGAGTAGTATGCATGAGGTAGGAACCCATCACCCTGTTACCAAGCCCGGGACGATATTTTATTTTAATGCTACGCTATAGTAGACGGGGTTTGGTATGAGTGCACGAGAGTGGTGTGAAGAAGGAGGACTCTACGTCAATGACGACAACTCCATGATGGCATCTGCAAGGACTGCATCTTCAAGGCCTCAAGACTTCAAGACTCGAGACAAGAATTCAATACACACTCTTTGGGTGAAGGATGGTTGACGGGCACCTGGAGAAACCAGTGGTTGGCCGGGATGCATGGAGAAGCGCCATGACATCTTGCGGAAAGCTTCACCCAAACTCAAAGAGACGGAAGAATACTTCATGCCCGGAAGCTTACCTGTGCAACCGCAAGTCAATATGGGCTCTAGCTTGGTTGACCTTAGTTGTGAGTCTGGCTGGGACGGTGCTAGCAGATGTAGAACTACGGTAGGATTGGATGAGCACCGGACAGTGGTCAGAGAAACCCTTCGGAAGACCATGTTTCGGTCATCTTGTTCTCAAACACCCTGAAGTGCGAGAGCGTAAAGAGAGGATCGAATCTTGCGGGTAAAGTGTACAAACCTCTGCGGAGGGTTAAAAACCTAATCGATTAGCCGTGTCCCGATTACGGACAATTTGAGCCTCTGGACTTGGATCTATCTCGAACTCTCAACACCGGATTGATAACTTAATTGTGGGCAACATATGATGATTTTGGGCTATGAGACATCGGTTGGCGGAACCATGTCATGATAGAAAACTCCATAGTACAGACTTCATTTATTCCTTTGATGTAGGGAAAATAAAATCAGCTTTTACCAAACAAAACTCGAATCTGAGCCACAAAGCCAAATTGCATATAGTATAGTTTTACCATCTGTTTATTCATGTTGTGATCTTGCGGTACATTCAATGTATTGACCTACACGGCTGCAACGTATCATGTTGCAGGATTTTCTTCGACGAGTAAGAGTTACGATACAGGGTTACGGTCTACACTCAACTCGCCGATGGCGTTGATGGGACTCCACACCCGTTTGATTGTTTCATTGAGTATTATGAGGTATATATCATTTTACGTTATTTATACATGTGATTGCACTTTGATATATACATTGATGTCTTGTGTGTGCCGACATCTTGATCCGAGGATGGCATGTATACACGGAAGGCTTGACCGTCTGAGGTCGGGTCGCTACAGAAATGGTATCAGAGCACATGTTGGCTGTAGGACGTGACCCTAGAAAATGACTTAGTAATATGAAGACCCCAATAGGAATGACCTTTGTTTTGTTACTACTCTCGTAACACCTGATTCCTTTTACTAAACCTTCCTTATTTCAAACTATAGATGGAGAGCTACATTCCGAACAAAAGAGAACACTACGAGAAGGTTCTTGGAGGCCCTTTCCTTGTGGAGCTAGTCAGGTCTTTGAAGTTACCGATACACGAGATCAAGGCAACTAAGAGGGCGTCTAGATCATGGGGAGTCAAGACCCAAGTTTTTGGCCATAAAGAAGACCCCAAGACTGCAGACATCAGCTTCGCACCATAAATGGTGGCTGTGATATGAGCATCAACACTGCCGTCCATGATGCTATTGCGCTTATGCTATCGTCATCGTCTTTGCACTAAACCCACACTTCTTTGGAAGGATTGGATGGCGGAAGTTTGATGGAGCAACTATTGCCTTGACGGAAGTGCAAAAGATGAAGTTCTCCCCACCGTTAGTGTACAATCGGGATCTAGAACAATACATCAAGAATCTTGAGATGGACCTCCTGGAAGCCCTATTTGACAATGAAGCACTACGAGAAGAAGTTGAGACTCAGAGACTGAAGGTAGACAACCTGGAGGAGGAGAACCTCGAGATCCCGAGAATGCGTCAGGAACTGAAAAACAGCAAACAGAAGATTGAAGATTTCAAGGCGCATGTCGCACAATTCCAGCGGGACTAAAGAATCCTCGAGGAGGATAAATAAATAAAGTTGGAAGTAATGTCTGACCATACCGAACCATGTGGGTGGCAGCATTTGTAACAAAGTACTTTTTGGAAGTTGGATTTACGAAGAATGGTTAAGGATGTAATAAAAGATTCGATATGAAAATAATGAGATTTATGGATAAACTAGTGCATTCTTTTGGTGTCGTAGTACTCCGTAAAGCCACATGATCAATGAAGAAAGAAATGTGTTATTCATGACGGTCCATAGAAGGAGGCTGGACAAAATAAGTTGGAGTTTTGTATGATCGTCACCACTATGGTATGAAGGATGAAGTACTATTGGATTCTGAGGAGATGTAATGTTGGAATATGGAATGATAATCCTAGGAAGGATGAATTAAACTTGTACAAGAATTGAAGTGGGCCATAACCCACGTGCCCAAGATTTTGAAAAGGAACAGATGTAACCTTGATGAAGGAAGAAATTTGGAAGAATCGGTGATTCAATCAAGATATGTTTCGTAGGAGGTTACGCAAAAACACGAGAGTGGTGAAGTAACGATTGATGTTTTGTTTGGCTTGCTGAACCAAAGGATTTACTCGAACCCAGTTCGAGAACAAGAGAAATTCTGCAATGCTTGTGAGTATGCCCAAGTGTTAGAATACGTGATTCGATATTTACGTATGTGGTAATGATTCAAATGCAGGATGGATTGGCCCCATACCGGAGACTTCTATCATGAACTATCATATGTTGATGGAAAATCAGAGAGCCTCGAAAACCTTAGAAGAGTGTCGACGCGATAAGCCATAAAACCATAGAATGGTAGGACGATGGAACCCTTTACAGGCAACAGTTGCCAAACGTAGGTCATACGGTGAGAATGAAGCCAAGACCCGTTTTCTGTAGGGGAAACCATAAATCGTTGACCACCATGAGATACCGATATTTGTTTAGAATTGGCGCCAGACCTATCAGCTAAGACGATCCAGTCTTGGACGAACTTCAACTTTGACGAACCGACCCAAGATTTGGAGGAAAACCCTATGCTGCTGACAGAAGAGCGTTAATGGAGGAGCTATTGTAAGATATGTGAAGGGACATACATTATCGGCACTCCAGAGGAACTATCTGAGTTTATTGGGACCATAACCTTGTTTTAAGTGTGGTAGCACCCCTGACCTTCCGACCAAACGTTTGCTAGCAGACCCCCAACCGCTAACCCTTTCTTGCTAGCCTCTTGAATCTCGAGGGGCGAGATTCATTTTAAGTGTGGTAGGTTTGTAACATCCCAAAATTCTAAATTTTGGAATGTCATATTAAATAAATAACTATGCTTGTTGTATGATTGTTTGTTTGATTGATTGAGTGAAATTGAGTGGAATTTGAAACTTTTGAAAGTTGAATGAGAGGGAATGAAATGACTTTCCCAAACTTTCCCCTTTGCCCTTTTTGGATCTCAATGAATTCAATTTCATTCCAACACCAAAACCCTAGAGTGAAGATGACATGACTTCTTCCATTTGAAATGAAAAAGGGTTTTGAAAAGATTTGAATTTCATTTGAAAATATTTCAAATTCAAAGCTTTATGCAACTCAATGATTTTCATGAGGGAAGATAAAATGACTTATTCAATTATATGAAATATGAGTTGGAAGTTAAAAAGAATCAAATTGAAAGTCATTTGAAAGTGCCTTGAAAAACCCCTTTCAAATTTGAGTTTTATTTTGAATTTTGAAATAAATGAATTTTTATAAAGTCTGGATTTTGCCCCTGGAAAAATGTTCAAATGATAGGGAATATTCCCCTGATCATTTTGATATATATATGTCATATATAAAATATTTATATTTTATATATTTTCTCTCTGTTTCTATTTTCAAAAAAAAATTTATAATTAGAAAAAAGAAAAATACCCACTTGCCTTGACCGGCTCATTGTGGCCCACACTGGGCAGCCACCCGAACCCGGCCAGGCTTGACCAGGCGGCCCAATGAAGCGCCGAGCCCCTCGCCCGAACCGACTCGGTCGGCCAAACCGAACCCTCTCCTCACTTTCGACGGGTGGACCCCACCCGTCTTCCCCTCAGCGCCGCCACCCCTTGTGCCCGCTCATAGGGATCCCGAGATCCCGGGATCTCATCCCGAGCCCCTCCCGATCGCCCCCTCGGCCAAGCCGTGCCCTACCCCTATAAATACCCCCCCTCACCTCCTTCCCCCCTAGCCCCCTCGCCCGACCCCTCCCCTCGCCCGCAATCGCTCGGAGCACCGAGCCGCCCGCCCGCCATTGCCACCGCCCCGCCCATCCCCGACCACCTCGAGCTCGCCCGAGTCCACCCCCGAGCTTCCCTCGCCACGCCGCACCCGCCGGAGGCCTCCGCCGTCGTCCTCGAGCACCGGAGCCCCCGCACCAACGTCGCCCGAGCCGCCGTCGACCGTCGCCGGCGTCTTCCCCGCGGTGAGTCGCCGGAGATCACCCCCCACCGTTAGATCTAGATCGTAGGGTCTAGATTAGATCCCCGAAGCGTTAGGTTTATTTTTAAAAGAACCGGTTTTAGTTCCGGTTTATTCCGGTTTAGTTAGGACCGGCCCGAAGCGATTTAGACCATGTGCACGTTTTAGTTATTTAACGCCGGTCGCTAGATAGGCCCATTAGCGCCGATTTTTCTTTTAACTTTATTTTTCGTTTTCTGTTTTAACAGAATAGTTTCAGTTTTGAAAAATTCATATCTTTTAATTTACTTAATATTTTTAAGTGATTCTTTTTTGTTGGTTTGCAAATTTCTTATAGTTTCTGTAGAAAATATAATTAGCCATGTTAAAATTATTTAAAATTGCTTTATTTTAGATTTAGACAGAATGGTAAATCTGCTATAAAATGAGTTAGGAATATTATTTTTTAATGATTCTTTTTGTCACAACTTTGTTTTGACATTGTCTAACCGTAGGAATTTATTTGGGCATTTTAGGATTTATAAAAAAATAGTTTTAAAATTAATCATGTTATTCTTAATTAATTAACTAGCTACTGTTTTCCTATTGTTTTACTTAGCAAATAAATTTATTTTTCCTATGTGATAGATTATTCTAGGTTAGTTTCTGTAACTTTAGAACATGAACTTTTATTTACAATAAATAAAACTTTTATTTTATTTTTCCTCCTAGAATTTGCTTTAGGCCTAATAGGAGTTTTATAATATCTTTTAATGTGATTCTTTTTGCTCCTAGTTGCTTGATGAATTCTTTTCTGTTAATTAGCAAAAACCCATGCTTAGGTTCTGTTAAGAAAATTTTTGTTATGTAAAACTATTTTTAATGTTGCTTGAAGTAGGAAAACCTTGAGTTGGATTTCTTTGAGTTTTTCTTTGGGTTTTGGTTCAAGTGCTTTGTGTGTTATGATAGCATGCTATTATGTTAAGTGATCATATGTTGTATGCTTATTATGATTGTTGTTTGCCTCGGTAGAATTTCCGGAGTCTGAAGCTTGCTACCACGAGTCCCTAGTTTTTGAAGATCGTCGGAAGGCAAGTTCACTTTGACCATGTTTTTCATACCTATGTGTTTTATTGCATCTAGTGTCATCTTCGCAACAATCCCCCTCAGTAGTGTTATTGAATCCTTGTAGTTGAGTAGTATGCATGAGGTAGGAACCCATCACCCTGTTACCAAGCCCGGGGCGATATTTTATTTTAATGCTACGCTATAGTAGACGGGGTTTGGTATGAGTGCTCGAGAGTGGTGTGAAGAAGGAGGACTCTACGTCAATGACGACAACTCCATGATGGCATCTGCAAGGATCTGCATCTTCAAGGCCTCAAGACTTCAAGACTCGAGACAAGAATTCAATACACACTCTTGGGTGAAGGATGGTTGTGGGCACCTGGAGAAACCGGTGGTTGGCGGGATGCATGGAGAAGCGCCATGACATCTTGCGGAAAGCTTCACCCAGGACTCAAAGAGACGGAAGAATACTTCATGCCCGGAAGCTTACGTGCAACCGCAAGTCAATATGGGCTCTGGCTTGGTTGACCTTAGTTGTGACTCTGGTGGGGCCGGTGCTAGCGGATGTAGAACTACGGTAGGATTGGATGAGCACCGGACGGTGGTTAGAGAAACTCTTGAGGAAGACCATGTTTCGGTCATCTTGTTCTCAAACACCACGAAGTGCGAGAACGTAAAGAGAGGGATCGAATCTTGCGGGTAAAGTGTACAAACCTCTGCAGAGGGTTAAAAACCTAATCGATTAGCCGTGTCCCCGGTTACGGACAATTTGAGCCTCTGGATTTGGATCTATCTCGGAACTCTCAACACCGGATTGATAACTTAATTGTGGGCAACATATGATGATTTTGGGCTATGAGACATCGGTTGGCGGAACCATGTCATGATAGAAAACTCCATAGTACAGACTTCATTTATTCCTTTGATGTAGGGAAAATAAAATCAGCTTTTACGCAAACAAAACTCGAGATCTGAGCCACAAAGCCAAATTGCATATAGTATAGTTTTACCATCTGCTTATTCATGTTGTGATCTTGCCGGTACATTCAATGTCTTGACCTACGGCTGCAACGTATCATGTTGCAGGATTTTCTTCGACGAGTAAGAGTTACGATACAGGTTACGGTCTACACTCAACCTGCCGATGGCGTTGATGGGACTCCACACCCGTTTGATTGTTTCCGCTGAGTATTATGAGGTATATATAATTACGTTATTTATACATGTGATTACACTTTGATATATACATTGATGTACTGTGTGTGCCAGCATACTGATCCAGGGATGGCACAGATACACAGAGGCTTGACCGTCTGAGGTCGGGTCGCTACATTATATGATTGAACACTTGAGTGATTATATGTCTAGAGTTAAAGGTGAACTTAAACTCATTAGTAAATATGCTTCTATGGTTACCACTCAAGTAGAACAAGTGCTTAAAGCTCAAAATGATTTCCTCAATGAATTAAATAATAAGAAGAATGATAATGCTGTTAGAGTTGTGACTAGAGGGGATAGAATGACTCAGGAACCTTTGTATCCTGAGGGCCACCCTAAGAGAATTGAGCAAGATTCTCAGAGAAATAATGTTGATACACCTAGTCCTTCTAAGAGGAAGAAAAAGAAAAATGATAGGACTTTGCATGCCTCTAGTGAACTTGTTATTGACACACCTGAGAATCCTAATGATATTTCTATTTACGATCTTTGAAACACAATCTGGTAATGAGCATGAACCTAGTGATAATGTTAATGATGATGTTCATGTTGATGCTCAACCTAGCAATAACAATGATGTAGAGATTGAACCTGATGTTGATCTTGATAACCCACAATCAAAGAATCAATGTTATGATAAGAGAGACTTTGTTGCTAGGAAGCACGGTAAGAAAGAAAACCATGGGTTTAGAAACCCATGCCTTTTCCTCCCAAACCATCCAAGAAAAAGGATGATGAGGATTTTGAGCGCTTTGCTGAAATGATTAGACATATCTTCTTGCGTATGCGTTTTACTGATATGCTTAAAATGAATCCTTATGCCAAGTATATGAAATGAATTGTTACAAATAAAATAAAGATACCGGAATCTGAAATTTCCACCATGCTTGCTAATTATACTTTTAAGGGTGGAATACCGAAGAAACTTGGAGATCCAGGAGTCCCAACTATACCATGCTCCATTAAAAGAAACTATGTTTAAACTGCTTTATGTGATCTTGGAGCCGGTGTTAGTGTTATGCCTCTCTCTTTATACCGTAGACTTGTTTTGAACAAGTTGACACCTACTGAAATATCTTTGCAAATGGCCGATAAATCAACTGCTATACATGTTGGTATTTGTGAGGATGTGTCTGTTGTGGTTGCAAATGTTACTATCCTAACAGACTTTGTTATTCTTGATATTCCCGAGGACGATAGTATGTCTATTATTCTTGGAAGACCCTTTTTGAATACTGCAGGGGCTGTTATTGATTGCAACAAAGGCAATGTCACTTTTCATGTCAATGGTAATGAGCATACAGTACACTTTCCGAGGAAACAACCTCAAGTTCACAGTATCAACTCTATTGGAAAAATTCCATCAATTATTTTTGGAGGTTTTGAATTTCCTCTTCCTACTGTCAAAAAGAGATATGATATTCTTATTATTGGGGACGTGCATATCCCCGTTGAGGTAACCTAGTGCTATTCGAAAATTCTTCAGTTTCATGCGACTCGGAATGAGTTTGTTAACAAGACCTGATCAACCTTGTTAGTGGATTCCTTTTGATGAGCATGAGATGGATGAAGTTAGAAAGCACAACTCTCTGTACCCTCCTTCTACTTTATGTTATTTAGATTAATTAAAGTAAAAATAGTATTTTTCTGCCTGTTTTCTGAATTACCCGTGCAATAAAAAAATACCCCAAAAATAAAAGTTCTCCAAATGCTCCGAAATTGAAATATGATTTTTTTAGAATATTTGAGAATATCGCTTGAGAACACAGCGGGGGAGCAAGCACACAGCCACGAGGGTCAGGCGCGCCCCCCACCTCGTCAAACCTGGTGGCTTCCCTCCACTTATTCCAGCCACCACACACTCCTTCTTCCTCCCAAAAAAAATCACCAACCAGCTCAAGCACGAGTTCTAGCTCATCTTGCTACCATTTTCGATCTCCTAGCCTAAAGCTCCACTCACAAAACTGCTTTGGGGGAATGTGATGTCTACTACGCAACCTTCTCCTTGTAGACGTTGTTGGGCCTCCAAGTGCAGAGGTTTGTGGCGGCGGAACTCCCGATCTATTCTCTGTTCTGGAAGTTTTAGGATACGTGGGTATATATGGGTGAAAGAAGTACGTCGGTGGAGCTTCGGGGGGCCCACGAGGCAGGGGGCGCGCCCCCCGCCCTCATGGCTTCCTCGTTCCTTCCTTGACATGGGGTCCAAGTCCATCGGGTAGCTTTCGTTCCAAAAATAACTTCTCTAGTTGATTTCGTTCCGTTTCGACTCATCGATATTCCTTTTCTTCAAAACACCGAAATAGGCAAAAAACAACAAATGCAGGCTGGGCCTCCGGTTAATAGGTTAGTCCCAAAAGTAATATAAAAGTGGGAAATAAAGCCCAATATTGCCCAAAACAGTAGATAATATAGCACGAGCAATCAAAATTATAGATACGTTGGAGACGTATCAAGCATCCCCAAGCTTAATTCCTGCTCGTCCTCGAGTAGGTAAATGATAAAAAGATAATTTTTGATGCGGAGTGCTACTTGGCATAATTTCAATGTAATTCTTCTTACTTGTGGTATGAATATTCAGATCCGAAAGATTCAAGATAGAAGTTCATATTGATATAAAAGTAATAATACTTCAAGCATACTAACTAAGCAATTATGTCTTCTCAAAATAGCATGGCCAAAGAAAGCTATCCCTACAAAATCATATAGTCTGGCTATGCTCTATCTTCACCACACAAAGTATTTAAATCATGCACAACCCCGATGACAAGCCAAGCAATTGTTTCATACTTTTGGCGTTCTCAAACTTTTTCAATCTTCACGCAATACATGAGCGTGAGCCATGGACATAGCACTATAGGTGGAATAGATTGGTGGTTGTGGAGAAGACAAAAAGGAGATGATAGTCTCACATCAACTAGGCGTATCAACGGGCTATGGAGATGCCCATAAATAGATATCAATGTGAGTGAGTAGGGATTGCCATGCAACGGATGCACTAGAGCTATAAGCATATGAAAGCTCAACAAAAGAAACTAAGTGGGTGTGCATCCAACTTGCTTGCTCATGAAGACCTAGGGCATTTTGAGGAAGCCCATCATTGGAATATACAAGCCAAGTTCTATATTGAAAGATTCCCACTTGTATATGAAAGTGACAACATAGGAGACTCTCTATCATGAAGATCATGGTGCTACTTTGAAGCACAAGTGTGGTAAAAGGATAGTAGCATTGCCCCTTTTCTCTTTTTCTCTCTTTTTTATTATTTTTTATTTTTTTATTTGGGCCTTTCTCTTTTTTTATGGCCTCTTTTTTTTGCTTTTTTTTTCTTTTTTCGTCCGGAGTCTCATCCCGACTTGTGGGGGAATCATAGTCTCCATCATCCTTTCCTCACTGGGACAATGCTATAAAAATGATGATCATCACACTTTTATTTTCTTACAACTCAACAATTACAACTCGATACTTAGAACAAAATATTACTCTATATGAATGCACTTGTGATGTACGGATATGCAATGAATCAAGAGTGACATGTATGAAAGAATTATGAACGCTGGCTTTGCCACAAATACGATGTCAACTACATGATCATGCAAAGCAATATGACAATGATGGAACGTGTCATAATAAATGGAACGATGGAAAGTTGCACGGCAATATATCTCGGAATGGCTATGGAAATGCCATGATAGGTAGGTATGGTGGCTGTTTTGAGGAAGGTATATGGTGGGTGTATGATACCGGCGAAAAGTGCACAGTATTAGAGAGGCTAGCAATGGTGGAAGGAAGAAGGGTGCGTATAATCCATGGACTCAACATTAGTCATAAAGAACTCATATACTTATTGCAAAAATCTACAAGTTATCAAAGCAAAGTATTACGCGCATGCTCCTAGGGGGATAGATTGGTAGGAAAAGACCATCGCTCGTCCCCGACCGCCACTCATAAGACAATCAATAAATAAATCATGCTCCGACTTCATCACATAATGGCTCACCATACATGCATGCTACGGGAATCACAAACTTTAACACAAGTATTTCTCAAATTCACAACTACTCAACTAGCATGACTCTAATATCACCATCTTCATATCTCAAAACAATTATCAAGTATCAGACTTCTCTTAGTATTCAACACACTTATAAGAAAGTTTTTACTAAGCATATTAGGATTATTTAAGCAAATTACCATGCTATTTAAGACTCTAAAAATAATATAAGTGAATCCTGAGAGTTCATCTATTTCTTCCAAATAAAACCACCATTGTGCTCTAAAAGATATAAGTGAAGCACTAGAGCAAATGACAAACTACTCCGAAAGATATAAGTGAAAATCAATGAGTAGTCGAATAATTATACAACTATGTGAAGACTCTCCCATTTAATAATTTCAGATCTTGGTATTTTATTCAAACAGCAAGCAAAGCTAAAGAAAATAAAATGACGCTCCAAGCAAAACACATATCATGTGGTGAATAAAAATATAGCTCCAAGTAAAGTTACCGATGAACAAAAGGCGAAAGAGGGATGCCTTCCGGGGCATCCCCAAGCTTAGATGCTTGGTTGTCCTTGAATATTACCTTGGGGTGCCTTGGGCATCCCCAAGCTTAGGCTCTTGCCACTCCTTATTCCATAGTCCAACGAATCTTTACTCAAAACTTGAAAACTTGACAACACAAAACTTAACAGAAAACTCGTAAGCTCCGTTAGCGGAAGAAAACAAAACACCACTTCAAGGTACTGTAATGAACTCATTCTTTATTTGTATTTGTGTTAAACCTACAATATTCCAACTTCTCTATGGTTTGTAAACTATTTTACTAGCCATAGATTCATCAAAATAAGCAAACAACACACGAAAAACAGAATCTGTCAAAAACAGAACAGTCTGTAGTAATCTGTAACTAACGCAAACTTCTGGAACTCGAAAAATTCTAAAATAAATTGGTGGACCTGAGGAATTTGTCTAGTAATCATCTTCAAAAAGAATCAACTAAATAGGACTCTCCAGTAAAAAGTTGAAGCTAATCTCGTGGGCGCTAAAGTTTCTGTTTTTTACAGCATGATCATAAAGACTTCACCCGAGTCTTCCCAAAGGTTCTACTTGGCACAAACACTAATTAAAACATAAAACCACATCTAACCAGAGGCTATATGAATTATTTATACCTAAACAGAACCAAAAAGCAAGAAACTAAAATAAAATTGGGTTGCCTCCCAACAAGCACTATCGTTTAATGCCCCTAGCTAGGCATAATGATTTCAATGATGCTCACATAAAAGATAAGAATTGAAACATAAAGAGAGCATCATGAAGAATACGACTAGCACATTTAAGTCTAACCCACTTCCTATGCATAGGGATTTTGTGAGCAAACAACTTATGGCAACAATAATCAACTAGCATAGGAAGGCAAAACAAGCATAACTTCAAGACTTTAAGCACATAGAGAGGAAACTTGATATTATTGCAATATGTAGAAGCATATGATCCTCTCTCATAATAATTTTCAGTATCATCATGAATGAATTCAACAATATAACCAACACCTAAAGCATTCTTTTCATGATCTACTTGCATAGAAATTTTATTACTCTCCACATAAGCAAAATTCTTCTCCTTCGGAATAGTAGTGGGAGTATCATAAGAGACTTGAATACTATAAATTGTTTCCACGTTAAAGGAGTAATGTTCAGAGAAAGGGTACTCATAATCATGACAAGTTTTATAAATATAATCATCACTACTCTTTATAGCATAAGTTTTATCACAATAATCATCATAAGTAGCAACTTTGTTCTCATCATAATCGATTGAAACCTCTTCCGAAATAGTGGATGCATCAATAAATAAAGTCATGACCTCTCCAAATCCACTTTCATCAATACAATCATCATAAGTAGAAGGCATGCTATCATCATTATAAATTTGCATAACAAAACTTGGGAGACTAAAAATATCATCTTCATTAAACGTAGCATCCCCAAGCTTGGAACAAACATTAATTACAGCAAATATATTCTCAAATATGTCATCCTCATCAAACATAGCTTCCCCAAGCTTGGGCCTTTTAATATCATAAGCATAATCACTCTCATCATTAATAGTATGGATAGCACCAATAGTATAGAAAATATTATTATCATATTCTTCCAAGCAAATTCCAAAAAGATTTTCAAGATCATAAGAAGTATCACGATCTTCCCAATCATAATCATCACAAGAAGCAATAGGCATAACGAGGTCATAATCAAGGGCATCATCTTCCATAATTATTTTTGATTCATTTTCATGAGGCATAACAAAAATAGGAGCAACATTATTTGGGAGGGATACCTTTTTACCTCTCTTCCTTTTTATTTTCTTCTTCTTCACCACATCATGTGTGGGTTCAATCCCCTTTTTGGAGCTCCTTATTAATGAGATTGGTTGAATAGAAGGCTCCTCCTCATTACATGATTCATCATAAGAAATAATAGGAGAATATTGGGAAGTCTCTTCAATTTCATTAGTATTCTCTTCATCTTCTATTTGTTTTCTTTTCTTTATGTAACTGGCAATATAAGGATTTTCAATGCAATTCACCGCACAATACATATAAATCTTCTCTAGATAAAAATCAAGAATTCTATCAAGATTAAATTTTGGAATACCCTCAGTTATACGTTTCATTTCTTCATACCCCAAAAGAAGGCTAAGCTCTTTATGATGCTCAAGGGTAATCAAATTATCACAATATTTGGACATGACTTGATCATGAAACAAATAGCATTGGAGCTTTAAGTGACCATGTTCATTGCAAAGTTCACAAGGGGCACGAAAAATATTGAATCTTTCAGCGCAATCAACAAGACTTTCTTGCAACAATTTAGTTTCTAAGTATTTATGCCTCTTGCAATATCTATCTTCTCTATTTGGTGTGTACTTGCAAACCCAATGCGCTCCACAAAAATTGACATGTTTATAGGAGACATTTTCATCATAACTAGAGCAATCATCATTAGTACTATGGATATTCAAGGAGTTCATACTAACAACATTGTAATCATGCTCATGATTCAAAGATTTAGTGCCAAACATTTTAATGCATTCTTCTTCTAACACTTTGGCACAATTTTCCTTTCCAGCATACTCACGAAAGATATTAAAAAGATGAAGCGTATGAGACAAACTCAATTCCATTTTTTTGTAATTTTCTTTTATAAACTAAACTTGTGCTAAAACAAGAAACAAAAAGATTCGATTGCAAGATCTAAAGATATACCTTCAAGCACTAACCTCCCCGGCAACGGCGCCAGAAAAGAGCTTGATGTCTACTACGCAACCTTCTCCTTGTAGACGTTGTTGGGCCTCCAAGTGCAGAGGTTTGCAGCGGCGGAACTCCCGATCTATTCTCTGTTTTGGAAGTTTTAGTATACGTGGGTATATATGGGTGAAAGAAGTACGTCGGTGGAGCTTCAGGGGACCCACGAGGCAGGGGGCGCGCCCCCCACCCTCGTGGCTTCCTTGTTCCTTCCTTGATGTGGGGTCCAAGTCCATCGGGTAGCTTTTGTTCCAAAAATAACTTCTCTAGTTGATTTAGATTACATTTCGACTCGTCGATATTCATTTTCTTTAAAACACTGAAATAGGCAAAAAACAAGAATCAATGGGCCTCCGGTTAATAGGTTAGTCCCAAAAATAATATAAAAGTGGAAAATAAAGCCCAATATTGCCCAAAACAGTAGATAATATATCATGGAGCAATCAAAAATTATAGATACGTTGGAGACGTATTAGATTGTTCTTCGGTATGTGACTCCTCCAATGGTTCAATTAGTTTTTGTTCTAGTGCTTTATTCATTGCATATTTTTGCTGCCTAGGTGACCTTGTTCTTGAGCTTGCATGTCAAATTTATTTGGTCCCAAGTAGTTCTAATGCATGATATAGTCTCTAGACACTTGTGGGAGTAGTTGCTATCAATTTTGTTGAGTTTGGCTCACTTTTATTTTGAGTTACTAAAATTTTTAGAAATTTTCAGAGAATGATGAAGATATTTTTTTAGGGGCTCTTCGAGCCGAAGCTCGAGGGATAAGCAAAGTGAAGGGGATAGGAGGCCCAAATATAATCTCCCTCGCACCGCGGAAGTTCGGCCGTGTGAATGGCCTTGTGATGAGTTCTTAACAATAGCCGGGATTCATGATGATTTTTGTTGTTTGGTTGAGAATGCGGGCCTCACCGACTTCCTCCGCGACCAGCGCGAACAGTATCTCTTACTCACTAATATTTTCATGCAAAACTTTCATTTCCATGCTAGGAGATCACCACCTTCAGTGGAATTTTATTAATATGATGAGCATAAGGAGATGTCCCTTTTTGATTTCTTCCGGGTCTGTAAGATACCCGTTACAGGCTGCATAGAGGAACCACATCGTAGTGATGTGGAAGGGTTTATTGATATGATTGCTGTAGGGGAAACGAGGAAAGTTTCCGATGCAAGAATTACTAGCATACATTTTCCGGTTCTGCGTTACTTTGCGATATTTGCTAGTAGATGTTTAATTGGTCACGGGAACTGTGGAAACCTTAGTGCCCCTGATATTGTTATTTTAGGCCATGCCTTGTTTCGTGATAACTCATTTAGTATGGGCGCTATTGTTGCAAAGCGGTTAAATCTTAACCGTACGAAGGCCCCATCTTGGGAGGTATTTTTGCCTCGCACCTCGCTTCACATTTTAACATACCTATTAGGCATTATGAGAAAGAATAAAAGTTGTTGCCCCCGGTTTTTCTAGACTATAAAAGTATGGTAGCACATGATTTTATCGTCAAGAATAGGGAAAAGACGCTTAAGTACAAACTGATATTTGATAAAATTCGCCCTGAGATTATTACTTTGCCGGCTCCTTCTTTGTTTGACTTATCTGCAGGCAAGTACCTTGTTCCGCCGGAGGTCATTCACGCCTACCAAAACCCCACACCAGCTACAGAGCCAGAGCCGGAACCACAATTTGATCCTTCATGACAGTCTGTTTACCAGTGGGATCCGGAGGAGATTGCCAACCAGTGGCAACCCGCTGCTGCATCACAGTACGACCCTAGTTACAACTTCGGATATCCGCCAGGCCAGCCCTGGCAATAGACCAACTTAGGCCAAAAGCCTAAGCTTGGGGGAGTACATATTTCTCACCGACATTACATTCATGTTCACACACTCATGCTAGTTGTCGGTGCTCATACTTTTTCATTGTACTATCCATGCTAGTTTATTTTCCCTTTTTATGCTTTCTTCTTGTGTGTTTGAAAAACCTTAAGAAAAACAAAAAAAAAAGCAGTAGCTTTTAGCTAGTTTACTTTCTTGCCTGTAGTAGTAGTAATTAAAAGAAAACCCAAAAAGATTTCTTGTTCTTCTTTTTGCTTGTTGGGAGCTTCCCCGTGTAAATAGTTTTATTTCTTTTCTTTTCTTTGGGGGTCGATAGGAGAAGCCCATAATGAAAATGTTGAAGTGGATCTTATATGCATTATTGTTGATTTAACCAAGAGCCCATATTACCTTGTCTTCTCCTTTGTATTAAATGCTTGCAGATTCCAGCTTAGTCCAAAGCACATGCACTATTATTATTATCATTGTTCAGTCGTGCAAGTGAAAGGCAATTATGCCGATATATGATGGACTGGTTGAGATGAGAGAAGCTGGTATGAACTCGACCTCTCTTGTTTTTGTAAATATGATTAGTTCATCGTTCCTGATTCAGCCTATTATGAAGAAACATATTTGCAATGACAATTAGAGATTATAGTTGCTTATGCCATGCTTAATTATCTAGGAGTTTATAATGGTTTACCTTGCATGCCAACACGCTATTAAAATGGTTGTGATGTGGTATAGTAGGGTGGTATCCTCCTTTGAATGATTCAAGTGGCTTGACTTGGCACATGTTCGCGCATGTAGTTGAAACAAAATCAACATAGCCTCTACGATATTTATGTTCATGGTGGATTATATCCTACTCATGCTTGCACTCAATCTTTATTAATTTTAATGCATGTTCATGACTGTTGTCGCTCTCTAGCTGGTCGCTTCCTAGTCTTTTTCTAGCCTTCATTTGTACTAAGCGGAATACTGCTTGTGCATCCAATCCCTTAAACCCCAAAGTTATTCCATATGAGTCCACTATACCTTCCTATATGCGGTATCTACCTGTCGTTCCGAGTAAATTTGTATGTGCCAAACTCTAAACCTTCAAATGAAATTATGTTTTGCATGCTCGAATAGCTCATGTATCAACTAGGGCTGTCTGTATCTTCCATGCTAGGCGGGTTATTCTCAAGAGGAGTGGACTCCGCTCCTCACTCACGAGAAAATGGCTGGTCACCGGGATGCCCAGTCCCATGCTTTAAGCAAATCAAATCAAAATAATTGCAAACAAAACTCCCCCAGGATTGTTGTTAGTTGGAGGCACCCGTTGTTTCGGGCAAGCCATGGATTGATGCTTGTTGGTGGAGGGGGAGTATAAACTTTACCATTCTGTTTGGGAACCACCTATAATGTGATTAGCATGGAAGATATCGAGATCTCTCAGTTGTTATGTTGACAATGAAAGTATGTCGCTCAAAATATTATTTTTCTCTATTTCAAAAATCGAGCTCTGGCACCTCTACAAATCCCTGCTTCCCTCTGCGAAGGGCCTATATATTTACTTTTATGTTGAGTCATCACCCTCTTATCAAAAAGCACTAGTTGGAGAGCACCGCTGTCATTTGCATCCATTACTATTAATTTATATTGAGTATGACTATGACTGGATCTCTTTTACCATGAATTACAATGTTTAGTCAGTCCTTGATCTTTAAGGGTGCTCTGCATTTATGTTTTGCGGTCTCAGAAAGGGCTAGCGAGATACCATCTTGTTGTATCATATCATGATTGTTTTGAGAAAGTGTTGTCATCCGAGATTTGTTATTATTGCTCGCTAGTTGATTATGCCATTGACATGTTATTGTGAATATGGTTAGTTCATAATCCTTGCTGAAAACTTGAATGTTGGCTTTACATATTTACAACAACAAGAGCAAACAGAGTTTGTAAAAGTTTTTCTTTATCACTTTCAATTTATCAACTGAATTGCTTGAGGACAAGCAAAGGTTTAAGCTTGGGGGATTTGATACGTCTCCGTCGTATCTACTTTTCCAAACACTTTTGCCCTTGTTTTGGACTCTAACTTGCATGATTTGAATGGAACTAACCTGGACTGACGCTGTTTTCAGCAGAATTGCCATGGTATTATTTTTGTGCAGAAACAAAAGTTCTCGGAATGACCTGAAACTTCATGGAGATTATTTTTGGTAATAATAAAAAATACTGGCGAACGAATCAAGGCCAGGGGCCCACACCTCGTCCACGAGGGTGGGGGGCGTGCCTACCCCCTGGGAACGCCCCTTGCCTCGTGGGCCCCCTAGTGCTCCACTGACCTTAACTCCAACTCTATATATTCGTGTTCGGGGAGAAAAAAGCAGAGAGAAGGATTCATCGCGTTTTACGATACGGAGCCGCCGCCAAGCCCTAATCTCTCTCGGGAGGGCTAATCTGGAGTCCGTTCGGGCCTCCGGAGAGGGGAATCTGCCGACGTCGTCATCATCAACCATCCTCCATCACCAATTTCATGATGCTCACCGCCGTGCTTGAGTAATTCCATCATAGGCTTGCTGGACGGTGATGGGTTGGATGAGATTTATCATGTAACCGAGTTAGTTTTGTTAGGGTTTGATCCCTAGTATCCACTATGTTCTCAGATTGATGTTGCTATGACTTTGCTATGCTTAATGCTTGTCACTAGGGCCCAAGTTCCATGATTTCAGATATGAACCTATTATGTTTTCATGAATATATGTGAGTTCTTGATCCTATCTTGCAAGTCTATAGTCACCTACTATGTGTTATGATCCGGCAACCCCGAAGTGACAATAATCGGGACCACTCCTGGTGATGACCATAGTTTGAGGAGTTCATGTATTCACTATGTGTTAATGCTTTGGTCCGGTACTCTATTAAAAGGAGGCCTTAATATCCCTTAGTTTCCAATAGGACCCCGCTGCCACGGGAGGGTAGGACAAAAGATGTCATGCAAGTTCTTTCCCATAAGCATGTATGACTATATTCGGAATACATGCCTACATTACATTGATGAATTGGAGCTAGTTCTGTGCCACCCTATGTTATAACTGTTGCATGAATAATTGCATCCGGCATAATTCCCCATCACCGATCCAATGCCTACGAGCTTTTCACATATTGTTCTCCGCTTAGTTACTTTACCGTTGCCAATGTTACAATTACTACAAAACTGCTATCGTTATTTTTGCTACCGTTACCGTTACTTCCATACTACTTTGCTACTAAATACTTTGCTGCAGATATTAAGTTATCCAGGTGTGGTTGAATTGACAACTCAGCTGCTAATACTTGAGAATATTCTATGGCTCCCCTTGTGTCGAATCAATAAATTTGAGTTGAATACTCTACCCTCGAAAACGGTTGCGATCCCCTATACTTGTGGGTTATCACAACCCAATGAATAAAATTTATTTTTGTCTTTTTATTTCTGTCTTGAGTGTTTGCACAATTATGCTACTGTTATGATTGTGTTTTTCGTGTTTAAATTAGTGTTTGTGCCAAGCAAAGCCTTTGGGATCATGTTGGGTGATAGTTGATTTGATCTTGTTGAAAAATAGAAACTTTTGCGTTAGAAAATATTTCTCATAAATCACAGAAACGTGATTTTGCTCTAAATTTTGTAAACAAGATTGATATACAAATTTCCCACGTTGTCCTAATTTTTTAGAATTTTTGAAGTTACAGAAGTATACGAAGTTCCCTTATTACTACAGATTGTTCTGTTTTTGACAGATTCTGTTTTCTTTGTGTGTTGTGCTTATTTCGATGAATCTATGGTTTGTATTGGAGGGTATAAGCTATAGTAAAGTCGGAATACAGTAGATATAATGCAAAAATAAAATACGAATCGGTTTGCAACAGTACTTATAGTAGTGATTTGCTTTGTTATACTAACGGATCTCACGAAGGTTTTGTTGAGTTTTGTGTGATTGAAGTTTTCAAGTTTTGGGTGAGATCAAGATAGATGAAAGAAAGGAGTAAGAAGAGCCTAAGCTTGGAGATGCCCCATGGCATCCCAAGGAATTATATAAAAGAGAAGCAAGCAACTAAGCTCGGGGATGCCCCGAGTGGCATCCCCTCTTTCTTCTAACGACCATCGGTATTTTACTTGGAGCTATATTTTTATTCGTCACATATCATGAGTTTTGCTTGGAGCGTATTGTATGATATGAGTCTTTGCTTGTTTTGCTTTTTGTTTTAAGTCATCTATCCTTGCCGGACACTCCTATTTGAGAGAGCCAAAATTATGCTATGACTTGTTAGAATTGCTCTCTATGCTTCACTTAAACCTTTATGAGCTTTGGAATTGCTCTAGTGCTTCACTCATATCTTTTTGAGCACGGTGTGCTCTATTATTTTTGAAGAAATTCTCTCATGCTTCACTTAGATTTATTTTAGAGTTAGTAATTTTTTTAATAAATTCTCTCTTGCTTCACTTAAATTATTTTGAGAGAAGAAAATTGTATGCCCATGTTCTTCGGTTAGATTTGTTTGAGCTATCAAAAGCAACATATGAAATTAGACCCAAAGTGATAGATATTCAAGAGGGATATAATAAAAACTTTCATGAAGATCATTGGACAAAACAAACTTGATTCCTTGTAATAGTTTTGCGATATGTTGATATAATATGTGAGTCATGTTGATGAGTAATTATGCTTTAGTAAGAATATCGGTGTTAAGGTTTGTGATTCCCTATGCTAGCACGAAAGTCAAAAGTTATGCAATGAAAGTATTGTTGAAAATTTGCCCTAGAGGCAATAATAAAGTGGTTATTATTATATTTCCTTGTTCATGATAATCATTTATTATCCATGCTATAATTGTATTAATTGGAAACTCAAATACATGTGTGGATACATAGACAACAACATGTCCATAGTGAGCCTCTACCGGACTAGCTCGTTGACCAAAGATGGCTATGGTTTCCTAGTCATGGACATGAGTTGTCATTTGGTAACGGGATTACATCATTAGGAGAATGATGTGATGGACAAGACCCAAACTATGAATGTAGCATATGATCGTGTCAAGTTTATTGCTATCGTTTTCTGCATGTCAAGTATATGTTCCTATGACCATGAGATCATGCAACTCACTCACACCGAAGGAGTACCTTGTGTGTACCAAAGCGTGCATAGCGTGCACAGGTGACTATAAAGGTGCTCTACAGGTATCTTCGAGGGTGTCTGTTGAGTTGGCATGGATCAAGACTGGGATTTGTCACTCTGTATGACGGAGAGGTATCTCAGGGTCCACTCGGTAAATACAGTATCACAATGAGCTTGCAAGCAATGTGACTAATGAGTTAGCCACGAGATCTTGTATTACAGAACGTGTAAAGAGACTTGCCGGTAACGAGATTGAACTAGGTATCGAGATACCGACGATCGAATCTCAGGCAAGTAACATACCGATAGACAAAGGGAATTGTATACGGGATTAGCTGAATCCTTGACATCGAGGTTCGACCGATAAGATCTCCGTAGAATATGTAGGAACCAATATGGGCATCCTGGTCCCGCTATTGGTTATTGACCATAGAGGTGTCTTGGTCATGTCTGCATAGTTCTCGAACCCGCAGGGTCTACACACTTAATGTTTGGTGACGATATAAGTATAGTTGAGTCATTATGGTGGTTACCGAAGGTTGTTCGGAGTCCCAGATGATATCCGGATGTGATGAGGAACTCCGGAATGGTTCGGAGGTGAAGATTGATATATTGGACGAAGGGTATTGGAGTCCGGAATTGTTTCGGGGGTACCGGGTGATGACCAGCGTCACCGAAAGGGGTTTCGGGGGGCCCCAACAAGTGTTGGGGGCCCCATTGGCCAAGGGGAGGGGGAAAACCAGTCCACTACAGGGCTGAGTGCCCCCTCACCCCATCTCACGTAAGGAGGGTTGGGGGCGCCCCCTAGGGCTTCCCACCTCCCAGCTTGGGGGCAAGTCACCCTAGGGGAGATCCCATCTGCCCTGGCGGCCGCCTCCCCTAGGGGAAACCCTAGGGGCGCCACCCCCTCCTCCCTTCCCCTATATATAGAGAGGTAGAGAGAGGGCAGCCGCACCCCAGAGAACACATCTCCACGCTACGGTGCTACCTCTCCTCTCCCTCGCATCCCTCTTCTTCTCCGTAGTGCTTAGCGAAGCTGTGCTGAGATTTCTCCACCACCACCGCCACCATGCCGCTGTGCTGCCGAAGGGCTCGAGCTACTACTTCACCATCGCTCGCTGGATCGAGGAGGTGAAGGCGTCATCAATCCGTACGTGTGTTGAACGCGGAGGTTCCATCTGTTCGGCACTTGGATCGGGAGTTCGCGGGACGGATCGTGATTGGATCGCTTAAGACGTTCGACTACATCAACCGCATTTCTTAACGCTTCCGCTTAGCGATCTACAAGGGTACGTAGATCCAATCTCTCCTCTTGTAGATGGTCATCTCCTAGATTGGATCTAGGTGAGCGTAGGAAATTTTTTGTTTCCCATGCAATGTTCCCCGACAGTGGCATCATGAGCTAGGTCTATGCGTAGATGACATCATGAGTAGAACACGAAGGAGTTTGTGGGCGTTGATATTCAGATTGCTTCCTTCCTTGGTCTTTTCTTGATTCGGCAGTATTGTGGGATGAAGCGGCTTGGACCAACCTTACATGTCCATGTACATGAGACCGATTCCATCGACATACATGTGACTTTGTTGCACAAAGATGGCTGGCGAGTGTCTGTCTCTCCCACCTTAGTTGAATCGGATTCGACAAAGGCGGTCCTTCTAGAAGGTTAAATAGCAACTTTCATATCACCGTTGTGGCTTTGCGTAGGTAAGAATTGTTCTTGCTAGATACCCATAGCAGCCACGTAAAACATGCAACAGCAATTAGAGAACGTCTAACTTGTTTTTGCAGGTATGTTGTGATATGGTATGGCCAAAGACATGATGAAATATATTTGATGTATGAGATGATCATGTTTGTGATAGTTTATATTGACTTGCATGTCAATGCATACGGCAACCGGCAGGAGCCATAGGGTTGTCTTTAATTATTGTATGACCTGAGTGTCAATCATTAAGCGCTATGTAATGCTTTACTTTATAGCTAAGCAGTAGCAATAGTAGTAGAAGCATGGTTGGCGTGACAACCCCGATGGCGGAACAATGATGGAGATCATGGTGTCATGTCGGTGACGATGGAGATCATGTCTGTGCTTTGGAGATGGAGATCAAAAGCACAAGTTGATGGCCATATCATGTCACTTATGATTTGCATATGATGTTAATCCTTTTAAGCATCTTATTTTGCTTAGGATGACGGTAGCATTATAAGGTGATCCCTCACTAAAATTTCAAGATAAAATTGTGTTCTCCCCAAGTGTGCACCGTTACGAAAGTTCGGCGTTTCGAAGCACCGCGTGATGAACGGGTGTGATCACTACAAAAAAAAGACACATCCATGACATTTTGGGCCAAACAATTTTTTTCCTGTCATACTTATGACACTTCTATGACGATTATTGTGACAAAACCTGGTATCATCATAAATGTGGTGGGCTCCTACTTCTATGACAAAAAATCATGACAGAAAATAGGCTTTTCGTCCTCGGCGGGCCGGAGACACAGCTGCATGACATTCTTTGGGCCGTCCATGACAGAAAAAACCATGGTAGAAGCGAGGGCGAGGAAAATATCGGGGGAGTTCCCGATTACGGTGGGTGGTCGGGGGCCAAGCGATGCGCGTTTCTCTCGTACATAGGCGCGTGTGTGCGAGGTGTTGGGCTCTAACTGAACTCGAGTGAGGCGTTGGGCTCTAACTGAACCGAGAGACTGCACTGCAGGCTATGCGTTACTGAACCCGAGCGATCGATCGATGGCTGTTAACTGAACCCGATCGAGCGATTCCTTCGCTACTGCTGCTAACCGAAGCCGATCGATGCTGCCTCTGGATGAGCATTGGGCGTTGTTGGGGAGGGGGGTGGATGAACAGTTCCCGGTGGGTGGAGGGGTTGGATGAACAAGATCCCGTGGTGTTGCCGCTGGATGAAAAGGACCCCGATCGATCGAGCCGGTTGGGGGTGGATGAACAGGACCCCGTGGAGGGCTGGATGAACATGACCCCGTGGAGGGAAGGTTGAAAAGTAGCCGGTGGAGGGCTGGTTGAACAGTAGCCGGTGGAGGGCTGGATGAACAGTAGCCCGTGGAGGGGTGGTTGAACAGGACCCCGTGGAGAGGGCTGGTTGAGCGATGGCGGTGGAGGAGCGCACGGTGGAGGCTGGATGAACAGGAGCCCATGGATGAACAGTCGCAGGTGGAGGCTGGAGGAGGTCGACGGTGGATGAACAGTAGCCCGTGGAGGTTGGAGGAGGTCGGCGGTGGAGATGAACAGTATCCCGTGGAGTCCCGTTTTGCGGTACGCCACACCCCTCCCGATGAACACGACCCCTGTTTCGACCGTAGTGCTCCAACACAAGTCTGTTTCCTCCGGTTTGTGGTACGCCACACCCCTCCCGATCAACAGGACCCTGTTTCGACCATAGGAGGTCCAAGAGAAGTATTTTCCTCCGTTTTGCGGTACGCCAGACCCCTCCAGATGAACAGGATCCCGTTTCGACCATGGCCGGTCGAACACAAGGCTGTTTCCTCCGTTCTGCGGTACGCCAGGCCTCGTTTCCATCGGCTATTCCATCCAAGCCGGTTGGCTCCCGATGAACAGCACGCGTTTCGTTGCCTCCCGATGAACACGACACATTCCGTTGCCTCCCCATGAACACGATGACGATGCAGTTTCTCCGTTCTGACCCAGCCATGTACACGAGCCCTGGCCGTACGTATGTGCGAGTAGGCATTCGAGACCCCGCCCGTATGTATGTACGTGGCCGTATTTTTTGGCATGTGGCTGTATGTACGTCTACATGGTTTAGACGAGACAGCCTGAACTGCTACGTGGGGGGCTCTACTATGACATGTGCTGCTACTTACTCGGCCACGGTTCATACTTGCAGAGAGACCGATCGACCAGTATGTACGTACACGTTCCGACAAGACAGACAACGGTACGTACGCTTCGACCGAGTGGGTCCCAGCTGTCAAGGAGGATAAGGGCGCACTTCCTTGCGTGCGAAGATATACCTGCTGGGTCCCAGCTATCAGAGGGGATATTTCTTTTGCCCTTAATAAGGACGCACTTCCTTGCGTGCGAAGATGTAGCTGGTGGGTCCCAGTAGTCAGGGGGAGAAAACATTATTTTCAAGGTAAAAAGGATGCAGTTGCATGCATGCGTCCATGGGCGTGGTGCGTCCCCACTGTCAGCCTCTCATGTACAGTCATCTTCTGATGACTCTGGGTTGTTGACCAGGTTAACCACACCGTGCCGAGCGCACCAAGGTCAGTGGACGACAGCGAGACCCCAGGCTGGAACGACCCGGAGATGGGGAAGACGTGGCAGTAGAGTCGCAAATGGAGAGGAGTGGGAAACTTGATCGTTGGTCTTGGCAAAGACCGCCGCCACAGGAGACAGGAGTAAGAACAGAGGTTGAAGAAGGAGCAAGGTTGTTGGATTAACATCCAACGGTCCAGCTACTAGAATCATTTGTTGATTAAGTTGACAAAGCCCTGCGTACACGTCTGCTTAGTAGGCCCACAAGTCAGCCACCAAATCTGCCAGGTCCCAGCTGTCATCGAGAGGAATTTTTTTTTCACATAACAAGGAGGCATTTCCTTCCGTGCGAAGATACAGCCGGTGGGTCCCAGCTGTCAGGGGGAGGAAACAACTTAATAAGGAGGAACTTTCCTTGCGTCCGACCATGGACCTTGTGGGTCCCAGCCATCAGGCTCTCCATGTACAGTCCTCTTTCGATGACTCTCATTTGTTGACCATGCAGCCCTGAGCGCAGCGAGGCGATGGACGATGGCGAGGCTCCAGACTGGAACGACCCGGAGATGGGGAAGACGCGGCAGTGGAGTTACAGACGGAGAGGAGTGGGAAACTTGACTGGTTCGAGTGCGGGGTGGGCCTACACTCGGCGGGGAATACCAGGAGGTGCGGAGTGGAGGGATGGCCTGGCCGTCGGCGGGGTAGCGTTTTCTTGGTAGCATAAAACAATGCTGGACGCCGGAGGCTGGAGCAGGCGATCTCGGCAGCGCTGGGGAAGAAGACGAGAGATTGAACAAGAATGCCGGCCGTTGAATGTAAATCCAATGCCTTGCTTAGGCTTCGACCTACTGGTCCACATGTCACCCAGTCCATTTATTTTTTTAGTCCATTTGGTGGGCTGGGTGAAACAATGATGTAGCATTTATGCAGCCCGTTTATATATATGCTAGAATTTAAAGCCCATTTGCATTTTTCTCGAAATCCACGGACTTGCTAGGCTGGGTGAAAATATCATGTTGGGCTGGACGGAGAAATGTTATAAAAACATAAACACATGATTGCACGTCTATTACTGCATTGGTCAGTAAAATCTTTGCAAGCTTATATGCATAATGACTAGGAGTTAACTTGCCAAGTTATATATAAACAATTATTATTATTATTATTTTGTAAGAACTTTCAGTTTACAAAATAAAATATCATTTTAATTTGATGAGTTAATAGGACGTGGGGTATTATTATCTTTTAGGCTAGACGTGGGACAGTTGAGTTGGTCTAGGGAAAAGTACTGGGAGAAAACTCAGTTTACATCAAAAAAGAAAGTGGGAGAAAATTCAGATATTGGATTAATGAAAAAGAAAAATAAAGGAAGTGGGAAGGTCTATAAAATGGTTGGACGAACGACAGGTTTAACGGAACCTTATGTTGTTTATATTATATATATGTAATAAAATAAGATATAAATATAGGTTCAGTTTTGCATTCTTAGAGAAAACATAGGTTCAGTTTTGCATTTTAACTGGGCTGTGCATCGTCTTGAAAAAACAAACATAACTTGGGCTGCTGATGTTATAGACAAGCTAGGTTGGGAGGCCTAGAGGCCGCTTGATACCTGCTGGATCCAAAAAATGTTGAAACATGTCGTGGGCTGCCCATGTTAAACAACAAAACCTAGGCCATGGACCTGGTGGGCCCGGCACTGTCAATCTCTCGACGAACAGTTGTCTCCCGATTCCTCTTGTTTTGCTGACCATGTTGGGAACGACAGACGGCGGCGCCGCGGCGAGAGCACCAAGGCGGAGGACGACGTCGAGACCTCGGACCGAATGAATCAGAGCGGGGGAAGACGCAGGCGGAGGGAGTACGAGGATTGACTTGTTCGGGTGCAGGGTGGGCCGGTGGAGCTGCCGCTGCTGGACAATGTACGAGAGTAGAGGGATGGCCTGGCCAACACCATAGGCTATGATGGCTAGCCGCTGTATAGGAAGAGGACGAAAGATTGAACAAAATAAAGAAATACAAATGGATAGGTGGTTGGTCTCATATGTCTGTGTACGAGACCTGCTGGGTCCATCTGAGAAGGGGAATATGTTGGGAGGAAAGAGATTCAAAGCACGGGAGCCGAGTGAACTAGTTTTTTTTAAACGGACGAGTGAACTACTTACATACATAAGCAAATAGCCAGTAAAAAAATCAAACAGGTTAATGGGTTCTTAAAAGAAATATTTCGGACAAAACAGATAATTACGACACATAGGCTAATGCATGAAACACTCAGATGATAAAGGTACTTATAAACAAATAAAGTACAACAACTAGACCTTCCTGGCACGCTTGATCATGACGCTGCGGCTGTCCGTGTACTCGTCGGTTACGGGAAGCAGACACGCTGTCATGTCCAAGATCCGCATGTACATGTTGTAGCATGCGTATGAGTCCTTGGCCGCGTAGGTTATGTAGGCTAGATTCAAAGGTACCTCCCACGTGTTCAGGTCCTTGGTATCATTATCTTCTTTCATGTTGGCGTATCAGGGTTCGATGATGGTCTCAGTGAGGTCAACCACGGAGTCCTTCTCCTGCCCGTTGCCGATGATCTTGTATTGCTTCTAGATGTCGACAAGCTTGTTGCACCAGATGGCCGAATCATCGCGTTCTTCCTTCTCTCCACCACAGCGAAGGTGCAGTCGGCGCTGCCGATGAAATGGGCGAATACTCAAGAACCTCTGATGGCCCTACAGCAGTGGTAGACGAGAACCTCGTCCCGCACACATACCTGGGCGACGGCGACCCGCTGGTCCCTGACAGCAGACGAATGGATGGGCACAAGGTCTAGTCCTGTGACCTTGTGCTTTCTCATCCTGTAGGTACTGCTTGAACTCGGCGAGGCAAAGCTTCACCGAGTCCGGATCGTTGGTGTACATCACATTCAACTTGGTGCAGCCATAGGACTGAACGGCGAACTCAAAGGGGAACTCCTTGCTGAAGTCCATATCTAGCAGGCTCACCCCTCGGATCGCCATTGGAGTCTCTTCAAGTGAACGAGTGGTAGGCGGCGGCAGCAGTTCGTTTTTCAGCTCTTGGGGAACCGGATTCAACAGTAAACTGAGTGTGTACAAAGCGATTACTACCCTCCCTCGCCACTGCGCTGGCAGTAGATGCACCCTCGGTGCATTCAAATGCCTCCATTAAGAAACCACTCCGTCCACACGTCGGTTCACGAGCAGTTTTGTATTGGTACTGTAATAACAAGAGTTAGTGGTCACTTTACTTAAATTTAATTAGCTTTAATAAAAATTTATACTTAAAACAAGCAATGCATTGGCTCGTTCTATCAGTGCCACAGGATCAACATGCACAACAATTAGAATTATTATTCTCGGGGCCTTTTACGATCAACACATTTATCGCACTTTCACACAGATAATACTACCAAGTTTGAACTGTTTGTTATGGTTGTTGTCCTCTGCATCGTCATGCCGTGTTTCCCAGCTTGCAAGATTCTGAACCAACAAATAAGATCCAAATAATAAGTACAACAAAGAGCCTACACATCTCATTGATTCCCAGCTTGCAAGGTTCAGAACCAACAAATAAGATTCAAATAATAAGTACAACAAAGATGCCTACACATCTCATTGATTCCCAGCTTACAAGATTCAGAACCAACCCATTAGAGCCTTTTGATAAAGTGAATATCGGGATTAAATCCATCTTGGCTAGCCGTGTCATACAACCGAAGAACTTGGCGAATGCTCTTGACCGTCACAACATCTATAGTTGAGTATTCCTGTTTGCACAGCACAAATAAGAAGAGCATGATTAGTATAATAATGGCACTCCTTGAACTCAACCTGCAGCTCCACTCGGATGAGGCCATCCTGGAGTTCCATGATTCAATTCATGTGCCTTTTTCTGCAGTTCACCTGAAATGAAGCAAAGATTGCATCATTCAGCTAGCAAGAAGTACTTGCTCTCGTGAGCTGGCAGGTTCTTCTTTAGTAGTTGAACTAAAATTGAGGAACATTAAGGTTGGCTGTCCAGCTCATGTAAGGTGCAACTATAATTTACTTATCCTTTTGTGCAGTTCCACTAAAATAAAGTGCCATTGTGGTGACAATGACGGCTCATCTTGCAAAGGCTAATAAAATGTTGCATGAGATTACCAGCAGAATTTGACGGAGATTTTGGAAACTCCAATCACCATTTTGTGCAGTTCCACCAAAATTGAGAGATGTTGCCCACGTGACATTTTAGTTGAACTGCACAAGACACTCATTCCAAAAAAGTGTTTTGTGCAGTTCACCAAAAGATCACAATAGCAACAAGGTGAAATGGATATCCCTATCTGCACAAAAAGATAGAAAGTAAACATTTGCTGGTCAATAAGAATATACGAAACATACACGAAATGAAAATAAGCATCTTAATTATGTTCATGGCAATCATGCAAGGACAGTAGAAATTTTAAAACGTCAGCAATGCTTCATGTTACCGGAAGCATTACGATCAACAATGACATTCGTCAAATATGGGATTACTCTAATGGCGGCATTGCTTGTTTACCAGATACAGTAAATCAACAACAGCTAAAGAGTTGGTTTAAGGGCATGGGACCGTGGGGACACCAGGACACTCAACAGCATAAAGGAGAAACTTACTTATCATACTGGGGAAAACAACAGGAGTACCATTTGTAACACAATTTAATTGCATCATATCACCGGAGGCATTAGATTAACAATTACACTGGTTAGACATGTCCTTAAGGTAACAGTGTGATCGCTTCATTTTACATGCGCCCTTACATTAACAATAGCAAAAGGTTGGTATAAGGACATGCGACAGTGGACGCATCAGCACAATGTACCTACAAGGAGGCATAAAGTGGTGATGCCGAGTTTGTTCATGCTCTGTGAGGGCAGCAAATCTAATCCTGGAGACCTTTTACTATGTGAGGGTGGCAAATCTAATCCTAGAGACCTTTTACTATGTGAGGGCAGCAAATCTAATCCTAGAGACCTTTTACTATGTGAGGGCAGCAAATCTAATCCTGGAGACCTTTTACTATGTGAGGGCAGCAATTCTAATTCTAGAGACCTTTTACTATGTGAGGGCAACAAATCTAATCCTGGACATACTCTGTTGACTTGTCCACCAGCCGCCACTTTCTGTCCTTTTTTCAACCAATAATAGATATGTTCCTTATCCAGTTTGTCTGCGTTTTCCCATTATTTCCCTTTTCAACCAAGAGACCGGTTGGGTATCCGGTCTCTACTACTTTCGCCATATTATTTCCTCTTTGAATCAAGTCCTAGATTCATGCTACAACTATCCCCCTTTCTTCGTTGTTTGAACCAAGTCCTAGATTCGAATGCATGAAGTATCTTTACCTCTAATAATACTAAAAATTTAGGTGGCTTTGGAAGAGCTGATGGGAGTAGAAAAAGATGCAAATGCAGACACGTGGGGAGCTGGGGCAGTAGATCAAGGCCGCTTTCGAAGAACTTATACCTAAGGATCGTCGGGATGTCGGCGGCGGCAGGTCGGATTTGCGCACAATATGGCAGGGAGGAAGAAGGGTCGGAGCAGGCGCTATGTCGGAGAGAACGGCACAGGCAGAGGATCGGGCCCCTCCGGCAGCTGTGGGTTTCCTCCCTCGCCGGCGATGACCACGTGAACGATGCACCTTGTCCTCTACACACACCAACCAAAGGGATCCGGCCGGATCTGTGACCAGCGGTGAGCAGAGAGAAAATGTCGCTACCCTGTCTTGTTTAGATCTAGAGAGGATGAGAGAATGAAGAGAGCAACCCTAGTAAAGCAAGCGCTCAGGCCCCTGCGTACATATATAGTGGAGTGATTATCTTTTTCTCTCCACAACAAGCGTTTCAATTTGTGTACGTGGCATTAAAGAAAAGAAACTCTCTATTTAAGGTGACTAACTGTATGACTCCTACTTACACTACTACTAGTAGTAGTATTGTTCACTTGTGCTCCCTGGCCCTCCATTCATTGAACAACCCCACGGGTGAATAAACATACAGTACTAGTATTTATATACAACGAACAAGCTCGGACTATTTTCGCACAGTTAAAAGTCGAGGGCGGGGCTTTTCCCGGGCAGTACGCGCGGCAGTTTTCGCGTGGGCGGTTTGACAGAGAGGCGAGGAGGGTGTGGGAGTAGCGGATTCAACTTACTTACTGCAGGAAAGGTCGGGCTGTGCGATTTTACGGTGCGTTACTGCTGGAAAGACTTGTGATATGACTACTCACTATAGTCATGAATTACTGGCGGTACGACCGGGATGATGCCCCCCTTCCATTCCGCACTCTAATCTGGTGCATGACACGTCGACCGGATGCTGGCTCTCCCACATGTCGGTGAAGTATGTAGTAGTAAGAAGGAGCAAAGAATCATGCGGTATATACTAGTAGTACTACTACTCAAGTCGGAGGAGTGCGAACCACGGCAGCCCAGTGAACTAGTAGTAGAAAACTATGTGCTGATATGGCCATAAAAACAATGTGCTATGGTCCAGATTGTAGCATGTACAGTACTACTCCTATTTGTTTGGGTCCCTGAGTTAGAGCTAGTTTGGGTAGAAATAGCCTCAAATTATCCATTCAGGAGGTGTTAGTTCGAGCTAGTTTGCTCTAACCCAGCTAAAAAAACTAGCCCGGTGGAGAGGTTCTAATTGGGTTAGTTCTCCTCGGGCCCACTAAAAGAGAGCTAAAACAATCTCCCCTGCCTGCACCAGATCGCTCCCTTCGCCCCCCCTCGCAGGACTCCTCTCTGTTCCCCATCGGGCCACCCGCCCAAGCGCCGCTCCGCCGCTCTCCCTCTCTCTCCTTCGGCCTCCGCCGTCCTCCTCCGGCCACCCTCTCCCTCCGGCCTATGAAGCTCGCCCCGCTCCCCCTTCACTGGTCATTTTTCTCCCTCTGTCATGCGCGGCAGGGGTGCATCTACCAGGGAGGTCGCGAGAGGGGTGAGTTTGCTCGTTCCTTCTCTGTCTCACAGCCATATCATTGATCTTGCTCGATCTAGCGCTAATTCTGATTTGGAAAAGTAGATCCTGATTAAACTTGGTATAGATTTGTGGTGCACGCATGGAATTGTTTGATGCTGCTTGAGGAGGTAATAAATCTTTCTAGAGGCCCAAAGATTCAGTTCACCTTTCTAGGTATTTCAGTTTCAGGCTTGCATTATTTCTAGAGGCCCAAAGAATCAGTTCACCTTTCTAGGTATTTTAGTTCCAGGATTGCATTATTTCTAGAGGCCCAAAGATTTAGTTCACCTTTCTAGGTATTTCAGTTTCAGGCTTGCATTATTTCTAGAGGCCCAAAGATCCAGTTCACCTTTCTAGGTATTTCAGTTTTAGGCTTGCATTGTTTCTAGAGGCCCAAAGATTCGGTTCGCAGTCGTCGGCAAGTGGCCCAGCTACCCATGCTGGTGTCGACCTCGACTTGCAAGCGCCGGCGTCGGAGGGGTTCCCGGGGCTTGGGCTCTACAGAGCCTTCCTCCAGAGCGACGATGACAAGCTCCTCCCTGGGTGCGTGAGGGGCTCCGGGCTCCCTCCCTATCGTGAATAACTTCCGTGATGAGATAGCTCATGCTTTGTTTCATGGAGTGTATTTTTTTTGTGAAGCTTGATTGAGGACTTGTATGTTTAAGTGGGATATCTCATTTGTATGGACAAAGTAAAATTTATCATGTTTTGCATGCTTGATTTGTAAAGATGGTTCGTTTATGTCAATTGTGAGCGGGAGGAGGCCACACAAGAGCCGGCCACACCAAATTCGGAAGGAAATAGGGTCCAAAGTAGTCAAATGATTGAGAAAGAACATTTATTGTCAATCTAACCCTGCCATCCATACACCTCTTTGGTTTAGAGTTGGTTCAGGGTTAGAATCTAACTCTAACCTTTAACTGAGTTAGAGTTCTCCTCGTCTCGGTTCATCGCCATCATACTTTCCCCATTCCTGTGTTTTTAGTATCCTGTGAATCAAAGAGGCGCTTAGACTGGTTTAGGTCCAGTAGTTTTTTATAAACGTGTTATGTCCAAAATTTAATGAACGTGCTCCGGTTTCTATGAAAATAATCCGGTTTCATGTAGTAATTCATTTATTTATTTATTCTTCTGCGGGGGGTTTGCATGTAATTCGTGAGGTCTGAAATGTAAAGTACCTCAAAGATATGCTCTGAGTCGTGCATGCACTACGACCCAGATGCTCTATGTCCCACATGTCGGCGAAAGGAGCACATGGAAATAGCCTACGAGTATATATAGGAGGATAAATGCGTGAAAAAATATGTACGGTGAAGCGTAGCTGCGTTTCGAAAAGGAGACCTAAAGTGATGACAGGTATAGGTCGCAAGCACCCAACTAGTGGTAGTACTAGACATACGTCTACTTTTTACCTAAAAAAAGAGGTATGAGTGCTCAGTACTCCTATTCTATCAACACGAGTCCCATCTGACAACAGCGACCATGCTACAGCTAGCTCTTCTCCCTCGTTTCTCTCTCTAATTCTAAACTCAGCTGACGCTCGGTGGGCGGAGTGGGGATTTGCCGATGGTCGGTTTGCTCAACTGCGACCCCACCTCAAAGTGAAAACGTTACGACTGGAATAAAAATGCCATATAATCCTATACTAATAAAACATTAAGGCCACGAGGCGATGCGGTGCTGGTTACAGGAGGCAAGAAGAAGAGATGCATCCATCAACGATGTCCACCTCCTCGACTCAGGGCGCCGGCCCACCGAATGGCGGCTAAGTAGCAGCGGCTTTCGTGGCCAGGTCGACGTGCTTCTGAACAATGGCGTCCAAAGATTCCAGCCATTCGAACAAGGCCAACATCTTTTTGTCCTTGCTGGCCTTGTAGTGGCCTATGTAGACGATTTCCTCATAGACGTGGATGTGCAGCTCGACGGTTGAAAGCACAAGTGCTCCCTAGGTGGTTTTGGTAATTAATGTCAACATATCTCTTGTTGGACTAACACTTTTATCTAGTATGTTTCAGATAAGTTCAACAATGGAGTGGCATGGACTAAAGGATGTGGGAACTCCGTCAAGATGCTAAGGACAAGGGATTGGCTCCAGCTTCAAGCTCAAGACTCTTCATTTTATATTTTAGTGATTCAAGATCACATTGAGTCTATAAGAAAAGCCAATACTATCAAGGAGGGATGAGGTGTTGCTTAATGAGCCTCTTGCTTCATGTGCTTAGTGATATGCTCCAAAACCCTCAGCTACTTTCTCACATCCACATATGTCCTAAACCTAAATGTCAAACTCGGCCCCACTGATTCTTCCTATCCGGCGCCACCGAGTTTGGATGTCTTAGCCACTGCCACAAACCCTAGGCAAATCGGTCTCACCGATAGGGATCTCGGTCTCACCGAGATGGGATTGTAATCTCTTTGTGTATGTCCATTATCAAAATCGGTCTCACCGATTTTGAGATCGGTACTACCGAGATTACAATGCAAACTTTCTGGTTGACTCATTACATAAATCGGTCCCACCGAGTTTGAGTAATCGGTCTCACCGAGTTTGCCTGACCAACTCTCTGGTTAGCTAATTACCAAAATTGGTCTCACCGAGTTTGTGTATGTCGGTCTCACCGAGATTACGTTATGCCCTAACCCTAACCATATCGGTCCTACCGAGATGCAAGTCGATCCATTGAAAACCCTAATGGTCACTAGGTTTACTAAAATTGGTCCTGACCGAGTTTGTTGATTCGGTCCCACCGAGATTGGTAAATTGTGTGTAACGGTTAGATTTTGTGTGGAGGCTATATATACCCTCCACCTCCTCTTGATTCGTGGAGAGAGCCATCAGAACAAACCTACACTTCCAGTATCCTATTTCTGAGAGAGAACTACCTACTCGTGTGTTGAGGCCAAGATATTCCATTCCAACCATATGAATCTTGATCTCTAGCCTTCCCCAAGTTGCTTTCCACTCAAATCTTCTTTCCACCAGATCCAAATCCTATGAGAGAGAGTTGAGTGTTGGGGAGACTATCATTTGAAGCACAAGAACAAGGAGTTCATCATCAACGCACCATTTGTTACTTCTTGGAGAGTGGTGTCTCCTAGATTGGCTAGGTGTCACTTGGGAGCCTCCGACAAGATTGTGGAGTTGAACCAAGGAGTTTGTAAGGGCAAGGAGATCGCCTACTTCGTGAAGATCTACCGCTAGTGAGGCAAGTCCTTCGTGGGCGACGGCCATGGTGGGATAGACAAGGTTGCTACTTCATGGACCCTTCATGGGTGGAGCCCTCCGTGGACTCGCACAACCGTTACCCTTCGTGGGTTGAAGTCTCCACCAATGTGGAAGTACGATAGCACCACCTATCGGAACCACGAGAAAAACATTAGTGTCTCCAATTGCGTTTGATTTCTCCAAACCCTTCCCTTTACATTCTTGCAAGTTGCATGCTTTATTTTCCGCTGCCTATATACTCTTTGCATGCTTGCTTGTTATGTATTGAGAATGTTAAACTTGTGCCTAAACTCCACTTAAACCGAAAAGGAGTTAAAAACTGCAACTTTGGTACTTAGTGTCTAATCACCCCCCCTCTAGACACCTCTTCTCAAGATCTCACAAGTGGTATCAGAGAGTTGGTCTCCATTGCATTGGTTTAATCACCATTGGAGGAAGATGGATGAGTCTACTTTGGGGTGTCTTAGACATAGAGTGCCTATTCTTGATGGAGAGTATTTTCATGAGTGGAAAAATGAGATGCTTGCAATTTTCAATCAATATCATTTGAACAAGTACATTGCTAGCCCTTGTGCTCCTCATGTTGATCCTATGCATCCTATCCTTGATGAAGCTATTGACATGACTAGAAATTTTAGAACTGTTAATCTTATCACTAGAGGCTTGCCTAGAAACTTGATTAGAATCTTGCTAACCCTTGAGTGTGCCTACACTATATGGAAATTTCTTGAGGAACGCTTTCCAAATTATTCCTTGAAAAATCTAGATGAAATTCTCCATAAGTCCATTGCCTTGAGTAAGATGAATACTAGTGATCCTATGTTTGGTGATCGTCTATTTGAACTCACCAACCTTATGCGTGCCAAAGGAGATGTTGGAATTATTGGTGATATTATTTCCGAAGCTATAAGAATTCATAAGCAAGATCTTTGTCAAACTCACTCTAATGAATTACCCTCTCTAGGATTTGATCCACCACATGACGATATTGAACATGGATACTATGATGAGGATGATGATAGTGACTTCGATCTTGATGATGCAATGAGACATTTTGGTCTTATGGAAAATCTTCGGGGATATGTGTCAGAGGAAAGGAATGGGTTCTTGACAGTGGATGTACCGATCACATGACCGGAGATAAAGACATGTTTCGTGAGCTTGTTGAAAATGATAGTCCTCGAAAGTATGTCACTTTCGGTGACAACTCAAAGGGTAAGGTGGTTGGCCTTGGTAAGGTGGCCATCTCACATGATAGCTCCATTCAAAATGTCATGCTCGTTGAGTCTCTTGGGTACAACTTACTTTCAGTATCTAGACTTGCTGATTTCGGCTTAAACGTCCTATTTACTGAAGTAGATTGTCAAGTGTTTCGTCGAGACAATCATAAAATGGTCTTTACCGGTATACGTAGAGGTGACCTTTACATTGTTGATTTCTCTAAAAAGGCACAACCTAAAACTTGCTTTATTGCTAAATCCTCAAAAGGTTGGTTATGGCATAGACTAGGTCACGTTGGTATGAGAAACCTTGACAAGCTTATTAAAGGGAATCATATCCTTGGAGTCAACGATGTCATATTTGATAAGGATAGACTGCGGTGCTTGTCAAGCGGTAAACAAAGTTGGAGGAAGGCATCCCGTGAAGAACATTATGACCACAAGGAGGCCACTCGAGCTACTTCACATGGATCTCTTTGGTCCCAACTCTTACAAGAGTCTCGGTGGAAATTATTTTGGTCTAGTTATAGTTGATGATTTTTCAAGATTTACGTGGGTGTTCTTTCTCGATGATAAATCGCAGGTCCAAAAGATCTTCAAAAACTTCGCTAGAAAGGCCCAAAATCAATTTGAAGTAAAGATCAAGAAGGTTCGCAGCGACAACGGAACGGAGTTTAAGAACGCAAATGTGGACACCTTTCTTAACGAAGAAGGGATTTCACACGAGTTCTCGGCTACGTACATACCTCAACAAAATGGAGTTGTTGAGAGGAAGAACCGGACGCTCATTGAAATGGCGAGAACGATGCTTGATGAGTACAAGACGCCGAAGCACTTTTAGGCGAGAAGCGGTTGAGATAGCTTGTCATGCAACAAATCGCGTGTATCTTCACAAGCTACTCGGCAAGACGGCATACGAGCTCCTCACCGTAACAAACCCCAAGTTGGATACTTTCGAGTATTCGGCTCAAAGTGCTACATTCTTGATAAGCATCGTCGTTCTAAATTTGCTCCTAAGTCTCATGAAGGTTTCCTACTAGGTTATGGCTCAAACTCTCACACTTACCGTGTCTACAACAATCTCACCCGAAAGGTTGAAGAGACGGTAGATGTGAAGTTTGATGAATCTAACGGCTCGCAAGTAGAGCAATTGCCAATTGATGTAGGAGACAAAGACCCTTCGGAAGCAATCCAAGACTTGTCTATTGGCAAGCTCCGTCCAACGGAGGTGAAGGAGAGTACCTCGTCCGTCCAAGTGGAAGCTTCTACTTCACGACAAGGTGAACCAAGAGTTGATACGGAAGCATCCACAAGTGGGACACACCAAGATGAAGAAAACAAGGAAGAACATCACGAACGTCAACAACCACCTTCTCCACCTCGACAAGAGAATGACAATGCCAACAATGAAGAAGGCCAAGAAGAAGAGCGAGATGAAGAAGATGTTCAACAAAGACCCAAGCAGAAGCTATCATGAGTTCGAGCAAGAATTGCTAAAGATCATCCCGTCGAGCAAATCTACAATGACATTCAAACCGGGAGAATCACTCGATCTAAAACTCGTTTAGCTAACTTTTGTGAAAACTATTCTTTCATCTCTAGCATTGAACCTATGAAGGTTGAAGAAGCATTGGAAGATCCGGATTGGATAAATGCTATGCATGAAGAGCTACACAATTTTGAGAGGAACCAAGTTTGGACATTGGTTGAGAAGCCCGACAACAACCACAACATCATCGGTACCAAATGGGTGTTTCGCAACAAGCAAGATGAAGATGGACAAGTAGTTTGCAACAAAGCACGTCTCGTTGCCCAAGGCTACACACAAGTCGAAGGTATGGACTATGGTGAGACTTATGCTCCGTTGCTAGACTTGAGTCCATACGCATCTTACTTGCCTATGCTAATCACCATAATATCACTTTGCACCAAATGGACATTAAAAGTGCTTTTCTAAATGGTGAAATAGAGGAGGAAGTTTATGTCGAACAACCTCCCGGCTTTTTCAATCATAAGAAACCAAATAATGTTTACAAACTTCACAAAGCCCTTTATGGTCTTAAACAAGCTCCTAGAGCTTGGTATAAATGCTTAACCAAGTTTCTTCTTGAAAAAGGCTTTGAAATTGGGAAGATTGATTCCACACTTTTTACTAAAAGGGTTAATGGAGAATTATTTGTATGCCAAATTTATGTTGATGATATCATATTTGGATCAACTAACCCTCATTTTAGTGAAAATTTTGGAAAGCTAATGTCGGAGAAGTTTGAGATGTCAATGATGAGTGAACTCAAATTCTTTCTTGGGTTGCAAATCAAGCAAACTAAGGAAGGTACATTTGTCTCTCAAACGAAGTACACTAAGGACTTATTCAAGAATTTCAATATGCAAGAATGCAAAGGTATGTCTACACCCATGCCCACTAGTGGACATCTTGACTTGACCAAAGATGGTAAACCGGTCGATCAAAAGGTTTATCGATCTATGATTGGATCATTGTTATACCTATGTGCTTCACGTCCCGATATTATGCTAAGTGTGTGCATGTGTGCAAGATAACAAGCTGCTCCTAAAGAATGTCATCTTAAGGCTGTAAAAAGGATAGTGAGATACTTAATTCATACACCAAATTTTGGCATTTGGTATCCTAAGAGGGCCTCTTTCGATCTTGTTGGCTATTCCGACTCGGACTATGCCGGAGACAAGGTTGATAGAAAGTCCACTTCGGGTACTTGTCAATTTCTTGGTAGATCTCTTGTGTCTTGGTCCTCCAAGAAACAAAACTCGGTATCCTTATCTACCACCGAAGCGGAGTACATTGCCGCTGGTTCATGTTGTGCTCAATTACTTTGGATGACCCAAACTCTCAAAGATTATGGGATATATGTGAAACATGTTCCGTTGCTTTGTGACAATGAAAGTGCTATCAAAATTGGACATGATCCCGTACAACATTCTCGAACTAAGCATATTGAAGTTCGTCATCATTTCATTCGAGATCATGTTGCTAAGGGTGACATTAATCTTAAGCATGTTCGCACCGAAAAGCAATTAGCGGATATATTTACTAAACCCCTTGATGAGAAAGTGTTTTGCAGGTTGAGAGGAGAATTGAACATCATTGATGCTTCAAACTTGGAGTAGAAACTCCATTGGATACATGCAAGACATGAGCTTATCACTAATCCATGATATCTCTCTTATGATGAATATATTATATCTTGGATATATTTGTATCTTGTATGTTATCTAACCCATGTAGGTACTTGGTTGAATCAAATTCCATGAGATTGTAATCTACTCACATCTTGAGCAATCTCTACATCACCAAGTCTCTACCCCATGGTGGCTGAATACAAGGAAGCACGGAGTCATTCTAACATATCCTTTTGACAAAATCTATGATTAAGCTTCATGCTTGTCATTTTGGATACACAAGTGCTCTTCCTTGCAAGAACTAACCCATGTAGGTAGATGGACTCAAAATTCCAAGTGGTGCCCCCAACTCTTGATGAGCTACATCAACCTTGAGCAACCCACACAAGTTCAACTACATGGACAACACCACCAACCAAGGTATGTTATTCCATCTTAGAGAAGGTTTACTCCAAGACATGAGCTAAAGCAACTCGACAAGATGTGAATACATCAAGATGCTTAAATGAAAAATGGTAACCCCATTTTGAGCTTAAACGATGAGTATGACCCAAGTCAATATACTCTAACATAGGTGACTTTGTCACCGACCATCTCTAGATGAAGTTCTCTCGTGTTCTTATTTGTGTGTTTGCATTTGTCTCATGCATATTTGCTTCCCCTTTTCAATAAAAAAAACTTCATCTAGATTTCATTCTTTCTTTCTTTTGCTCTGCATTTTCAGCATCCAATTCATTGCAAATCATTCAGTTAATTCCTTGCAAATCTTTGTGAGACCTTTCAAGTCTAGTGAGCTGAGGTGACAAACGTTTTCTCTGCAACGAACTCGGTTTCACCGATTTGTTGTTTTCGGTCCAACCAAATCTTTTCGGTACGACCGAAGCGTACCACTCGGTGCCACCGATTTCCCATCATGAAAAACAGTTTGCCACTTATTCTGTGTTTCTTCTGATCCAGCTCCACTCAATGAATCTTGTCCTCTACAAGCATCACAATTTTATCCAGTGCTTTGTGTTGTGACTCAAGGACCAAACCCATACACAAAAATTCCGTAAGACCCTTCTTGGAAATTGATGTCAAAGGGGGAGAGAGAGATCACATCAAAGCTTATCACTTAGAGAGATCACATCAGAGAGAGTATTAAGGGGGAGAAAGAGATCTCCAGGGGGAGAGAATAGTCAAGTAGAAAGTACTTCTCAAGGATCCCATATGCTTGGTTTTCAAGAGGAGAGATGCTACATGTATTTTTGGTGGAAAGACATGTTCTTGTGTGCTTATTTGCTTTAAGCTCTGTTCATTTATATCTTTCAGCTCTGATTTTCTGTTCCCTATCTTCTCCCAATATCCCATGCTAGATTCAGGGGGAGCAAGACACCTAAGGGAAGGAAATCATTTGAATTCATTGCATATCTTTATTCTTGGGGACATGTCTAATCCAATGTGGTACTTAGTACTCACTTTCTACATGTCATCCCAGTCTTGGTATTCTTGTGGTTCTTTTGTTTGCTCTGGCTAGTAGATGTACTTGTATTATCTAACCTTGTTTGTGCAGGTTCATTCCATCCTAAGCCAACTCAAGACTACAAGGTAAGTATATGCATCACAATCATGTGTATGAGGAATTCTTGCTGATGTACATACTGTTTGCAAGAAGGACTCATGGGCATGAAGGTATTTTCTTTAATATTCTCTGCTCTGATGCATATGGCCAAGATACATGTAACACATTGCCTGCTCTATCATGGTTATGCTATCACATGCTTCTATATTCCATATTCACATGATTGCATACATGTAGGGGGAGCCTATGCCTGTTACATGTCTTTCCAAAGCTTTACTTGCTATTCTTTATATCTTTATCTAAAGCTTTGATGTGTGTTGTCATCAATTACCAGAGAGGGGGAGATTGAAAGCACAAGTGCTCCCTAGGTGGTTTTGGTAATTAATGTCAACATATCTCTTGTTGGACTAACACTTTTATCTAGTATGTTTCAGATAAGTTCAACAATGGAGTGGCATGGACTAAAGGATGTGGGAACTCCGTCAAGATGCTAAGGACAAGGGATTGGCTCCAGCTTCAAGCTCAAGACTCTTCATTTTATATTTTAGTGATTCAAGATCGCATTGAGTCTATAGGAAAGGCCAATACTATCAAGGAGGGATGAGGTGTTGCTTAATGAGCCTCTTGCTTCATGTGCTTAGTGATATGCTCCAAAACCCTCAGCTACTTTCTCACATCCACATATGTCCTAAACCTAAATGTCAAACTCGGCCCCACTGATTCTTCCTATCCGGCGCCACCGAGTTTGGATGTCTTAGCCACTGCCACAAACCCTAGGCAAATCGGTCTCACCGATAGGGATCTCGGTCTCACCGAGATGGGATTGTAATCTCTCTGTGTATGTCCATTATCAAAATCGGTCTCACCGATTTTGAGAATCGGTACTACCGAGATTGCAATGCAAACTTTCTGGTTGACTCATTACCAAAATCGGTCCCACCGAGTTTGAGTAATCGGTCTTACCGAGTTTGCCTGACCAACTCTCTGGTTAGCTAATTACCAAAATCGGTCTCACCGAGTTTGTGTAATCGGTCTCACCGAGATTACGTTATGCCCTAACCCTAACCATATCGGTCCTACCGAGATGCAAGTCGATCCACGAAAACCCTAATGGTCACTAGGTTTACTAAAATTGGTCTGACCGAGTTTGTTGATTCGGTCCCACCGAGATTGGTAAATTGTGTGTAACGGTTAGATTTTGTGTGGAGGCTATATATACCCCTCCACCTCCTCTTGATTCGTGGAGAGAGCCATCAGAACAAACCTACACTTCCAGTATCCTATTTCTGAGAGAGAACTACCTACTCATGTGTTGAGGCCAAGATATTCCATTCCAACCATATGAATCTTGATCTCTAGCCTTCCCCAAGTTGCTTTCCACTCAAATCTTCTTTCCACTAGATCCAAATCCTATGAGAGAGAGTTGAGTGTTGGGGAGACTATCCTTTCAAGCACAAGAGCAAGGAGTTCATCATCAACGCACCATTTGTTACTTCTTGGAGAGTGGTGTCTCCTAGATTGGCTAGGTGTCACTTGGGAGCCTCCGACAAGATTGTGGAGTTGAACCAAGGAGTTTGTAAGGGCAAGGAGATCGCCTACTTCGTGAAGATCTACCGCTAGTGATGTAACATCCCAAATTTCCTATTTGGAATGTTTTACAATTATAGCTAAGCATCTATGTATTCTGTTTGAATTTGAGTGCCATTTGGAGTTTCAGAAGATTTTGAGTTTTGGAATTTGAATTCAAAACTTTGGCAAGTGGGAATCATTCCAAAAACTATGCCTGATAAATACTTGAGCAAAAGTATGAGAGGACATGACACTCCAAAAATATCAGAGGAAAACAATGCCAAAAGTTTTGAATTCAAATTTGAGTTTTATTTGAATTTTGGAAAAAAAGATTTTTTATAAACTTTGGATTTTGCCTGGAAAAATGTTCAAATGATAGGAATATTCCCGATCATTTTGATATATATATGTCCTATATAAAATATTTATATTTTATATCTCTGTTTTATTTTCAAAAAATTAAATTGGAAAAAGAAAAATACCCAGCGCCCGGCCAGAATAACTGCCCAGCCCGGCACACTGGCGACCCACCCAGGCCCAACCGGCCCGGCCAGCCGAGCCGACCAATGAGCCGACCGCACCCCCCCAGCCGAAACTCCCCCGCATCGGTCGACCGACCCAGCGACCGCTGCCCGCCGTCGCCGACAGGTGGACCTCCACCCGTCTCCTACCCCTCGCCCACGCCACTCGCCGCGCCGCCGCTCGCCGGAATCCCGAAGGATCCGGGATTCGATTTCCCTCCCGATTCACCCCTCGCCCAAGCCGAGGCGCCCCCTATATAAACCCCTCCCCGCACCCCATTCCCCCCCCTCGCCCCTCGCCCGACCCTCTCTCCCTCATTGCGGCCTTGAGTAACCCGACCGCCGCCGCCGCCATGTCCCTCGCCGCCGACGCCCTAGCCCACCCGAGCTCCAAGAACTCCACAGACCCACCCCTCGTCGCGCCGACCACGGAGCACTCCGCCGACGCCCCGACCACCGGAGACGCCCGGCCTTTTCGCCGCCCGAGCCGCCCGCCGCCGTCGATCTCCGGTAAGTCACCGGAGTTTCCCTTCCCCGTCCGATCTAATCTCGACGGTCTAGATTAGAACCCCGAAGGGGTATGGGTTTTATTAGGTCAATTAGTGAACCGGGTTTTTCCCCGGTTAGTTCCGGTTTAATTTTAAGTTAGGGTTTTTATTTAGACCGGCCCGATTCGTTTAACCCTAGGGCCCGTTTAGTTATATTACGCACAGGGCGTTAGTTAGGCCCCTTTAGGCCATTTTTCTTTTATTTTCGTTTTCTGTTTTAACAGAATAGTTTCAGATTTGAAAAATTCATATCTTTTAATCTACTTAATATTTTTAAGTTATTCTTTTTTTGTTGGTTTGAAAATTTCTTATAGTTGCTGTAGAAAATATAATTAGCTATGTTAAAATTATTTAAAATTGCTTTATTTTAGAATTAGTCAGAATAGTAAATCTGCTATAAAATGAGTTAGGAAAATTATTTTTTAATGATTCTTTTTGTCCCAACTTTGTTTTGACATTGCCTAACCGTAGGAATTAATTTGGGCATTTTAGGATTAATAAAAAAATAGTTTCTAGTAGAATCATGCTATTCTTAATTAATTAACTAGCTACCGTTATACTATTATTTTAATTAGCAAATAAATTTATTTTTCACATGTGATTGATTATTCTAGGTTAGTTTCTGTCACTTTAGAGCATGAACTTTTATTTATAATAAATAAAACTTTTATTTTATTTTTCCTACTAAAATTTGCTTTAGGCCTAATAGGAGTTTTATAATAGCTTTTAAATTGATTCCTTTTTGCTCCTAGTTGCTTAATGCATTCTTTTCTGTTAAGTTAAAAAAAACCCATGCTTAGGTTATGTTGAGAAAATCTTTGTTATATAAAACTATTTTTAGTTGTTGCTTGAAGTAGGAAAACTTTGAGTTGGATTTCTTCGAGTTTTCCTTTGGGTTTTGATTCGTTTGTTTTGGTGTGTTATGTTACTATGCTGTTATGTTAAGTGATCATATGCTATATGCTTATTGTGATATTTGTTTGTCTCGGTAGAATTTCCGGAGTGCGAAGCTTGCTACTATTTAGTCCCTAGCTTACGAGGATCGTCGAAGGCAAGTCATTGATCATGTTTTCTTTACAATACCTATGATTTTTATTGCATTAGAATTACCTCCCCACCATGCATGCGATGGGTGAAATTCTGAAGTTATGTTCTTGAGTAGTATCATGAGGTAGGATGAACCAATTCCTTGTTACCATGACCGGGACGAAGTAGTTCATTTTTGCTATGCTCGTGAGCGGGGTTGGTTGAGTGAATTCATAAGGGAGATGTGAGAGTCTTAAAGATGATGACAACCCCATGACCTCAAGATCAAGATGGACTTGAAATTCACTCTTTGGGTGGAGGGCGGTTGTGGGCACCTGGAGAATCCGGTGGTTGGCGGGATGCATGGAGAAGCGCCATGACATCTTGCGGAAAGCTTCACCCAGCCACGAAGAGACGGATGGATACCCCATTGACGGAAGCTTACGTGCAGCCGCAAGCCATTATGGGCTCGCTTGGTCGACCCTAGGTGTGACTCTGGCGGACGGTGCTACGAGATGTAGAAGAACGGTAGGATTGGATGGGCACGGCGATGGCCTGAAGGAACTCTTCGGAAGACCTTGTTTACGTTCGTCCGTCTTCAAACACTCTGAAGTGCGAAGACTTAAAAGGAGGGAACGATTCTTGCGGGTAAAGTCATAAACCTCTGCAGAGAAAAGATCTAATCGATTAGCCGTGTCCCCGATTCACGGACATTTGAGCCCTGGAACTTGGAGTATTTCGAAATCTCAACACTGAAATTAATAATTTAATTGAGGGTTATTACTTAATAATTTGGGAATGAGACATTGGTTGGCGGAACCATCTCAATAACTACCAACAATTTCGTAGTAATTGCAAACAAGACCTTATTGTAGGGAAAAACTGGCTTTTCGCAAAATGATGAAACTTAGAGCCCCACAGCCAAATTGCATATAGTGTTAGTAATTTTATTATTGTTCTCTCTTCATGACTTGCCAAAGATATTCAAAATGCTGACCTACACGGCTGCAACGTCTTATGTTGCGTAGGTTTATTCGATCGAGGAGAGAGGCTACGCTCCGCGCTTGGCGATTGCCCTTTGGAGTCGGATGGACTCGCTATTCTTCTACGCTTCCGCAGCTTTACTTAGTTTATTTCTCATGAGTTGGCCTTGACGAATTTATTCTATTGTAATAAAGACTCGATATGAGAATCGTGTAATAAATTCAGGTGTGATTGAACTTTGTTTATTTCATCAATGTACGTGAGTGCCGCATGATCTTGGGATGGTACGCATACGTAGACTTGACCGATTTTGGGTCAGGTCGTTCTGAGATGGTATCAGAGCACACGACCGTGGGGACGTAACCCCTAGGATCGGAAAGCCATAGGAAGAGACTATTTATTTTATGTCCTTATCATTCTGTAATTCCCCTGTTCATTTCGACTTCTCTCCGATTTTCAACATTTTAGATGGCCGCCGAGTTCACCCGGTTTGCTACGGAGTTTTGCCGGCCAGATGAGACGATGCCCTTGGCGGGAAGCTGGTCCAGATCGTGAAGAAGCTCAAGATTGCTCTGCCCTCGATCACCGGGAAGCCTACCAATGCACTTCCGACGGATACCCGCTCTGAGGATCGAGGTGCACATTCCAGGGAGAACCTTCAGAGGACATACAGAGCCTATTGACTTTGAGTTTACCGACTTCAACTGGATCCTCGGAAGAGACATGGCGATTTATCGTGCATTTGGACATCTCCGAGAAGAGTACAGGGCCGAGCTCGATCCATCAGACCTCGCCATGGTTTCTCGCAGAGCAAGGAACGGAGATATCATCCGTGCCGTGAGGACGACTCCATTCTCTCGTATGTCCAAGACTTGGAGTGTCTCCTCGTGAAGCAGGAGATCCGGACTCGCCATAACGCGAAGGTACACGAGAGGCTGTTGTTCCGTGAATCGAACTGGAAGAGAAGGCACACGCAGACTTCCTTGACCATGAGGAAGAAATCGCGGACTTCATGGAGAGAGTCGACGACACGAAGATGAAGGTTGCGCGTTAGAGGAAAAGATGGACACAGGAGAGGACCTTTTTCCGAGTGGAGATGACGGACCTCTCGTGAGCAATGATCAGGATTATGAAGGGAGTTCCACCGGATAAAGCCGCAAGAGGAGGCGCCAGATCGGAGGACGCCCCACCGAGGACGCCGCACTGAGGACGCAAGGATTATTGATGAAGACATCTAGCCGACCACCATGTTATTTTATTTTCCGTCGATCGCTTAGGCCGTTATTTTCGATTAGTCGTGAGATATTTTGTAATCCGAGATTGAACCATGTTTGAGTGGAATGAATAAATGATTGGTGTGATTATGATTGTGCATTCATATGGGTAGTGATATTTTCTCATTAGACCCTTGTTCTATTCTAATTTTCTCATCCACTCCAAAACACCAGATGCCTCCGAGACGTGACACCGGCTTTCACGGAGCTCACCCAGCTACTCCAAAGCAGCAGAATGCCCTCATGCGAGATACTCATCCGTAATCGTAACAACAACAACAACAATCCACCGCCACCACCCCCTGTTGACAACTTGACTCGATTCCTAAGGCTAAATCCGCCTGTGTTCTCTAGCAGCACTGAGCCGATTGTGGCCGATGATTGGCTCCGCAAGGTCGGAAGAGAGCTAGTCACTGTTGGATGCACCGATGCAGAGAAGGTGCGCTTTGCCGCACATCAACTTGATGGACCTGCAGCTTCTTGGTGGGAGAACTACACCGCCACTTATCCCATCGGCACCATCACGTGGGATCGGTTCCGGCGAGCCTTCCGCACCGCTCATGTTTCACTGGAGCCATGAGTGCGAAGAAGCGTGAGTTCCGCAACTTACGCCCAGGGGAACCGTCTTGTGGGGTAGTACGTGGATGAGTTCAGCAAGTTAGCTCGCTATGCCCGGATGATGTGGCCACAGATGCCGCAAAACAGGAGAAGTTTCTCGAGGGACTCAATGGCCAGCTGGGTATGCAGCTTATGGTGGCTACCTTCACCAACTACCGTGAGCTGGTAGACAAGGCCACCATACTTGAAGGCAAACAACAAGAGATTGATAGCATGGCGGAAGTACAGCGGGGAAGTACAACTCGAGCTCGTGAAGCCCGTTATGCCCCATACTCGGAGGGCATACCCATCACAACCATGGAGGACATAACCATGGAGGAAATGGGAACAACCGCAACCGGGACAACAAGTCGTGCAACGGCAATGGTAACCAGCATCGTCCGCCTTGGCTCAGAAAGATCTGAGTCACATCACCTGTTTCAAGTGCCAGAAAACAGGGCACTATGCCACCGACTGCCCGGAGGCCAAGCAGAGGAATAGAAACGCCAATGGAAGCTCAGCGAAGAAGCCCAACCCTTTCCCTCGTGCTCAGGTGAACCACATTGACGTGGAGGACGTCTATGATCAGCCGGACATCGTGGTTGGTAAGTTTTTATTGAATTCACGTTCAAGATTGGTACTCTTTGATTACGGTGCAACGCATTCATTCATATAAAGGGTAGTTGTGGAAAAGTATGGGTTGCCCACTAAAACCCTTAGAAGCCCCTTGGCGTCGGTTCAGCAGAGGAGAAATGATGGCGAGCTTAGGGCTGTCATGCAACCCTCAACATCGGGAACCATAAATTTCCCGCAGACCTCATAGTGTTGGAAACCCGGACCTTGGATGTAATCCTAGGCATGGATTGGTTGACGGTTTGAAGGAAACATAGATCGTGCCGCAAGTCTATTCTGCTCACCACCCCGGAACAGAAGAGGATCAAGTATGTATCCAGACATAGCCATATGAAGAATCAGGTGAATTCCCTCACGAGAGTTGTTCAGGAGGAAGTGCCAGTAGTTCAAGATTTTCCCGATGTATTTCCGGAGGAATTACCAGGAATGCCACCGGACAGGGACATTGAATTTCTGATTGAGTTATTGCCCGGCACAGCCCCGATATCCAAGAGACCCTATCGGATGCCTCCGAGCGATTTGAAAGAGATCAAGAATCAAATTAATGAGCTATTGGAGAAAGGATATATTCGGCCAAGCTCATCACCATGGGGAGCCCCAGTTCTTTTGGTAGAGAAGAAGGATGGAACCTTGAGAATGGTTGTGGATTATCGTTCGCTAAACGAGGTGACCATCAAGAACAAGTACCCTCTGCCGATGATTAATGATATGTTTGATCAGCTAGTTGGAGCCAAGGTATTCTCCAAGATCGATCTTCGATCAGGGTATCATCGATTGAAGATCCGTGAAAAGATATACCCAAAACAGCATTCACTACCGGTATGGTTTATATGAGTATACCGTCATGTCATTTGGATTGACTAATGCTCCTGCATACTTCATGAATTTGATGAACAAGGTATTTATGGAATATCTGGACAAGTTTGTCGTGGTGTTCATCGATGATATACTGATTTTCTCCAAGAGCGAGGAAGAGCATAAGGAACATTTGCGTCTAGTTCTGGAGAAACTTCGTGAACATCAGTTGTATGCCAAGTTCAGCAAATGTGAATTTTGGCTGAAGGAAGTCGGATTCCTCGGACATGTTATTTCAGGAGAAGGAATAGCAGTTGACCCCACCAAGGTTGAATCAGTCACCGATTGGCAGTCACCCACCTCGATCAAGGAGATCCATGATTTTCTCGGACTCGCAGGATATTATCGGAGGTTTATTGAGAACTTCTCGAAGATTGCCAAGCCTATGGCTGAGCTGTTGAAGAAGGAAGCCAAGTACATTTGGACCGAGGATTGTGAAGCCGCTTTCAGGAATTGAAGAAGTGTTTGGTTACAGCCCCAAAGATTGATTTTGCAGGACATACACAAGGATTACGGTATATTGTGACGCTTCTCGTCAGGGACTCGGAGGAGTACTCATGCAGGAAGGAAAAGTTGTAGCTTATACCTCCAGACAGCTACGACCTCACGAGATGAATTATGCCACACATGATTTGGAGTTAGCAGCCGTAGTGCACGCACTCAAGACCTGGAGACATTTTCTTATCGGAAATAGTTGTGATGTTTACACAGATCATAAGAGCTTGAAGTACATTTTCACGCAGAAAGAGTTGAACCTCGAGGCGGAGGAGATGGCTAGAGTTAATAAAGGACTATGACATGAGATTGCATTATCACCTGAGGAAAGCTAATGTTGTAGCAGATGCTTTGAGCCGTAAGAGTTATGTGAATACTCTTATAGCAGGAGGATTACCCCAGGAGTTAGTCGATGACCTCAGAGATCTCCGACTGGAGATAGTTCCGAGAGGATATGTTGCAACTCTGAAAGTTCAGTCCACTTTGACCGAAAGAATTCGTGAAGCCCAGAAGTCGGACAAGGAAATTGACGAGATAAAGAAAAGGATGAATGAAGGAAAAGCTAAAGGGTTTCGTAAGGATGAATACGGAGCTATATGGTACGAGGATCGTATTTATGTACCCAATGATCCCGAACTCGTAAAGCTAATTCTTCAGGAGGCTCATGATTCACCGTACTCGATTCACCCCGGTAACACCAAGATGTATCTGGATTTGAAGGAAAGTTTCTGGTGGACAGGTATGAAGAAGGATAGTGCTCAGTACGTAGCGGTATGCGATGTTTGCCCGGTAGTAAAGCGGAACATCGAAGCCAGCTGGGTTACTTCAACCTTTGCCGATTCCCGAGTGGAAATGGGAAAGACTTGGAATGGATTTTATCAGGATTACCGGGACACGTTAGGGCTATGATTCCATCTGGTAGTGGTTGATCGATTGACCAAGGTAGCTCACTTCATTCCCGTGAAGACTACCTATACCGGTGCTAAGTTGGCCAAGATATACATGACCAGGATCGTATATGCGCATGGAGTTCCGAGGAGTATCGTGTCGAGATAGAGGAACACAATTTACCTCAAAGTTTTGGAATCAGTTGCATGAAACTTTGGGTGCGAGGTCGAGTTCAAGATCTGACTTTTCATCCATGAGCAGATGGATGCACCGAGAGAGTCAACCAGATTCGGAGGACATGTTGAGAGCTTGTGTGCTAGACTATGGGTCTAGCTGGGATGATAATTTGCCATACGCAGAGTTCTCATACAACAACAGTTATCGCACCGATCAAGATGGCCCCTTCGAAGCTCTATACGGAAGGAGGTGCGAACACCATTCTTTGTGGGATGGTGTTGGAGATCGAAAACTTTTCGGTCCCGATCTTATCGTAGATTCAAGAGAAAGTCAAGCTGATTCGAGATAGGCTCAAGATAGCTCGATCGAGGCGTAAGAGTTATGCGGCAGAACGCAAAGGAAGTAACTTACGGCGGGAGACCGAGCATATCTTCGTGTGTCTCCACTTCATGGAATCAAGAGGTTCGGTGTCAAAGGAAAGTTAGCACCCCGATTCATTGGCCCCTACAAAATCCTCGAACGTCGTGGAGAAGTTGCTTACAAGTTGGAATTGCCTGAAGGATTATCCGGAGTCCATGATGTCTTCCATGTTTCTCAGCTGAAGAAGTGTCATGCCAACATGGCCGATATTCCGTTGAGAGATACAGTGCCCCTAGAGGCCATACAGCTCGACAGTGATCTGACTTATAAGGAGAAACCCGTCCGAATTCTCGAGATCATGAAAGAGTCACCCGCAGAAGGTCATCAAGTTTTGCAAGGTGCTTGTGGAGTCACCACTCGAGGAAGAAGCCACACTGGGAGCGCCAAGAAGACCTTCTTCGAGAACACCCGCACCTATTTTCTAGCCAACCCGAATCCCGTGGTCGAGATTAATATTTAGGTGGGTAGGTTTTTAACATCCCAAATTTCCTATTTGGAATGTTTTACAATTATAGCTAAGCATCTATGCATTCTGTTTGAATTTGAGTGCCATTTGGAGTTTCAGAAGATTTTGAGTTTTGGAATTTGAATTCAAAACTTTGGCAAGTGGGAATCATTCCAAAACCTATGCCTGATAAATACTTGAGCAAAAGTATGAGAGGAGTAAACATGACACTCCAAAAATATCAGAGGAAAACAATGCCAAAAGTTTTGAATTCAAATTTGAGTTTTATTTGAATTTTGGAAAAAATGATTTTTTATAAACTTTGGATTTTGCCCCTGGAAAAATGTTCAAATGATAGGGAATATTCCCCTGATCATTTTGATATATATATGTCCTATATAAAATATTTATATTTTATATCTCTGTTTTTATTTTCAAAAAAATTATATTGGAAAAAAGAAAAATACCCAGCGCCAGCCGAAATCGCCCAGCCGGACTGGCGACCCACCCAGTGACCACCGAACCCGATAACAGCCGAGCCAGCCAATGAGCCGACCCACCCCGCCGAAACTCCCGCATCGGTCGACCGACCCAATGATCACGCTGCCCGTCGCCGACAGGTGGACCTCCACTGTCTCCTACCCCTCGCCACGCCACTCGCCCGCGCCACGGAATCCCGAAGGATCCGGATTCGATTTCCTCCCGATTCACCTCGCCCAAGCCGAGGCGCCCCTATATAAACCCCTCCCGCACCCCATCCCCCCTCGCCCCTGACCCTCTCTCCCTCACAGCGCTTCATGGGAGTAACCCGCCGCCCGCCGCCATTTACCTCGGCCGACGCCTCTAGCCCACCCGAGCTCCAAGAACTCCACCAGACCCACCTCGTCGCGCCGCACCATGAGCACTCCGCCGACGCCCGACCACCGAGACGCCGGCCTTTTCGCCGCCCGAGCCGCCGCCGCCGTCGATCTCCGGTAAGTCACCGGAGTTTCCCTCCCGCGTCCGATCTAATCTCGACGGCCTAGATTAGAACCCCCGAAGGGGTATGGGTTTTTACTAGGTCAATTAGTGAACCGGGTTTTTCCCCGGTTAGTTCCGGTTTAATTTTAAGTTAGGGTTTTATTTAGACCGGCCCGATTCGCTTAACCCTAGGGCCCGTTTAGTTATATTACATACAGGCGTTAGTTAGGCCCCTTTAGGCCATTTTTCTTTTATTTTCGTTTTCTGTTTTAACAGAATAGTTTCAGATTTGAAAAATTCATATCTTTTAATCTACTTAATATTTTTAAGTTATTCTTTTTTTGTTGGTTTGCAAATTTCTTATAGTTGCTGTAGAAAATATAATTAGCTATGTTAAAATTATTTAAAATTGCTTTATTTTAGAATTAGTCAGAATAGTAAATCTGCTATAAAATGAGTTAGGAAAATTATTTTTTTAATGATTCTTTTTGTCCCAACTTTGTTTTGACATTGCCTAACCGTAGGAATTAATTTGGGCATTTTAGGATTAATAAAAAAATAGTTTCTAGTAGAATCATGCTATTCTTAATTAATTAACTAGCTACCGTTATACTATTATTTTAATTAGCAAATAAATTTATTTTTCACATGTGATTGATTATTCTAGGTTAGTTTCTGTCACTTTAGAGCATGAACTTTTATTTATAATAAATAAAACTTTTATTTTATTTTTCCTACTAAAATTTGCTTTAGGCCTAATAGGAGTTTTATAATAGCTTTTAAATTGATTCCTTTTTGCTCCTAGTTGCTTAATGCATTCTTTTACATTAAGTTAAAAAACCCATGCTTAGGTTATGTTGAGAAAATCTTTGTTATATAAAACTATTTTTAGTTGTTGCTTGAAGTAGGAAAACTTTGAGTTGGATTTCTTGAGTTTTCCTTTGGGTTTTGATTCGTTTGTTTTGGTGTGTTATGTTACTATGCTGTTATGTTAAGTGATCATATGCTATATGCTTATTGTGATATTTGTTTGTCTCGGTAGAATTTCCGGAGTGCGAAGCTTGCTACTACGAGTCCCTAGCTTACGAGGATCGTCAGCAAGGCAAGTCATTGATCATGTTTTCTTTACAATACCTATGATTTTTATTGCATTAGAATTACCTCCCCACCATGCATGCAGTAGGTGAAATTCTGAAGTTATGTTCTTGAGTAGTATCATGAGGTAGGATGAACCAATTCCCCTTGTTACCATGACCCGGGACGAAGTAGTTTATTTTTGCTATGCTCGTAGACGGGGTTGGTTGAGTGAATTCATAAGGGAGATGTGAGAGTCTTAAAGATGATGACAACCCCATGACCTCAAGATCAAGATGGACTTCGAAATTCACTCTTTGGGTGGAGGACGGTTGACGGCACCTGGAGAATCCGGTGGTTGGCGGGATGCATGGAGAAGCGCCATGACATCTTGCGGAAAGCTTCACCCAGCCACGAAGAGACGGATGGATACCCCATTGACGGAAGCTTACAATGCAGCTGCAAGCCATTATGGGCTCTGGCTTGGTCGACCCTAGGTGTGACTCTGGCCGGACGGTGCTACGAGATGTAGAAGAACGGTAGGATTGGATGGGCACCGGCAGTGGCCCAGAGGAACTCTTCGGAAGACCTTGTTTCGTTCGTCCCGTCTTCAAACACTCTGAAGTGCGAAGACTTAAAAGGAGGGAACGATTCTTGCGGGTAAAGTGCGCAAACCTCTGCAGAGAAAAGATCTAATCGATTAGCCGTGTCCCCGATTCACGGACATTTGAGCCCTCGAACTTGGAGTATTTGAAATCTCAACACTGAAATTAATAATTTAATTGAGGGGTTATTACTTAATAATTTGGGAATGAGACATTGGTTGGCGGAACCATCTCAATAACTACCAACAATTTCGTAGTAATTGCAAACAAGACCTTATTGTAGGGAAAAACTGGCTTTTCGCAAAATGATGAAACTTAGAGCCCCACAGCCAAATTGCATATAGTGTTAGTAATTTTATTATTGTTCTCTCTTCATGACTTGCCAAGCATATTCAAAATGCTGACCTACGGCTGCAACGTCTTATGTTGCGAGAGGTTTATTCCGATCAGAGTGAGGCTACGCTCGCGCTTGGCGATTGCCCTTTGGAGTCGGATGGACTCGCTATTCTTCTACGCTTCCGCAGCCTTTACTTAGTTTATTTCTCATGAGTTGGCCTTGACGAATTTATTCTATTGTAATAAAGACTCGATATGAGAATCGTGTAATAAATTCAGGTGTGATTGAACTTTGTTTATTTCATCAATGTACTGTGAGTGCCAGCATGATCTTGGGATGGTACAGACACAGAGACTTGACCGATTTTGGGTCAGGTCGTTACAAGTGAGGCAAGTCCTTCGTGGGCGACGGCCATGGTGGGATAGACAAGGTTGCTACTTTGTGGACCCTTCGTGGGTGGAGCCCTCCGTGGACTCACAAGAATCATTACCCTTCGTGGGTTGAAGTCTCCACCAACGTGGAAGTACGATAGCACCACCTATCGGAACCACGAGAAAAACATCCGTGTCTCTAATTGCGTTTGATTTCTCCAAACCCTTCCCTTTACATTCTTGCAAGTTGCATGCTTTATTTTCCGCTGCCTATATACTCTTTGCATGCTTGCTTCTTATGTATTGAGAATGTTAAACTTGTGCCTAAACTCCACTTAAACCGAAAAGGAGTTAAAAACTGCAACTTTGGTACTTAGTGTCTAATCACCCCTCCCCCCCCTCTAGTCACTTGTTGAAATCTCTAGAAAGGCAAATACTCCTTTCTGGTTTACAGGGCTATACTAGCAAGTACTACAATAATGGGCTCACATAGCAATTTTGTCTCATGCAAGAGCCTGGCTATATGCGTGCTCCAAGGTTCGCAACTGCCACGTTCGGGTTGCGCTTGGCTCTTCGCCTCTTCGAGAAGACGAACAATGATGTTACTACTACTGCTTCTACAGTATCGAATCCACTGCTGCATGTCCGTCCACCGCGAGCGGGAGGGATAGCTTGTTGTAGTACTACTATAAGCAAAAGCATGTCCTCGTCTGCGAGCCACCGTGCGCATGGTTGAGGGAGAAGGCGTGTAGTAGTAAAATCAAGCTTCTCCTTGTTGTACGAGTTGATGCAACACATCATTGTTGGGGAACGTAGTAATTTCAAAAAAAATCCTACGCATACGCAAGATCATGGTGATGCATAGCAACAAGAGGGGAGAGTGTTGTCTACGTACCCTCGTAGACCATAAGCGAAAGCGTTTATCAACGCGGTTGATGTAGTTGTACACCTTCACGATCCGTCCCGATCAAGTACCGAACGTACAACACCTCCGCGTTCAGCACACGTTCAGCTCGATGACGTCCTCGCCTTCTTGATCCAGCAAGAGAGCGAAGTAGTAGATGAGTTCCGGCAACACGATGGCGTGGTGACGGTGTTGGTGAAGAACAATCTCCGCAGGGCTTCGCCTAAGCACTATGAAAACTATGACGGATGATAAACTAGAGGGGACGGGGTTGCCGGCACACGGCTTGGTGTTCCTTGATGTGTCTTGGGTGCTAGCCCTACCCCTCTGTTTATATGTTGAGCCTTGGGGTCGAAACTTGGAGTAAAAGCCTCCACAAAGTCGGTTTCACCCGAAAGGCAAGAGTCCTTCTCGGACTCCAGGGCCAGACGCCAGGGTTCCCAGCATCTGGACCCAGACGCTAGGGACACTGGCATCTGGCCCCTGAACTCCGCAAAACTTCCTTTTGCGCTTTAAAAAAACCTTGTGGGCTTTCCCCTTTGGCCCAAATAAAGTGTTCTCGTACCCAAACATTCCGGGAAACATCCGGAACCCCTTCTGGTGAATTCCGGAATCCTTCCGGAGACCAAAAACTATTATCCCATATATTAATCTTTATCTCCAGACCATTCCGGAGTTCCTCTTCATGTCCGTGATCTTATCCGGAACTCGGAATAACATTCGGTTGCCAACATACATAACTCATAAAATACTATATCGTCAACGAACGTTAAGCGTGCGGACCCTACGGGTTCGAGAACTATGTAGACATGACCGAGACACCTTTCTGGTCAATAACCAATAGCGGAACCTGGATGCCCATATTGGCTCCTACATATTCTACGAAGATCTTTATTGGTCGAACCGCATAACAACATACCTTGTTCCGTTTGTCATCGGTATGTTGCATGCCCGAGATTCGATCATTGGTATCTCAATACCTAGTTCAATCTCGTTACCGGTAAGTCTCTTTACTCGTTCCGTAATGCATCATCCCGCAACTAACTTATTAGTCAAATTGCTTGCAAGGCTTATAGTTATGTGCATTACCAACAGGGCCCACAGATACCTCTCCGATAAATGGAGTGACAAATCCTAATCTCGATCTATGCCAACTCAACAAACACCATTGGAGACACCTGTAGAGCACCTTTATAATCACCTAGTTACGTTGTGATGTTTGGTAGCACACAAAGTGTTCCTCCGGTATTCGGGTGTTGCATAATCTCATAGTCATAGGGACATGTATAAGTAATGAAGAAAGCAATAGCAAATAAACTAAACGATCAAGTGCTTAGCTAACAGAATGGGTCAAGTCAATCACATCATTCTCTAATGATGTGATCCCGTTAATCAAATAACAACTCATGTCTATGGCTAGGAAACTTAACCATCTTTGATTCAACGAGCTAGTCAAGTAGAGGCATACTAGTGTCACTCTGTTTATCTATGTATTCACACATGTACTAAGTTTCCGGTTAATACAATTCTAGCATGAATAATAAACATTTATCACAATATAAGGAAATATAAATAACAACTTTATTATTGCCTCTAGGGCGTATTTCCTTCAATCATAGCACTGGCCCCACATGGTTGCCTCTAAACTTGGCTGAAAGACCCGTAGTGTACAATACTCCATTTGCTGCAACATCTAACATTTACCCCACCACAAATTAAAATATACATCTAACATTTACCCCACCACAAATTAAAATATACATTCCTGTCTTGACCAGATGAGCGTGCAAACTACAATCACCAGGATGACAGGTAGGGCTAGAAGATTATTTTAATAAAAAAATCATGGAGCCGACCCCAATGATTTTAAGCTTACAGGCACGGTACACGCTGTCCTAGACTGCTCTACACATGAAACTGCCACACGAGCGTCCGAGCTGCACTTGGCTCTTCACCTCTTCGGGAAGTCGAACAATGATGGAGTACTACTGTAGTGAAGGAGTACTACAGTATGCTTCTGGCCATCTGACACCGATTGAACTGCTGCATGTCCACCACGTGCGGGAGGAAGAGCGTGTAGCAAACGAAAGCTTCTCCTAGTCCTGTCAGCCACCACGCTCATGCGCGAGGGAGGGACGCTGCTTCATTGACTTACTGCTCCTGCCTTTGCGTTTATGACAGGTGGGCCCAACAGGTGGGTAGCCCACCTGTCATGCATCCAAAGGCAGGTGCAGTTAAGGCACCAGAGCTCAGTCCGCGAGGGAGAGGGCGTTGTAGTAATCAAACTTCTCGGTCTTGTATGAGTTGATGCGACACATCAAAGCACTGCACTCGATATATTTCAATAATTTGCGTTTACTGATGCATTAATTACAACGCATGCATGCATGCCGTGACTCTCCTTTTGATACTTGCATGTGTTGATTTAATGCACCTTGAGGTAGTATGAATATGTGACGGTAAAGCTTTGTAATGCCCCGACCCTAATAAAGCGAGAGATGGTTGTGCACGAGGAGGGCGAGATCATGCAGACGGAACATGACCCGACGATGGAGCTCTCTATGGTCTCGATGGACCTCACCTTGCTCCACTGCCCCTTGTGCCTCCGCCCCTTGAAACCTCCAGTGTATGAGGTTCGAATACACCTCGTCCGTTCGGCTAATTGAGCAAGGTGCAGGTTTCTTGATTGATGTGTTGTTTGATTGATTTGTGTAGTGCAAGGGAGGGCACCTGGCCTGCAAGGACTGCCGCGTCGAGCGCCCCGGGAACCAGCGGTAGTACCAGAAGTGCGAGCGCGGCGGTGGCTTCGACGTGCGGACCACGGCGGTGGACGCCGTCCTCTCCTCGGTGAGGGTGGAGAGCCCGCACGAAGGTTGTGGGCTCTACGTCACTTACCACAAGCTCGCCGATCACCAGAGCGTGTGTCCGCTCACGCCCTGCAAATGCGCCGTGCCCGTCTGCGGCTACGAAGGCCCGCCGCCGGCGCTCTCCCACCACATCAGCACCGTGCATCCCATGCCCGTGCATAGGATCCAGTACGGCAAGGCGCTCCAGCTGCAAGTGCCACTGTTGGAGCCACAGCTCTTGCTGTTCGCGAAGGAGGACGACCGCGCGTTTTTCTTGGTCCGCGGCGTCTATCGCCTATCGCCGTGTCGGTCATCTGCATGAGAGCGGGGGCGTCCCCACTGCCGCACTACGTGGCCAAGATGTGGGCGAACGGCCCGCCGGGGGAGCCCAAAGGCCGGACCAACGCCGTAAAGGTGGAAATGGAGGTGACAAGCAGCAAGGATGCCGGCGACGTCGCCGTGCAGGAGCTGACCTTCTTCACAGTTCCGCCCAAGCCGTTGGCTGGGGCTAAGATGGTGTCCCTTCACATTTAGATTGACAAGCTCACGTTCTAAATGATTCTACAGTGCCTTCTATTTATCTTAGTAATATGCTAATATAGGGGTTAGCTTGGTCTACTTTAGCTTAAGAGATGGTGGGTTTTGGCGGCGATGCAACAATTACTTCGACATCAGATTAGCAGTTAAAGTAATTTCCAACAGTCGAACAGATATTTTGTGTTTGTTGGATATAAAGATCCTTTGGGTAAGAAGTATAACAGCTTATATGCTTGTTTGTTCAGGAAGTGTTGCATACTTGTGCGAGTTGACGCGACACATCAAAGTAGTACTACTACTAGTAGTACTCCCTCCAATCCTAATTTCTCTGCGCATAAGTTGAGGCGCAGATACCAAGGAGGGTCTGGTTGTGTTTATACTTGGACAACCCACCCGACTGCGCACCAGGCAGACGAAGCTCGTGTCGTGTTGGTGCCGTGTGCGGCCCGCACATTAACCAAAACCTCGCGCCTCCAGCTTAGCCTCCGCGTTTTAAACTTCTCAATCTCAAGGCCAAGGAGCAACGTGAAACCTACGATAGAGCCAGTCGGATGGTTGAGAACACTACAATTCGTAGCTACAGATCCGTGTGTGGGAGAGGACGAGTGCGTGCGTGCACCTCTTCTCTTCCTGTATAATGTACTAAACTGAGAGTATAAGTGTATGTGGGTGGCATCAACCTAGGGAGCAAGAGATGGTGTGTGTGAGAAGTCCCAAGAGATGGGTGTGTGCGTGGGAAAGAGGGAGAGAGATGATATGTGTCGATGTAATGCGTGTGAAAAAAAGACTAGTCTATAGCTCGCCATGAGGCTATTCCTGTCGAACACCCCAATAACCGTAAAATATGTATCCGACGGTGCCAGTTATTGCACATACACAACAGTAGAAAAAAATACCATGGCATATGCTACACCACGGCCGAGAACACGTGCCCACGTTACGCCATCCGGGAATAGTGCCGCACTTCGAATCTAGAACCGTCAAGATTGCGTCTCGTCACATTCCAAATTACTACCACGCTATATTTAATTACAAACCTGTTCACACTGATCACAACCTAAACGGTTTCCCACTTAGGAGCGTATTAGTAGTACTCGGTTATAAATACTACAATGCCAAGATGACTGCACATTCCTCCTGAACTCCTCATCCACAAAAACAAACAAGTCATTCAGCATCCTTCCCTTGCGTTAGCCATGGCAAGCGTAAGTTCTGGGTCGAGAGATTACCATCAGGGAGAGGCGAGCATGTAAGCGGAAGCACGAGAGATGTCCCGCCTCATCGCGAAAGCAGCCGACATGTCCCGCCGCGCAGAAGTAGCAGCATAGAGGTCCCGCCACCGCGGCAAAGACGGAGGTCCCGGCCACGCCGATGCAGCAGATCGGGTCACCGCCACGGAAGTAGCGAAGATGTCCCGCTGCACCGCGAACGCAGAGATGTCCCGCGCTCACAAGCGGCTCGGGAAAATGTCTCGCGGGCAGGCGATGACTCTTACAGGCGCATGCATGGGATCGTCCATAGCCAGATGGATCAGATCTCCGCCTGGGCGAGGTTGTAGGACGACATGAAAGCCTTGTCTGAACAGGCTACCGGTGTCATCCGGCAACTAAGGGAGGGCAATGAGAGGCTCCGGGCCGAGCGCGACCTGCTGAGGGCGAATATCGTCCGAAGTGCAGAGCAGTAGGAGGAGACCAGTGCCTTGTTGAAGAGGATCGATGTTATCGTCTAGAAACTTATGGACGAGAATGACATGCTTCGCATCTAGCGCCAAAGGATGGTGGAGGAATCCGTGGATGCTCTCAAGCAGCGTCTTGAGGAAACATCAGAGCTCATCGCCCCTCGCCATGGAGACTAGTTCACACGGCCTGCAGCAACGCATAAAGAAAGTAGAGATCAGCGAGCCAGATCGTTGTCTTCCTTCTTCTTTTGCCCTTGTGTATTTCGGGCATAGCCACATGTGGCTTTTTTAATTATCTTCCTAATTATGTAAGACAATTATTATCCCTTTATGCGTCATCCTTATATATTCATCGGTCTTGCTATAAGTTGCAGTAGATGCTATATAGGTCCGTCGGATCTTACACATCAAGATCCGTGCAAAATTTTCTTTTCAGATTTTCTTTTTTCTCTCTTAAATCTCAGTCGAGTGAGACATAGCCACGCCATTAAACAAAGGCTCGGGCTCCATTAATGGAGACCTTGGGAGAGAGGTGGACGGCAGATGGAGGTCAAAGGGTTCTCCTCCCGATAAGCACGCGCAGGGATCTGATCGTACGCCTCCCATACTCAAATAGCTACCCTGCACGGCGCCTCCTAGCTAATAAAAAAAGGGGACGCATGGCGGCACGTAAATGGTAAATAGAACACCCACGGTTTCGATAATACTTGTGTTTCCGATTGTAATGTGATATCAGTTGTTCCAAAATGACTTTGTTGATTGTTAATGTGTGCGCCTTCGCAAATCAGACAACAAAATTACCACAACATGTTGGTGCCATGTCATGACACCAAGCCAAGTTTCATGATTTTCATGCGTGTTTTGGATTTACAGGAATTAAAAAACCAAGTTTCTCAATGTTTCCAGCCGAGCCACGACGCCCAGATGTTTGAATTTCATTCCCTTTTTTTCATGGGACCTAGAAATTTACTCGAGGACGCACATGTGATTTTTCAACCAGCTTTGGTGCACTGGAGCATGTGGTCGTATTTCAAATTTGAATTATGCACACAAAGGTGAAACGTTCCCTCTCAAAACCACGAGCCTTCTTGAGAGAAGCTCCGGTTTGCAAGAAACTTATACCAAAACTTGTTCCTATTCTACCAATTTTTTTACCGCAGCATGGTAGTACCATGACATGACACCATGCCAAGTTTCATGATTTTCATGCGTGTTTTGGATTTACAAGAATTTTAAAACCAAGTTTCTCAGTGTTCTCGGCCGAGCCACGATGCCCAGATGTTTGAATTTCATTCCCATTTCTTGCATGGGACCTACAAATTCACCTGAGGACACACATGTGATTTTTCAACCAACTTTGGTGCACGGGAGCATGTGCTTGTAGTTCAAATTTGAATTATGCACATTAAATGACCAGAAACTCAATTAATGTATAAAAAAGGCCAAACGAACCCGGAATAATTCCAAATTTTAACAAGGCACTCATGTAGTTTTGTGTTACCTCTGTAAAGACACTCAAGGGGGGCAGCGTATTTTGTTTCACACTCAAAGGTGACACATTCCCTCTCAGAACCACGAGCCTTCTTGAGAGAAGCTCCGGTTTGCAAGAAGCTTATACGAAAACTTGTTCCAAATCGGCCCAATTTTTTACCATAGCATGTTAGTGCCATGACATGACACCATGCCAAGTTTCATGATTTCCAGACGAGTTTTGGATTTACATGAATTTAAAAACCAGTTTCTCGATGTTCTCAGCCGAGTCACGATGCCCAGATGTTTGAATTTCATTCCCATTTCTTGCATGGGACCTAGAAATTCACCCAAGGACACACATGTGATTTTTCAACCAACATTGGTGCACCGGAGCATGTGCTTGAAGTTCAAATTTGGATTATGCACATTAAATGTCCAGAAACTCAATTTATGTATAAAAAGGCCAAACGAACCCGGAATAATTCCAAAATTTAACAGGGCACTCATATAGTTCTATGTTGCCTCTATAAAGAAAATTAGGGGGAGGCATCGTATATCATTTCACACACAAAGGTGACACGTTCCCTCTCGAAACCACGAGGCTTGTTGAGAGAATCTCCGATTTTGCAAGAAGCTTATACCAAAACTTGTCCCAATTTAGCCAAAAATTATATACATATGAAAACAGGGTTTAGATTATCCCGAACATCTCGCCACCTAGAGCAATGTACTCTGATTTGAATTCAACATAAAATGGATATAAATATTTGAATTGGAGATCGTATGTTAAACGTAGTTCATAGTGAAATATGATTACTGCTATATGCATGTTTTTTATTATCAACATAAAATTTGAATATTGTATAACTTGACAACAATCGTATTCAAATAAGGAAAATTGATTCAAATTTAGTCCATATGGTAGACAACAATATATATGTTCATAGGGTGGAGTAAAATGTTCATATATGATGGAAGATCAAAATGAAGGACTAGATCCAATATAAACCGCAAGGACACCTAACGATTTATTCGAATTCAACATAACATGGATTCTAAAACTGAAACCCGAGATCCTGGCATTTGTAATCATATAAAAAGGGACATGAATATTTCTTTTGGTGGGCATTGATTTGTTTTTTATTGTTGTTGAGGGAAGTGCGAATCGATTTGGTACTGTACAGGGTAATCTTGTTCTCCCGATGTTTTTACATTTTTCTTGTAGTTTTTTCAATGACATTTATAACAATATAATAAAAGGGGACATGATTCTCTTGTGTCTTGTATGAATTGTTTTTTTGTACACGTTAAGTTTGTTCTGCCGAACAAGGAATCTGTGCCTTGTTATCCTGAAATTTTTCAAGCTCGGGTATCTTTTGTCTCATTTGCTTTGAAACTCTCGCATCTTCAACACGCGCTGCGCCTTGTTATCCCGAAATTTCGACGCACGTGAAAACTCCCTCCTCATCCGAAATCAGTCCCGTAGCCCAGACACGCGAAATTCCCCTTCTACCCCTCAGCTGGAAGTGCCGGCTCAATGTCGCGGTGTCAAAACTGGTGGGGGTACGCTGGTAACTTACCCTACATTTCGAACAAGCGCGTTCCTAAGCCATGGCTCCCCCTACCTTCCCCTTCGCCCCCCATTCGTACATAGAGGACGCCAAAACCCACGAAACCACACACTCCTCGGACGGCCTCCCGATCGCCGCCCAGCCGGAGACTCTTCCCCGACGATGTCGTCCACCGCAACAGCTCGCCATCCCTCATCCACCGCACTGGATGAGGATCCATCGTCGATCTCGTCATCCCGCCGGATCAGCCGCCCCGTCCTCCACCTCCAAGGAGCTGCCCCGACGTTCACCTCGTCTATCGCGCCACCTCCATCCCCATAGTGCTGTCTTGACCTGCCCCACCGGAACCGCAGCACCATCACCAATTCCTCCGATGAAGCCGAGGCCAACTCGGTGCCACTGATACGTCTCCAACGTATCTATAATTTTTGATTGCTCCATGCTACTTTATCTATTGTTTTGGACTATATTGGGATTTATTTTTCACTTTTATATTAGTTTTGGGACTAACCTATTAACCGGAGGCCCAGCCCGAAATTCTTTGTTTTTGCCTCTTTCAAGATTTCAAGAAAGCAGAATATCAAGCAGTACAAAGCGGAATAAAACCTTGAAGCGTGATTTTCTCACCGAGCGTGATCCGTGAGACTTGGACCCTCGCCAAGGAACATCGGAGGCGGTCACGAGGTGGGGCGCCCCCTAGGCGCGCCCACCTCGTGGGCCCCCGATGCTCCACCGACGTACTCCTTCCTCCTATATATACCTCATTGCACCCCAAGCGATCAAAAGCAGAGCCAAAACCTAATTCCACCGCCGCAACTTCCTGTATCCACGAGATCCCATCTTGGGGCTGTTAGGAGCTCACGGAGTGGGCATCCACCACGGAGGGCTTCTACATCAACACCATAGCCTCTCCGATGAAGTGTGAGTAGTTTACTTCAGACCTTCGGGTCCATAGCTAGTAGCTAGATGGATTCTTCTCTCTTTTTGGATCTCAATACAATGTTCTCCCCCTCTCTTGTGGAGATCTATTTGATGTAATCTTCGTTTTGCGGTGTGTTTGTTGAGACCGATGAATTGTGGGTTTATGATCCAGCTTATCTATGAATAATATTTGAATCTTCTCTGAATTCTTTTATGTATGATTGAGTTATCTTTGCAAGTCTCTTTGAATTATCCGTTTGGTTTGGCCAACTAGATTGGTAGTTCTTGCAATGGGAGAAGTGCATGGCTTTGGGTTCAATCTTGTGGTGTCCTTACCCAGTGATAGAAAGGGTTGCAAGGCACGTATTGTATTGTTGCCATCGAGGATAACAAGATGGGGTATTTATCATATTGCATGAATTTATTCCTCTACATCATGTCATCTTGCTTAAGGCGTTACTCTGTTTTTAACTTAATACTCTAGATGCATCTTTGGATAGCGGTCGATGAGTGGAGTAATAGTAGTAGATGCAGAATCGTTCGATCTACTTGTCTCGGACGTGATGCCTATATACATGATCATACCTAGATATACTCATAACTATGCTCAATTCATCAATTGCTCAACAATAATTTGTTCACCCACCGTAGAATACTTATGCTTTTGAGAGAAGCCACTAGTGAAACCTATGGCCCCCGGGTCTATTCTCATCATATCAATCTCCATCACTTTTATACTTGCTTGTTTTTACTTTGCCTTTTACTTTTCACTTTGCATCTTTATACCAAAAATACCAAAAATATTATCTCTATCACATCTCACTCTCGTAAGTGACCGTGAAGGGATTGACAACCCCTAATCGCGTTGGTTGCGAGTAGCTATCGTTTTGTGCAGGTACGAGGGACTTGTGCGTGGCCTCCTAATGGATTGATACCTTGGTTCTCAAAAACTGAGGGAAATACTTAAGCTACTGTGCTGCATCATCCTCTCCTCTTCGGGGAAAACCAACGCAAGCTCAAGACGTAGCAAGAAGGATTTCTGGCGCCGTTGCCGGTGAGTCTATGCAAAAGTCAACATACCAAGTACCCATCACAATCCCTATCTCTCGCATTACATTATTTGCCATTTGCCTCTTGTTTTCCTCTCCCCCACTTCACCCTTGCCGTTTTATTCGCCCTCTCTTTCCCAATCTCCTCCTCTTTTTCACTTTGCCTTTTGTTTGCTCGTGTGTTAGTTTGCTTGCTTGTCCCTATGTCTGAAATTGGGGAAATTATCGCCAATATGGGAGACAATAATATGGAAAATTCTGAAGCTCCTGCTGAAGAATCCCCTACCTATCACACAAAAAGATTTCGAATCGGTAGTGGTAATATTATTGGAAAAGGAGTTATTCAAGATTTCTTTACTTGTGCTGGTGCTTTACCCTCTATGGGTGGTTCTATTCTCCATAGAACTAGTAGTCTTGCGGACGCTATTTCCATGCTTATCGTTGAACTTGAAAGGCAATTTATGCATATGCACCCTTCTATACAAAGAATTTTCCTTGAATTTTCTAATATTGAACACTCCTATGCTAAGCGTGCCACTACTATCTCTTTGGCTTATGAATTCAGATTTATAATAAAAGAAGCCAAAGAAATCTTTGTGCATTATAGGGTGGACGCTGGCCGTCCCCCCATAGAATCTATCCTTTTTGATCAAGAATAAATAATGCGTTTTCAATCTATCGACTATGTTGCTTTCAATGAAAATCTTAGAAAAAAAAGTGCCTACCAATATTTTAATTGATAGAATCTCTGAGCTTAATGATGATTTGGCTATTCGAAATAATGAGCTAGGATGCTCTCTTGAGTATAGGCTCACAAAGTTCTATCAAAAGAATGCTTATAATGATGAATTGGTTGTGCAATATGAAGGGCCGAAAGAGGAACCTATACCTCCTAAAATTGATCTTGGGGACATTTGTCCTATTAAATTTAGCCCTTTTGATTACTTTTGCTTGCCTCAAAGAAAACTTGCTGCCGAACGTAGAGAATATGAAATGAGTTTCACTGATCTATCTTATTACTACGGCACTACCTAGATCTATCCTCGCTTTTATGCCTAGCTAGGGGCGTTTTTCGATAGCGCTTGTTGGGAGGCAACCCAATTTTATTTTTAGTTTTTTGTTTTTGCTTCTGTTTAGGAATAAATAATCCATCTAGCCTCTGTTTATATGTGGTTTTATATTTTAATTAGTGTTCGTGCCAAGTTAAACCTATTGGATCTTCTTGGATGATAGTTATTTGATCTTGCTGTAATTTCCAGAAACTTTGCGCTCAGTGATCGAATTGTTAAAAATCACCAGAACGTGATAAAATACTGATTCCAATTGCTTATGATCAATAAACAAATTGTCCAGGTCTTCTAATTTTGGTAGAAATTTTTGAGTTCCATAAGTTTGCGTTAGTTACAAATTACTACAGACTGTTCTGTTTTTGACAGATTCTGTTTTGCGTGTGTTGTTTGCTTATTTTGATGAATCTATAGCTAGTAAAATAGTTTATGATCCATAGAGAAGTTGGAATACAGTAGGTTTAACACCAATATAAATAAAGAATGAGTTCGTTACAGTACCTTAAAGTAGTCTTTTGTTTTTTTCTCTAACGGAGCTCACGAGATTTCTATTGAGTTTTGTGTTGTGAAGTTTTCAAGTTTTGGGTGAATTCTTTTGATGGATTATGGAACAAGGAGTGGCAAGAGCCTAAGCTTGGGGATGCCCATGGCACCCCAAGATAATCCAAGGACACCAAAATTCAAAGCTTGGGGATGCCCCGGAAGGCATCCCCTCTTTAAATCCACTTCCATCGGTAATTTACTTGGAGCTATATTTTTATTCACCACATGATATGTGTTTTGCTTGGAGCGTCTTGTATTATTTGTGTCTTTGCTTTTTAGTTTACCACAATCATCCTTGATGTACACACCTTTTGAGAGAGCCATGCATGAATTGGAATTTGATAGAATACTCTATGTGCTTCACTTATATCTTTTGAGCTTGATAGTTTTGCTCATAGTGCTTCACTTACATCTTTTAGGCGTGATAATTTTTGCTCTAGTGCTTCACTTAGATCTTTTAGAGCACGGTGGTGGATTTGTTTTAAAGAAACTTGATCTCTCATGCTTCACTTAGATTATTTTGAGAGTCGTTAATAGCATGGTAATTTACTTAATGTTAATATACTTGGTATTCAAGATATGTGAAACTTTCTTTTGAGTGCGTTGAATACTAAGATAAGTTTGATGCTTGATAATTGTTTTGAGATATGAAGATGATGATATTAGAGTCATTCTAGTTGAGTAGTTGTGAATTTGAAGAATACTTGTGTTGAAGTTTGTGATTCCCGTAGCATGCACGTATGGTGAACCATTATGTGATGAACTTCGAGCATGATTTATTTATTGATTGTCTTCCTTATGGATGGCGGTTGGGGACGAGCAATGGTCTTTTCCTACCAATCTATCCCCCTAGGAGCATGCGCGTAATACTTTGCTTTGATAACTTCTAGATTTTTGCAATAAGTATAAGAGTTCTTTATGACTAATGTTGAGTCCATGGATTATACGCACTTTTTCCCATCCTTCCACCATTGCTAGCCTCTCTAATACCACGCACCTTTCGCCGGTATCATACACCCACCATATATCTTCCTCAAAACAGCCACCATACCTACCTATCATGGCATTTCCATAGCCATTCCGAGATATATTGCCATGCAACTTTCCACCATTCCGTTTATTATGACACGCTCCATCATTGTCATATTGCTAGCATGATCATGTAGTTGACATCGTATTTGTGGCAAAGCCACCGTTCATAATTCTTTAATACATGTCACTCATGAATCATTGCATATCCCGGTACACCGCTGGAGGCATTCATATAGAGTCGTATTTTGTTCTAAGTATCGAGTTTGTAATTGTTGAGTTGTAAGAAAAATAAAAGTGTGATGATCATCATTATTAAAGCATTGTCCCAAGTGAGTAAAGGATGATGGAGACTATGATTCCCCCACAAGTTGGGATGAGACTCCGGACGAAAAAAAAGGCCATAAAAAAGATAAAAGGCCCAAATAAAAAAATGAGAGAAAAAGAGACAAGGGACAACGTTACTATCCTTTTACCACACTTGTGATTCAAAGTAGCACCATGATCTTCATGATAGAGAGTCTCTCATTTTGTCACTTTCATATACTAGTGGGAATTTTTCATTATAGAACTTGGCTTGTATATTCCAATGATGGGCTTCCTCAAATGCCCTAGGTCTTCGTGAGCAAGCGAGTTGGATGCACACCCACTTAGTTTCTTTTGTTGAGCTTTCATATACTTATAGCTCTAGTGCATCTGTTGCATGGCAATCCCTACTCACTCACATTGATATCTATTGATGGGCATCTCCATAGCCCATTGATACGCCTAGTTGATGTGAGACTGTCTTCCCTCTTTTTTGTCTTCTTCACAACCACCGTTCTATTCCACATATAGTGCTATATCCATGGCTCACGCTCATGTATTGCGTGAAGGTTGAAAAAGTTTTGAAAATGTTAAAGTATGAAACAATTGCTTGGCTTGTCATAGGGGTTGTGCATGATTTAAATACTTTGTGTGGGGAAGATGGAGCATAGCCAGACTATATGATTTTGTAGGGATAACTTTCTTTGGCCATGTTATTTTGAGAAGACATAATTGCTTAGTTTGTATCCTTGAAGTATTATTATTTTTATGTCAATATGAACTTTTGTCTTGAATCTTTCGGATCTGAATATTCATACCATGATTAAGAAGATTTACATTGAAATTATGCCAAAGTATCACTCCACATCAAAAATTCTCTTTTTATCATTTACCTACTCGAGGACGAGCAGGAATTAAGCTTGGGGATGCCTGATACGTCTCCAACGTATCTATAATTTTTGATTGCTCCATGCTACTCTCTCTATTGTTTTGGACTATATTGGGCTTTATTTTCCACTTTTATATTACTTTTGGGACTAACCTATTAACCGGAGGCCCAACCCAGAATTGCTGTTTTTTTGCCTTTTTCAAGATTTGAAGAAAGCAGAATATCAAGCGGAATGAAACCTTCTAAACGTGATTTTGTCACTCGAGCGTGATCCAGAGACTTGGACCCTCGCCAAGGAACATCGGAGGCGGTCACGAGGTGGGGCGCCCCCTAGGCGCGCCCCACCTCGTGGGCCCCTGATGCTCCACCGACGTACTCCTTCCTCCTATATATACCTCATTACCCCCAACCGATCGAGCAGGGCCAAAACCTAA